>MU225420.1:3548962-3648685 GCA_018584345.1 Thuja plicata
CGCCTTTCAAACCCTCCCCCATCCTTCCGCCACCCCTCCATCCACACTCCCACCTCCCTCTCCCTACAACCCGTCACCCACCCCGTGCTAAACCCTTCCACCCACTCCTCCCCACCCGCGCCTCACCCCACCTCCACTCCTTGCCACCCGCGCCTCCTTCCGTCTTCCCTTCTCCCCGCGAACCCTCCCTCTGTTGCGTCGATTCCCTTTGCTAGACCACTCCCTCCACTCCCCACCCGCCACCTGCCACTGCTACACTATCTCCCAACACGCGCAACCAACTCATCTCCTTCCCACTCCATCGCAGCTCCTCTACCCGCGCAGTTTTCTCTTCAAACCCCACATGCAGCAATCCATCCTGTCGCAGCTTCCAAACGTTGCTTCCCACCTGTTCCTCCCGTCCCCCTGCACTGCCATTCAAAATCCTGCACTGTATTTATTTTAAACAATGGTTTGAATATATTAATTTCAAGTTTATGAAGGCCATGGGGACTTTGTCGTAACTCCAAACATTTTACTGTGGGACCAAAATTTATTCTCAGGATGTCATTAGCGGAAGGGGAATAAATAAATTATATGTGATCTCATAGACTATATTTGAGTCTAAGTAAATGATTGATGCAAATATATTGAAGCTTATTGGGGATTGCAGAGGAATATTGGATGGTATTAAAGTTTGAGACTTGGCAACTTATGAGCTCAAAATACTTCTATGTGTTGGATTTTCATTGCAAATGGTGTCGTGAAGAACATGTCGTCTGGTGTTATTATGCGAGTCCTGTACATTCATGGTAGCCAAAACATACTTGTTCACTTGATTTTTTTTGTAGCTGGGTGCAAATGACACTCATAGAGTGTCCCAACTTCTTGTTTTGTTGTGACTTCTTGTTTTGTTGTTTTGTCTTGGCGGCCTCTGATTGGTTTTGTTTTTGTACATAGGAATTCTGGTTTTTATAAATTTAACGCCCATTCAGCCTTCATTTTGTAGGCTTATTAGCTTTCGGAGATGGCCCAAAAACCATCAAATTTTACCACAAACAAGGATGACGTCATAAAAATTTTTAAAATTTCTTACCCCTCTTCATTGAGCGTTTTGAATTTGGAGGCTAACTTCACCCCCCCATATCTCACTCATTTTAGGTCCTTTTTGGGAGCATTTTTTTTTTGATTTGGGGTAGAATTTCACAACGATCACAGTGGTGGAGTTATTCTCTATTTTTGGTCTCTAGATTGATCAGAAATTGCACTTTTTGGTGACTGTACCTGGCTAATCCTCATTTTTGCAGCTTCCAGAGTCTCGTACAAGCTCATACAATCACCTTTTTCAGTGCAATTTTTTTTGAAACTACATGATTTTCTATCTACTTTATGAATATGTGATCTATTTTCTAATTTTCTAAATTTGATAATGTGGACTAATCTTTGGATTTGATGTTTATGTGATTATCTTTTGCATATAGCCTAACACTGGTTTGCAGAACGTTATCCAAGAAGAATAAAACACAAACTACTCACAAATTGGTTTTGCAGGTTGCCTTTGATCGATAGAACACAAAACATTATGCTTGCATCTTGTTTTTGATTTCTTAAAATAGGAACCCACATGCAAGACTTCTTAAAATGAACATGTGTTTGATGTTTTAGGAATGAATATAATGTCAGGTGTATGTGTCTGAATGTTGACCTCTATATCGAGCACAACACAACATAGTCATTGCTCAATTATTGAATTGTGAAAATGAACATGAATTGTCCATTCCACAACATCGATTGAATCGACCTGTTGTCTCCTATTTAGATGGGGTGTTTAATTACTCTTAGAACGAGAGCCAAAAACCATAGATCATTACTAAAATGGAGGATTTGAAAGCATTTGAAAACAGAAATGAAGCTATTCTATATGAAAGATGCAACTATAATCTAGAAATGGAGATGCAGATTTTAGACTAAAGAACTTGAAAGAAATAACATAATTAAGCTACTATATAGTAAACAAACTAAATTGCAATGAAGAATGCCATTAAACTATATGAAATTACACTAATTATGCATTAAAATCTTGGAAATGTGGAAGAATTGAGACAAGAATTCGCTATAATTTTGATACTCTAAAATTGCTCCTCCTAAATAAAGAAAAGAAGGTCCATAATATAGAAAAGCCTGAAGAGAGGATGAAGAGTTTCTTGGAAAGAAACAACTGACTCTTCAATCTCCATGGAGGAAGATGAGACAAAATTGAGGGAATTATTTAATTAAATGAATGAATTATTGCCACATGGGTGGCTTTTCATCTTGAATTATTGAATTTCAATTGAGGATAGTCTATTCAAATAACCAAATAATTATTTAATTCCTTTTGATATGTATTAGCTAAAGGGGGTGGAATTAATTTAATTTAAAAGCACTTAGGACTTTAGAATTAAATTAATTAATCATAGGGATTTTTAGCTAATAAATCTTGAAAATTTAGGAATTAAATATGGTGTAAAATTTATGCAAATTCAAGTTTTCTGCATTTGAGACTAGGTCAATTAAAGACAATTAGGAAGGAGAATTTGCCTAGTACAGTAGAACTTTGATGATGAGAAAATGCACCAAAATTGATTAGAATTGTAAGGTGCCAATTTTGGGGTGTTACATTTTGCCCCTCTTTGAATTGATGTGCGAGCAACGCATTGATTCAAAGAATAGTCTGATGTAACATATAAAGATTTCAGGAGTCTAGGTTAGGTTTCCAAGACACCGATCAGATCGAGAAGTAGAACCATCTTCAAAACGAAGCATGATTCTCCGAATTCTAAGTTAGATTGCGAAGACAACGGTCCAAATACCAATTTGAGAGAAAATGGAATCGGGGTTAGATTTCCCCAATGTCCGCTGATAGCTGATGAAGATCTAGGACTATCTCTAGAATCAGGGTTAGATTGCCCCAATACGAAGGTTAGCCCTCCGAGATCCGGGTTAGATTGCTCAGATAATGGTCGAAAAGATCTTTTAAGAGCCGTCTTCAAAATGAAGCATGAATTTCAGGAATTAGGGTTAGATTGCCCCAATACCCAATGAGATTTCAAGAATCATCTCCTGAATGAAGCTTAGTCCCTCAATATCTAGGTTAGATTGCCCAAACACTGGTCAGATTGATATCTTTCACAAGACTGTCCCCAGAACGAGGCTCAACCTTCAATAGTCAGGGTTAGATTGCCCCGATACCTGTCCCAAAAGATAGTCAATAGAGATTTTTAGGACTATCTCCAGAACGAAGCATAATCCTTGAGGATTCAAGTTAGATTGCTCAGATACCTAGAAAGATAGATGACAAGATGCGAGGCATCAAGATTCAAGATCATGGAATATCCAATTTTGACCATAAGGTATGAAACACTGGATATACCCCAAGTGATGAGATGCCCCTAGCAATGGGGACTTTTGATTCAGATCAGACTGATTTGAGAATGATGCGAAAAGATTCAATGATGCAATCATCCTGCCCCCTTGGGAGCGAAATCAAAAGATGACACAACAGAAAGATGATCGACAACAAAAGATTGCAGATAGAAGTAAGATCGAAGGTCTAGAGGGAGGAAGAATTTATTTAGAGCGATTGGGAGGTCCTGTTGACTAGGTTTGACCATAGTTGACCAAGTTTGACCAAAATTGACTAGAGTTGAATTTTGATGAAAAGATTACAGAAGCTGAGAAAATGATGATGAGAGATGATTCTGACAAGAAAGCGACGTCAGAAAGTTGACTGCACAAGCATCTAATCGCATTGGTCCCAAAATTGTAAAATGTGATTTTGAGCTACTTAGGAGTGTCAGATTTTAATTTTGATCCCAAAAATGGATTCAGAACGATTGATTTAGCCAAGGGTACAATTTTTGCAGAAAATGGAGCACTTTTGAAAATTAGGTCAAAAGCTATATAAGGTCCGGAGGGGTCATTTTCAAATCATTATTCACTTTTGAATTTAGAGATGGCGAGGGCCCATGCTGATATTGATAGCATTCCTGTGTATACACATTGATTCAAGCGCTCCCGACGACACAACCGGCCACTGGAGTATGACGCACCTATAAGTAATCAAAAAACCATCTTGCATTTCAAATATTTATCAATTTTTAGATCTTTTAGCGTGTTTTTAAATCTTTTTAGGTCCAATTATGTCAAGTCTCACGTGAGGGAATAGTTTCCTCGCACCGGCCAAGGTCGCCCCTCGCACGAGAAATTGGTTTCCTCGCACGGGTTAGGGCTTCCTCGCACGGGGTCCCTATGTGAGCTCGCGCGAGGTATACCACGATGTCGTGTGAGATTTCATCGCCAGTGATGGAATCTCGCGCGAAGAGAGATCTTGTCTCGCGCAAAATAGAAATCTCGTGTGGGAAAAGAGTTTCCTCGCATGGGAACCACTTGCAGAGCCAAAAAGCTGTCATCCAGTATATAGAAGAGTCAACCAATTAGAATGCCTCAGAACTATATTTAGGATAGAACCATAGTTGCATTTATTGTCATTGCTTTGAAAAACCATCATGTTGAGATACTGATCAAATGTCGTCGCTTGCTTTGCAGGTTGACTTCCCTGATGTTGCATTCTGGTCTCATCATCCTAACATAAGTGAGCTTCTGTAGAGACTGATGGATGTTGATGGTGCCCATCTCGATGAGCTAGGATTATCATATCTTCATGATGTACCCGATATTCGGGTAAATCACGGTCTATTGGGTGCACTTGTCGAGCGTTTCCATTCAAAAATAAACACTTTCCATCTGCTGCAGGGGGAGATGACAGTCACCCCTGAGGACATATACAGGATCCTGAGAGTACCATTCCACGGGGCTCGCGTGGAGTATGATACCCAGCTGAGAGCAGGCACACTTGCACTGAGAACAATCTTCCAGGATGATTTGGTGATGGGTCGAGCCATCTCCTGGGAGGATTTGTCGAGTAGGTATAGTGTAGATCATACATTAGCAGTTGTTTTGGCGATGTTCCTGAGTTGCCACCTAGTACCGGATAGGGGTTAGCACGGATTGGAGTGTAGCTGGGGAGTTATGCTGCAGCAGATGCTAGCCAACACAACAGTGAGATTTGGATGGGGCGAGTGCATGCTCGTGCAGATGTACCATGAGATGCATGAGATCATGTATCAGAGTGCAGGGACTATGGCAGCAGGAGTCATCATTTTATAGATCTAGGCCTGGGAGCACCTTCCCGTATGTCAACCACTTTTTCATGATACTCGATAGCCCTTAGAGCCATATATTTACAGGTATGCAGGTCCTATGACTCAGCCAACATTGGGTAAGATAGATCAGTGGCGGGCATAGCTGGATGATATGGCAGCAGTTATATGGAGGTCGTGGATAGCCACAGAGGTTTGGGATGATGCACAACACAAGCTGCCACATATTCACGTCCTTTGATCGTGCGCACCATTAGTGTCATTGAGCACTTCTTACTAACATGGGTCCTACGACATTTTGGGAGACCGCAGGACGTCTCTCATGAGTACTGTACCTATGCCCGATTCATCGATGAGATGAAGAAGGGTTGGCAGCGTCAGCTAGATTGGGGGAGGAGCATGATAGATGCACGAGTACCACTAGCCAGGTAGGATTATCTAGTAGGGGTGACGAATGCAGGGATTACACTTGCATACAGGGATCATATTTTAGCGCACCCATTCTTGAGATTTACAGATCCTATTAGCATGGGCCCACAGGTACAATAGGTGGTACAACCACCACCACAGCAGCAAGTACCGCAGCCACCACCATAACAAGCACAACATCCACCACCACAGTAGGTACCACTACAGGAGAGAGTACTGCGACCAAGGACTGGGCTAAGTCAGCTTCCTCCTAGACATATGGGATCAAACGTAGGTGCAGGGAGCAATGGTACTCAGGAGAGGTCCACTGAGCAGGGGGAGGATACCGTTATGGCTAATACTATTACGGCCAATCCACCGATAGGAGGACATGTAGCACAGTTATAGGAGGCTCTCAGGAAGAGCCAGGAGAGAGTGAGATAGATACAAAGGGAGCGAGATGATGCATGTACACAGGTGGTCATCCAGGAGACCTGGGTGACCGAGTGGGATTGAGAGATCCAAGGATTGCATGAGGCACTAGCCAAAGCACAAGTAGAGGTGAGATATGAGGCTGCTCAATCAGCCTATTACTATGTTGCATACATGATCACAGTTCCCGAGGTAGCGAACCAAGTTTTGCCATTTTCAGAGTATGCTGGGGCACGGGCCGCTCCATAGGCACTTCCATAGGCACCTCCTCAGCAACAAGGTATGCCACCTCCTCCACCTCCTCCGAGTGGGAGTGGCTAGATGAGACACATTGATATATACTATACCACCATTTTGATATACTATGCTCGAGTAGCACCCTTGTACACTTGATCGATTGATATATATGAGCTTGATTTTGGCATCATTGTACTTGTTTATATATTGCTTTAAACTTGTATGTCTTGTGAGATTTTTCCTATGTGATTAGATGTATGGATTAGAAATGCATGCCATGGATGAATATGCAAATGTTTATGCACATGTTTTATTGATGTATGAATGAATGTAATGCAATGATAGATGTTAGATGGATAAATGCTATGTATGATATGATTTATGCTTATAATGGACGCACATGTTTATGGATATGTAAGTGCAAATGAATGTAATGGTACTAATCATCTCATGCATGATTTTGCAATATACGACAGGTACTAGTCAAAGAATATGAATGAAGATCGAGAGCAAGGACCGGACACTTGTGCAGTCAAGAGGAATCTAGGACAAAAGATGAGGACCTTCGAAGAATGAGAAGCCAATGAAGAGAGCACCAAAATTGTCGCCATGCAAGCTTAAAATGCGAATGCAAGCCTAAGCTAAATGCAACCCTAGGACTTGGTTGTTGGACTCATCGCATAATTATCATCATCGAGTATTTTTGAAACATCAGAGTCAATAAAATCCTTACTTGTGCCAATGCGACCATAAGAATATGAATATGACTTTCATCGGATAAAATGTAGGAAATGAACATAAGCACCAGGGCACAAAAGCCAAGGTGACCTGAACACTGTTTCCAGTTTGATATAGTAAGAGTACACAAGTAAACAAACAGAGAAATAACAATCAAGGAGATAGTACCAACCTCACCATGGCATACAAATAAATACAATCGAGGGATGTGAGGCTTTCCCACCCTAATGAGGGAGCTCTTATCACATACACCATGTTTATTTGACATTGTCGGATCATCGAGACTACACCAACAAGTAGTAGAAAAAAAGAAAATATCAATGAAAACCATGAGAATAGACAACATACAAAGAAAGATTCAATCATAGCTCAACATGTTTCAAAGTTTACGAATGTGTAGGTGTTTAGGATGTTGAAAAACACTGTTGTGCTTGTGAGTGAATTATGTTTTATAGTTATCGAGAGATGTTTACGTTGCGATGTCCAATGTGTGTTGAAAAACACAGATGTGTCCAAAGAGAGTGTTGAAAAACACTGTTTGATTGGGGTGTTGAGAAACACCAGTTTGTGCCAGTAGGTAGTTGTCCTTTAGAACTGACAAGATTACTGACTCGAGTGTAAACCGAAGATGTGATCAAAGTGGGGAGCCATGCCCCCAAGTAATGAACAAATTGATGTCAAATACGTAGATAGTGAGTTGATATGAGAAATCTCAGTAGTACAATGATAGTAGGCAGACGTAGTGAGAACCACTAGTGATTGACGTGAGAAAGAGATTCTCAAGCATAAAGATCGATGTGAGATCTAGGCATCAACAGGCAAACTTAGTGAGAACCATTGGTGATTGATGCAAAGAGGAGAGAGACCCCAAAAGATAGGACAATGCCCCCAGATCAGGAAGATGTCGCCAAGCATGATTAATTTCAATCCATGTGAAGTCAAGCAAAAAAAAAATCTTGAAGATAACTGAGAGCAAATGCATGAGCGAGAAAACTACAGCAGGAGAGAAAACTAAAGCAAGAAAGCAAACTAAAGCGGGAAAGCAGGAGAGCAAACTGCAAGAAAGCCAAGAGATGTCGCGATAGATAGAGCATTGCAGAACAAGGGGCGCCTGTTTACCAGGTTTTTACCATCTTGGTGGAAATTCTAGTTTTGCTACCATGACGCCTATTTACCAGGTTTTCACCAATGACACATTTTTCTATTTTTCTCTTTTTTTTTTGTATTTTTCATTTTTTGATTTTTTTTATTTTTTTATTTTTTCTATTTTTATTTTATTTTTTCTTTTATTTTTTTTATTTTTTTGGTATTATCAAGGCACCTGTTTACTAGGTTTTCACCAGGATAATAGATACATCAAAGCGCCTGTTTGCCAGGTTTTCACTAAGATGATCATTTTTTCAGGACATTTTGCAATTTTTAGGATTTTCTCAGAATAGAGTATGTACATGAGCATTCAGAAGACGTCTCAACTATAGAACTTCTTCAGATGAAGAGCATTGATAGGCTCTTTGAGTTGTTCCCCCTCTGTGGTAGAGAGCTGGTAAGTGCCAGACCCAAATACTATAGTAATAACATACAAACTAAGCCAGTTTGGTTCAAATTTTCCTTTCTGGACCCGCTGCTGTTGATTCTTGGGGTTCTCTCTAGGACAAGATCACCCATTTGGAATTCCCTTGGTCTAACCTTCTTGTTGTAGCTTTTAGATATTCTCTTCTGATATACTCAGAGATGATCGAGCACCACTTTCCGATGTTCATCCAGTAGTTCAAGCTCTTGAAGCTGAGATATTCTGATATCATCATCAATAATGAGGCCCTTTAGAGAGACTCGCAAGGTAGGAATCTCAACCTCAATAGGAAGCACTGCATCTGCACCATAAACTAGAGCAAAGGGTGTGGCCCCTGTTGGTGTATGTATACTGGTGTGATAAGCCCATAAAGCCAGATTAATCTGGCGATGCTAGTCTCATCCAGATTTGTGTACTATGCGATGTAAAATCTTGAGAATAGTCTTATTTGAAGCTTTCGCCTGTCCATTACCCTGGGGATAATAGATAGAAGACCAGTGCTGAATAATTCTGAACTTAGTGCATAAATCTATTAGATCCTTGTTTTTGAATTGCCCCCATTGTCAGTGATTATTGATGAGGGTACACCATATCTGTAGATAATGTAGTTCAGTATAAACATGGCCATAGACTTGCCATCAACTACAATGAGAGGCACTGCCTCAACCCACTTGGTAAAATAGTCTGTAGCAGTAATGATGTATTTATGTCCCCTTGAAGAAGATGGATGTATCTGACCTACCAAGTCAAAGACCCACTACTAAAATGGCCAAAAGCTGATGAAAGGAATGAGCTCCTTGGCAGGAGCGTGGATCAGATTTCCATGAAGTTGGCACTGTTTGCAAGATTTAGCAAATTGAGTAGCTTCTTTCTCCATATCCGGCCAATAGTAACCAACTCTAATAAGTTTGCGAGCCAATGTCAGGCTATTAGAGTGAGACCCACAGATGCCTTCATGCACCTCTACTAACGCGCGCTTGCACTCATCAGGTTCTAAACACCTAAGGAGGGTACTGTCTAGACCTCGCCTATATAAGTCGTTAGCTATGATGACAAACTGTGAAGCACTATGGATTAAGTGACGTTTCTTATTTTGGGTGTAAGTGTCCAGAATGATCTGGTCACAAAGGTAGGAGTAAAAATGGTGGTAACGGGATGAGTCATGTCCAATGACTAAACAGATCATCTGAGATTCAGGGGAATTATAGGAAGGGTAGCATAACATCTCCAATAGGAATTCATGTCTGAAGTCATTTTCTGGCATTTGTAACATGGAAGACAGAGTAGCCATGGCATCGACTACTTTATTATCTTCCCTTGGAATTTGTTGGAAAGTAATGGGTGCAAATTATTTCTTGAGATCATCAACCATCTTTTTATAAGGCACCAATTTTTCATCTTTTGTTTGGTAGATGTCATTCACCTGATTGATAACCAATTGTGAGTCTCCAAAGACCTTTATCTCATCGACACACCATTCAATAGTGATCTTTAATCCATTAATCAAGGCTTCATACTCAACAGTGTTATTTGTGCAAGGAAACATCATCTTGTAAGCCTTTGGTAATGAATACCGCTGAGGTGTAATGAACAAGATTTTGGCACCTGACCCCTGTTGGGTGAATGATCCATCAAAGAACATGGTCCATGACTGATGTATGAGAAGCATGATGGACTCATCCGGGAACTTGATCCTTAATGGTTGATTGTTTGTAATAGGTGCCTCATCCAACTGATCTGCAATTGCTTGCCCTTTGATAGCTTTTCTTTCCACATACTCAATGTCAAATTCACTGAGTATCATGACCCACTTAGCTAATCTACCCGTGAGGGCAGATTTTTCGAGTAAGTACTTTAATGGATCCATTTTTGCAATGAGCCTTGTAGTGTGAGAAAGCATCTAATGATGTAACTTCTAGGAAGAAAAAACCACCGCTAAGCAAGCTTTCTCAATGACAGAATAATTCATTTCATAGGAGACCAACGTTCTGCTGATGTATTATATTGCTCTTTCTTTATTGTTTTGATCTTCTTGGGCCAATAGAGCACCCAGAGATGTTTCTGTAGCTAAGATGTATAAGATTAATGGCTTCCCATGAATAGGGGGCATTAATATAGGTGGATAAGCTAGATATTGTTTGATTTGTTGAAGACCTTGTTCACATTCTTTATTCCATTCATAGGTCACACCTTTATGCAGAGTTTTAGTAAATGGTTGTGACTTGTCAACTAGCTGTGAGATAAAGCGCCGCATAGACTGAAGCTGACCTTGAAGACCTCTAATTTGTCTGATATTGTGAGGTGGAGGCATTTCTATGATAGCTTGCACCTTTTCAGGATCTACCTCGATACCTTTTGTGGAGATGATATACCCAAGCAATTTTCCAGAAGTTACTCCAAATGCACATTTCTTAGGGTTGAGGCATAGTCTGAACTTATCCATACGATCTAGTATAGGGTGTAGATTAGTAAGATGTGCCTTCCTGTCCATGCTTTTGGAAAGGGTGTCATCAACATAATCCTCCATTGTTTTGTGCATCATGTCATGAAATATGGCAGTGTCTGCTCTCTGATAAGTGGCTCCAGCATTCTTGAGACCAAAAGGAATAACATTCCAGCAAAAAGTGCCCCATGCACAAGTGAAAGCAGTCTTTTCTTGGTCTTTTGGCACAACTTTGATTTGGTTGTAGCCAGAGAAACCATCCATTAGGGAGTACATTTCGTACCCTACTGTCATATCCAAAATCATATTAATGTTGGGTAGTGGGAAATTATCTTTTGGACATGCCTTGTTTAAGTCCCTGAAGTCTGTACAGACTCTGATGGATTTGTCATGCTTCGACAGTGGAACTATGTTGGAGACCCATTCTACATAGTTAATTTCTCTGATGAACCCAACTTTTAGGAGTTTCTCTAATTCTGCCTTGACAAGTAGAGCCACATGTGGATGCATTTTTCTAAGTTTTTGGTTGACTGGTTTTACTCCAAGAGCTATTGATAGTGATGCATGATAAGATCAAGATCTACACCAGGCATGTTAGAGTATGTCCATGCAAAGTTTATCTTTTTCTCTTTGAAGAAATTTGTGAATTCTTTGATTTCTTCTGCAGATAATGATTTAGCCACATGAATAATGTGTGGATGTTCTTTTGTACCCAACTTTACTAGCCAAGTTGGCTCAATTAGCACTGATGATCGTTCCTAGAAATGACTCAAAAGCGCATCAAGTATCTCATCCTTAGGCACCTCGGAGAGGTTTTCACCTTCGAATACGTCTATTCTTTTTACTTTTTTGGCTTTGACACTGCCACAATTTGGTTTTCACCATCAAAGCACCTATTCTTTTTCTTTTTGATTTTATGACTAAGATACTTGATATCACTTTCGGTCATGCTAACACTGTCTTCACTAGTGGAAGACATTACAGGTTTGACAACATGGAGATAATAGGCTAGAGCATAGTCATTCTGGAATGTGAGGACTTCATTGGATGAGGAAGGGGAATTCCAGTCTATTAGCTCTGGATGTTGGAGTGAGAGAAGTGACGGGTTCAAGTGCATTCATGGTATAATCATCGAAAGCGCTGACTAGTAAGCTGAGACCTAGAGCAATCTCATCCAAAGGTGTATTCAAATCTATTTGACTCCTATTGACCGTAGTAGAAGACACATTAACATTTATGGAATCAGACTCATTAGACCTTACACTAGACCCATCACCTATGTCAAGAATCTTTTCATAGTATCCTTCTAAAAAACTATCAAAATCATATTCATGGGAATCCGTGTCTGAACTCTGACTGGGATGTTTGCACCATGAAGGTTTGAGAGTTCTTGTGACACCAGCCTGTTCTTATGCAAACTTCTCTTGAAACTATGGTGGTATGTATAATTCACTTTGATGACCTGAATTAGCAGTGTGTATTCATTTCCACCTCTCGTAAGTTAATGGATAAAATGGAGTAGTTTTATCAGAGGCACTGTCAGTCATGATTGTAATAACATGTGGTATAAAGTCATCTAGCTTAGCAAAGAATGCTGCCAGATCTAGAGGAATAGGATAAGGAAAGCAATCCTCATCCGAGCTATCCTCTGCGATGTCAATTGTAGTTGTGCTTTGAGATTCTGGTTCTGGTCCAGGTTCATATTCAGATACAAATTTGTTAATCTCTAGATGGAACAAGATCTTCTTGAAGCCTAAACCAGTTGTATCTTTCGTCTTTCGACCTGTAGCTTTAATAGGTTCAACTAGCCCATTACCATTCATCCCTATTGGACCACTCCCTTTGTATCCAAAGCGTTTCATGATTTTAAGACCTTCATTATTGGGATCTAGTTCACGAGCTAGGGTGGTCTGTTCAGATATGTCCTTTCCTTTTTAAAGCCAAGCTTTAATAGCTCTTTCCTCATCTTCATCTTCTAATGGTGTTGAAGCCCGTACAAAGGCACCATCATAAACTATTTCAGGAGAAGTATTAGAAGATTTATTGTTCTCAGAAGGTCTCTCGTAAGAATGAGGAGACATAGGTAGAGCTGCTAATGATAGCAGAGGTTCTATTTGATACCCCCCCATGCCTATGTCTTTGATTTTCAAAGTCTGTTCCATGTCTCTGAGCTTGGCATCACAAAATTCTGTGTATTCTCTATTAGTAGGAACAAGACTATCAGTTGACTGTGTGAGCGTAATACAAGAAGAGCCCATATTAGCAGGAACTGTCACTTCTGCACCATGGAAAGGAAACTTGATGCACTGATTATATGTAGAGGGAACCACTTGCATTTCATGGATCCATGGTCTTTCTAACAGGATGTTATAAGCAAGAGGAAGGTCCAACACCTGACATGTGACATCTCTTTCAACTGGTCCAACCCGAATGGGTAGCACAACTAAACCTTTAGACTTTCTTTCTTCTTCATCATAGGCTTTGATAGTAATTCTCTTGTGGGAATCTATGTGATCTTCATCATAGCCTAGCTGAGCGAGAAAGTGAGCAGAGCAAATGTTGAGGCCAACACCATTATCAATAAGGACACAATGGATGATTTTTTTACCAATCATGACTTCTATATGCAAAGGAGCGTTATGTGGGTGGCTGATCGAATGGTCATCTTCCTCTGAGAAAGATAAATAGTGCGGTGAAGTCAAGTGACCCACCATGGATTGAAACTGATCAAGATCAATGTCTTTGGGGACGTTAGCCTCTGCGAGGGCTTTATCCAAAATCTGCCTATGAGCAGGCGAGATCTTCAATAGCTCAAAGATAGTTATTTGAGCGTTGGTTCTTTGTAGCTGGTCGACAATGCTATAATTAACAGTAGAAGGTGTGGGGACCACTTTCGTAGTCTTGTTGGTAGGACCAACAACAGCTTTATCCATGGGTTGTTTCGATGCAGATGTAGTAGCAGGAGGGTCAAGACCCTTGAGAGTGATCTTAGCGCAGGATATGGTAACAACATTTGCGCAATCCTGAGATGATTCTGATTCAAATGAGCGAGACCCAAGGCCTCTCAAGATAAATGAGGTCTTAGGCTTAGGAGCATCCCCGCTCCCCTTGATATTAATTACATCACAATACTCAACTTCGACAGCTTCGATCATGTTGATGACATTGTCATTAGAGGTATGCATGTTGTTAACTTTGGCATTGTTGTTCTTAGTGTTGGAAGACTCACCTTTCTCATGACGAGGAAAGGGATTTTTAAATGCCCAGTGATCTGAATTCTTATTATGATTATCCACAACAATATCACCATTATTAATTAGATCTTGGACCTTATGACGCAACTGAAGACAAGTAGAAGTCTTATGACCCTTGTTTTGGTGATAGTCACAGTATGCATTGTCGTTCCACCAATGGGGTCGCAGTTGTGGATCATATAGATGCTTGTCCAAAGGAGTGAGAACTTGATTTTGCACCAAAGTCTTGAAAACTATATCAAGTGGTTCTCCCAAGGAAGTAAATTCACGCTTGGGTCGAGGGGCCCAAGGTTTGTTGCTAGAGAATCTAGAAGGTGGTTGAGTGTTTGTTGCAGCCTTTTCAACAATTTTAATTGATTGTATACTAGAAGTAAGATTGAAAACTAGTTTTGAAGGAGCCGAGGTCACATTATCAACCACTCCATCATTCACAATGTCCCTATTCTTGTTGACAAACTTCCCTTTATCTTTGTTAGAAGAGGAGGAACCTTGTTTGTTATCTTTGTACAAAGTCAATTCCCCTTTCTTAACCATAAATTCCTCTATCCTCACAACTTTCTTAATCATGCTGTCAAAATTGAGGGGACCTTGAAGCTGTACCTAATACCCAAAATTAGGAGTGACACTGTCTAAGAAGATATCGAGTTTCTCAAATTTGAGTATTTTACGAGGATACTTAGTGCAAAGTTGTCTCCATCTCTGGAGAAATGTCAAGAATGGCTCCCCTTGTATTTGCTTGAGATTTCAAAGGTCCCTGATGTTGACAGGATGCTGTATGTTATGAGAGTAATGTTGGATAAAGAGATTTGCAATCTCATCAAAAGTCTTAATGCCAGTGGGTAGTCGAGAAAACCACTCCATGGCAGGTCCACCCAAACTTCGGGGAAAGAGACGCATTAAATAAGTTTGATCATGAATGAGCTCCATAGATAGGGCCCCAAATTCTCTTAGATGATCTTGAGGATCGGTGGTACCCAGATATTTATCATACTTAGGGAGTTCTACACCTTTGGGAAAAGGCGGTATATGAAGACTCCTACCAAAAGGAAAAGGACAGATGCTCTCCATTGCGAATTGTTGTGCGGGTTTATCCTTATCCTTTACAAGTTGGCTAATTTGGTTTTGCATATCTTGAATCATCTTTTGCAATTTGGTAGTCTCAGTCTCTTCTTCTTTAGCCACAAGTGTTTTCGCTTGGAAATTTGGGGGTAGCTTAACTCCTTGGTTTGCCAAATCTAGAAAATATTTCTCTTTATCTTTCGGAAGGAGAATTTCCATCATCTTGATGAGAGATTTATTAGATTTTGTAGCATCTATGTAATTTTGAGTTATCGGCTCATCATCATTACCAAGGATCTCATAAATGCTTGGGTTCTGATCTTGACTCTGGTCATATGGAGGAGGGCGATGGTGATGTTGATCACCTTGTTCACCCTAATCATTTTGAGATTGATCATGGACCTCACAGTATTGTCCTTGTGAGAGGTCGAAAGGGTTTCTCATGTTGCTCATGTGAGATTGTGCTATGTGCATAGGTTTAGTTTTAGTGTGTGTATTGAGCTGAGAGTTTGTGACCAATGTAACTTTTGGCGGGTCAAAGGAGTCGATGTGTTCAGAAGGACCAATAGATTCACAAGGATTCATAGGATCAACAAGATCGGTATGATCAAAAGGATCAATGAGGTAGTGAGGATCGTTAATAGGGTCGACTCAAATAGGTGACCTTCTAAAGTTTTGTTGATCTAGAAGAAATGAGTTATGTTGATCTTGAAACAATAGTTCAGGTTCTCTTTGAAACAAGGGATTATACCATAGCTGGAACATCGGCTTTTGATTCGGACTGGGATCTATACTAAATGGAGAAGAGGAACATGAGGATCCCTCTTGACTATCAGATTGAACAATAGGTTCGGAATGACCTCTTCCTTGATTACGAGATCTACCCTTGCTTATTTCGGAACCAGGAATGGGAAATATATTACCGCTTCTAGTCGTAACAGGCATAGACAAAAATGAAATGAGAGAGGACCTAAGATCCAACTCAGAACTCTGTCTCTAGAAATAGAAAAAATAAGAAAAAGGCTAGAACAACCAAGACGTGAGATGCACCCAGCACGAATCGTCAAGAGTATGGCTAGAACAGTCGAGATGTGACTATCATGTCGCAAGGTACAAAAGCACAAAAAGGTAGGACAAAGAACAAAGAGACAAATGAGTTTGAGCAAGAATCGGTTGGTTCGCAAATTGAGACAATCAGTTACAAACTACAGACAACAGGGAAATAGGTAATCAGACCTCAGACAAAAATCAAATCAGGTGAAAAACTCATCAGTCAGCGAGAAATAACTTGCTATTTTAGGACACCAGAGGGAAGATTTGCATGAGAAAGTGCTGGTTTGTGCGAGGAAACTCTTAACTGCATGTGAGAAAATGAAATATCATGCGAGGAAGTGCTCATTTTCTAGAATCTCGCGCGAGAAAACTCCAGGTTTCAATAGATCAACTCAATTTTTGAGACAAAAACCAGATTTTGAGACACAGTCAGGACTGTTCTCTAACAAAATTTCTAGATTTAGGATAGTTTTATGATAGTTCAGCTCAGAAATCTCAGTGTGAATGTGACAAGCAATCGTTAACAAGCAGAAAGTTTTGATCAAGCAATGGTGACACAAGAAGTAGTCGCAAACAGTTCTACCAAGGACAAGGCAACTTGGCAGAATCATGGGATTCTTTGTTTAATCATGATTGGATAGTTTAAGACTCAAAACAAACACTTAGTTATCCCTACAAAAAAAATGGTAGAGAAGACAAAATCTGTGCCTCACTGTCTTATGCGTATGCGTGCACCTCACACAATAGTGTCACCCCCTAAGGAGCGCCCATGTTTTTGGTGTTTCCAAAGAATCAACAATACATGTTCAAAGGTTACCCTTAAAGTAGGGGCCAGCATCATATACCACCTCAAGCATCCAGGTGCATACCTATGTTGAGAATCTAGGGGAGAGATTCTTCCCCCTCCTTGCGCATAAATTATGTCTTCTTTCAAAGGTGATCCGGGTAGGCATCTAACTAAGAAATTTTTTAGCGGGCTTCTGTTCACAATAACCTTCAATGTCCCTGATACAAGGCTAGGGCCTCACGACCACACTACCACTTGAAAGTCATACACCCCTGCAAGCAGGGCTAGGAGCGGCGCTGCTCAGTACAACAAACAAGGCTTTCTCAAGATGATAGTCAGAATCCTGAGAAAGAAGTTACCATGGCTTTGGAGTCTTTGGACTCGACAAAGAAGACTTTATTATAGTGAGGTAGAATCACCGACAATAGGTGTGTACTCACTTGGGTCGTTCCCGGAGGTTTAACTTCCGACAGACCCTCTAAAGGTGACACAAAACTTGGCTTAGATTCGAGGGTCAAATTTTCTGATTCTCTCAAAGAGAGAAGAGCATACTTCTCTACCTCTTCACCTTACCCAACTATGCAAGACATATTCATCACCGAGATAACTCTCCTCCAACCAATTAACAAGCCTTTGGGTTTCTGATTCTCTCAAAGAGAGAAGAGCATAATCCCCCAACAAGTGAACATGCTAAAGGTTTGTTAACTTTCCTTGCTTCCCTAGGTCTCCATCATGATAGCAACATTTGGGTCTCGGATTCATCCGTGGGAATCACTTCCATGTAATGAAGAGCCTATTCCCCTATTTTGCTATCAAGATTCCCAAGAAATTTTAACAAGGCCCTATTTATACAATATGACGAAAGCAATAAACAAGCACAACATTTTTTTTTAATGATCTTTGACAACCATCCTGTAAGAAAACCATTAGCAAGTTTATATCTTTGTCAAGCAACCTGCAGCCCACTGTTATGCTGTCAGAAAAATTAGGAAGATAAAAACAGCAGCATGTTAGAATAATTAGAAAAATAGTAACAATACTTGTCAAAAACTGTGAAATTTTAAAAAATGGTAGCAAGTCTCACGTGAGGTAGTACAAGGCACTGCGCAAGGAAGTGCAGTAGCTGGTGTGAGGAAAGTGTTTTCTCACGCGACAAATTGCTAATGAAAGAAAAACTTCATGCGGTATGCTCAAAAATCTTGTGCGAGAATCTATACCAAAGAAGTACAGACGTACGACAGAGTACAGACTTTTATCAGAAATTTTTTTGAGAGTGAGGTAAGAAATCAATTTTCTGCCCCACGGTGGGCGCCAAAATGTATGTGTTTGAATTTTGACCTCTATATCAGGCACACCACAACATAGTCATTGCTCAATCATTGAATTGTGAAAATGAACATGAATTGTCCATTCCACAACATAGATTGAATCGACTTGTTGCCTCCTATTTAGATGGGGTGTTTAATTACTCTCAAAATGAGAGCCAAAAACCATAGACCATTACTAAAATGGAGGATTTGAAAGCATTTGAAAACAGAAATGAAGCTATTCTATATGAAAGATGCAATTATAATCTAGAAATGGAGATGCAGATTTTAGACTAAAGAACTTGAAAGAAATAACATAATTAAGCTACTATATAGTAAACAAACTAAATTGCAATGAAGAATGCCATTAAACTATATGAAATTACACTAATTATGCATTAAAAGCTTGGAAATGTGGAAGAATTGAGACAAGAATTTGCTATAATTTTGATACTCTAAAATTGCTCCTCCTAAATGAAGAAAAGAAGGTCCATAATATAGAAAAGCCTGAAGAGAGGATGAAGAGTTTCTTGGAAAGAAACGACCGACTCTTCAATCTCCATGGAGGAAGATGAGACAAAATTAACAGAATTATTTAATTAAATGAATGAATTATTGCCACATGGGTGGCTTTTCATCTTGAATTATTGAATTTCAATTGAGGATAATCCATTCAAATAACCAAATAATTATTTAATTCCTTTTGATGTGTATTAGCTAAAGGGGGTGGAATTAATTTAATTTAAAAGCACTTAGGACTTTAGAATTAAATTAATTAATCATAGGGATTTTTAGCTAATAAATCTTGAAAATTTAGGAATTAAATATGGTGTAAGATTTATGCAAATTTAGGTTTTCTGCATTTGAGACTAAGTCAATTAAAGACAATTAGGAAGGAGAATTTTCCTAGTACAATAGGACTTCGATGATGAGAAAATGCACCAAAATTGATTAGTATTGTAAGGTGCCAATTTTTGGGTGTTACATCAGGAAACTATGCTCTCGCCCTTTTGAGATGATTAGAAATACAAAAACATTATTGTCATTTTCTTATTATGCTTGAAGTGTCTTTTAGTTTTGTAAACCCAAGGAATTGCATGGATGTATCCTCTCCCCTCACCTTCGTGGATCTTGGGTGAAAGAGAAATCCATACAAATCCTTTAGCGTGGCTACCTCCCGAGTGCTTTAATAGAGCCGGTGAGAGTGGATTGTCCAACCGGTAACAGGCTAAAGCCAAGCCCTTCTGAACCGGTATATAAAAAATATCATTGTGATTAATGTCATAATGAACAGGTGTTTATTGTGTTATACCTGGAAGAAGATCTCCCTCAGTACCCTTGTGGTGCGTTAAAACCTACATAATGTATCTTATGTAGGCTGAGAGGCCTCCATAATGGAGTTAATTTGCCACAAGTATAACCACCTGAATGGATGCCTTGACTACACACTTTGTTCTAGTAACCAAAATCCCTCTATCTGTTGGTGTGAAAGGTCAGAGACTGACTAAGACGTCCCACACTTTCAAGGCTCTTAGTAGAGACAACGGTCCCTTGGGAAGTGATTACCCTTGGGATTCGAAGCTTGGTGTGCCTGATAAGTGAGTGCACTGTAAGGAGGAGCCCGTGCCTCCAAGCTTCTAAGTTTTCCGCTACGAGTAGGCGTGGCTGAACTTCGGTTCAAGTGGGAATTCAATAGATACTACCCTGGCTTACCTAGGATTGTGGTGTCTCTATTTTTTTTTCAACAAACATTCTGCTTGATGTGTCTTGCGTAGCTGAAGCATCAAAACAAATAGACAAACAAAGAATTCAATACAAACATCAAAATGATCAAAAATTCCAAATCTACACTTCTAGGTGATAGCTATCAAATCTTGTCTGAGTTTCTGCATCTGTTATCGAATTCTGGAAATCTATCAACTTGTTGTCCAATTCTATATTATGTTGTGAAGGTTTTGTCCGAATTTTCACAAATCTATGATCTCATCAACATCATCACTAGTCTATCTTTGATTGTAATATGTTGATAGTTTGACTCGCTGCTGTTTTGAAATCTGATTTCGCTGTGCTAGTCCAAGTAACTTGTTACCTTATCATCTTTGTCTATGCTGTCCTTATCCTAAGTTGTGAGAGCAGGTTTGTTAACCTTGACTCAAGATCAGAGTCATTGCTTCTCTTTCTCAGTTGGACTTTATCTCCTTTTTCATTTGGTCTTGGACTTAATCAACACTTTAGATATCACTTCAACAACTGTTAGTCAATCAATAGATTCATCATACCTCATCTTCAATCTTATATACAAGTGCGTCAATCCAATCTTACAATGTCTAAAAGAAAATAGGATAAACCTTATGGTCTTAACAACGTGCAAGAAGAGATTCTTATGGTAGCTTTATCAAAACAAATTCAAACTATGCAATCTGAAATCCAAGAATTAAAGGGGGAAAAAGGATACACAATCCAACAAATCCTCATCAAGATCAATCTATCCTTTTCTATTTGATCATTATCAAGCGAGTGGCTCCAAAGCCCTCAAATCTACTGAAAACACCATGAAGTCTTCCTCCAAAGGGATTAGTAACATCATGAAAGAAAAACCTTGGGCTAAATGCATGAGAGAGTTCACTCCTTTGGGACAATCTTATGAATCTGCATTAGAAGAACTTCTTGATAATGATCTCATCACATTACCTCAAGCCACATCACATGGACGAAGATTCTCGAGTAACTATTGTGCATATCATCAACATAATGAGCATAAAACTTCAGCTTGCATGGAGTTGAAACATAAAATCCAAGATCTCATAGATGATGGCATAATCAAATTTGAAAATCCAAATGATTCATCTAATCTTCAGCATGATCAATATCAAGAATCCATGTCTAGCAATGGTTCGCAAATCACATCTACTTCTTCCACCGTTACTGCATCTCCTAAAGCTTCACCATCTCTATCAAAGAACGAGCCTAATGACGACTATGTCTACTCTCAAGGACTACCTCTAACAGAAATCCAAGCTAATCAACATATAGATGCAAGTCTTTCTCATAATTCAAAGATCATAGACCCAAAGCTTCCATGTGCTTCAATGTTTAGCATGCCTCCTCAAAATGATACTTCATTAGTTTGTCAAGAATCCCCTATGCAGATCAAAACTCCTACCTCATCCTTCAAAGTGGATCCATGTCAAAAGGACAATACACAATGTGAAGAAACATATATCATTAATGATCAAGATCAAGATACCATCCATCTTTATCCAACTGTTGACCTAAGTCACACATCTCAAGTGTCTCATGATGATTCTATCATCCCCTTCCATTTCTTCCCAGAAGAAACTCTTACATTTCCTATATCTTATCCATCTCCCAAGCAAGATCAAGATATCCTTTCCACCATCTCTAAGGAACTTATTAAAAATCAAGAGAAAGGTATCCTTTGTACACCATCTAAATATCCTTGTCAAGATCAGAGAATCCCATCATCTCCTTGTCATCCTCCTCCATATCCACCTCAATAAAACATCATTCCTCCAAATACCTTACAGAAACATAAATCTCCTCAAGCTTCAGTTGCTCCTATCAAATCTGCTCATGCTACTATTGATATACATATGAATTCAAATGAGAAGAGCCTTGGCAATGCAGCTCACTCTAAAGATGTTGATATCCCTTCCACGCCTTATATCCCTCCATTCAAACATAAGCATCAACCTTCACTATCCTCCAAATCCATCCTTGGTCCCTATATCCCAAATCTAAAACCTTCAAACCTTCCATCTATATTGGGTCCTTATATCCCTCCATCTACTTACCCTATCCCCTATCAAGATCAACAAAGACATACATCCTTGAAATATCCCTATCAACCAATCCATATGAACCAGTCATGTCAGCACTATTCATCCACAATTGCCAAGTCTTTTGGAAGCAATTTGGATGTACAACAAAGAAATCAAAAATCAAAAATCCACTTACATATAAAGATCACTATGTCCCATCTAATCGACATGTGACTACAAAGAAAAAGGAAATATTCAAGAGACATCAAAGGTCCACTGAGCAAAGGATAAAATCAAAGCAAATATGGGTTCCTAAATCCATCATGGAAGAATTGCGTTCTAAATCCAAGCAAAGAATAACATCAAAGAAAATATGGGTTCCTAAATCCATCATGGACGAATTGTGTTCTACATCATCCAGAAGCAAAGGAAAATCAAAAGCTGTGTGGATTCCTCAGTCTCTTCTAAAGGACTTAGATACACAAAGAAAATCAAAATCTATGTGGATTCCTAAGTCTCTCTTAAAAGGCTTGAAAAAAAAAGGAAAAGTCAGAGTTGGCATCAAAGCTTCCAAAGTCTTCCACTTCATCTTTAGCTAAACATCCCCCATCTTCTAACTCTATTTTGGGTCCTCATGTCCCAAAATCCATTACCTTGAATACTTCATCCATCTTGGGTCCTCGCATACCAAAATCCATTTACACTCATCCATCAAAGTCTCAAGCTATTCCATCCACTTTTCCTTCATCCGTCCACTACCCTTCAAGGGGTGTGTCAATGTTGATCTTAACACCATACCCTATCCAGTATCTTGCACCTACCTCCTACCCATCCATATCATATCCTTCTATTCATCTTATCCAATCCATCACATAAATCTTTGGCTACCATCTCCCTTATCCTCCATATCATTCTTCCCTAGCATCACCCTATCAGCATCTTTGAGCATACTTTCAGTGGCCTTGGCCTATCATAGCATATCCTTCAAAGGAGCACTATCCAAAGAGAAATAAGTTTGAGTTCCTCCATAAAAAACAAAAGCACAAATAAAAAGAAAAAAAAGGAAAAAGTGCCTTGGTGAAAACCTGGTAAACAGGCACCTTGGTAGAAAAAGTAAAGATAAATCAATCCGTCTTGTGGTGACAACCACTTCTTGTGGTGCCTTGGATAAGTACCATGATGAAAACCTAGCAAACAAGCATCATGCGTAATTCCTCCTACTTGCACTCTTCACTTGGGGGCAAGTTCCTTCCATATCATCTTATCCATCACATCCATCTAGCCCATGAACATCGATGTTCCTTCTACTGATCTTGACAAGGTTGAGCCTATCCATAAATATCCTTTGCACTAATCCCAAAACATTCACTTATACCTTCATCACCCCTTATCCTAATTGTGCTATCATAGCTATATCCTATCCAACATTGACCCCTTGGTCTTGATCTAAATGAATAACAAAAAAAATGAAAAACAATTTCTCAAAAGTCTCTTGACATGTCCATTCTTTTGGACTCCATGCTTTTCATGACATCAGGTCATTGTCCTATATGCTATCCAACACCGCTCCATGAACCTACATTGCTATATTCTTTTTTTCCTAGCTTGGGTAATCTTGAGGAGACTATCTTTGAGGGTTGCATTCACCCTCTTCATCCATCATTATCTATTCATCTCATCCATCAACTTTCTAATCTATCTACAATGGCCTCCACCTTGCTAGACATTGGGGGCAAACCAATGTGATCTTGCTTGAGACAGGAGTAATCTCTAAAAAATCTAAAAATTGGAAAAAGTCCCAAAAAATGATCATCTTGGTGAAAACCTATAAATAGGCGCCTTGATGCATCAATCAAAAAAATCAAAAACATCAAAAATACAAAAAAAAAATCAAATTGAAAAAAAGGATGGTGACAAAGGCATGCTTAACGGGTTTTCAATGATCACCTCAATCAATCAAGACCCTATCACTTGGGGCATCTTAGCTTCATCGCATCACATCAAGTTGAGGTTATCATAAATCAAAAGCAACTCAATCAATTGTCTTATACAGTGATGGATACACTCGAAACCAGATAGATCGGTCTTAGATGAGTCATTCATTTATGAAACCAGGCACATTGATCAAATTGGCTTCATCGCTTCAAATCAAGTCAATTTCTGCTAGTAACATCTCTGCCAGGTAGGTGAAAACCTGGTAAATAGATGCCTCTTGTACTCAGCGCTCCATCTATCAATGCTTGGTCTTGGCATCAATCCTTTTCTTCAGTTTGTACATAAGCTTTCAATCACTTTCGTGACCCTTAGGTTCTTTAGAGAACCCTCCTGGCTTGAAATCAATCCAAAGTCATAACCTGGGGGCAATCAAATCAGATTTTTCCTCGTAGTATGAGTCAAGCCAGTTATCACCATTTTCTACTAGGGGCATGGTTCCCCAAATTGATCACATATTTGGCTTACACCAGAGTCAGTAACCTTGTCATTTCTGAAGGACAAATTGCTACTAACGTAAACATGTGTTTCTCAACACCACAATCAACAATGTTTCTTAACACTATTTTTGGATACATCTGTATTTCTTAACACACATTGGATATTGCAAACATAAATAATAGATCGATAGAAATCAAACACAAAGCACTCACAAGCACAACGGTGTTTCTCAACATCTCATACATATACACATCTGAAAACTTTGAAACTGGCTGAACCATGCTGAACTTCTATTTGTATTCTATCTGTTGTCATTGATTTTGCTAATCTTTTCTTTGTCTACTACTTGTTGGTGTGGTCCCAATGATCCAGCAACGTCAACTAAACTGGGTGTATGTGGTAAGAGCTCCTGCATTAAGGCAGAAAAGCCTCACATCCCTCAATCCTCTTTATTTGTACGCCAAGGTGAGGTTGGAACTATCTCCTTGAATGTTAGTGCTCTATTTTTTTATGCAAGATCGCACTCATGGTTATCATGGCTTTGAATGCCTCGATACTAGTGTACTCTTGTAACATCAACTAGAAATGACGCTCAGGTCATCTTGACTTTTGTGCCTTGTTGCTTATGTTAGTTTCCCATATCTTATCCAATGAACGTCATATTCATATTCTTATGGTCGCAGTGGAACCAGTAAGGATTGTATTGACTTCAATATTCCAAAAATGCTCAATGATGAAAATTTTCAACTGCTAAAGCTCATTGACTACACCTTAGGTTGCATTCATGTTAGTCTTGTATCTGCATCTACATAATGATGAAATCAGCATAATAACTTTATCTCTATCCAATGTGAAGGATCTGAGATTCTAATCGATCAATCTTCTCATTGTCAAGTTGTAAGTTATGTGTAAACATGACACCCCTTGCTAAATCAACTGTCCTGATTCTATTTTCAGGATCGAAATCAAAATCTACAGCTGACTACTTGTGCAACCAATGGAAATCTCTCATGCTTTTCTTCTCATCAATCCATGTATCTTACTTTTGGTCAATCTTGGTCTACAGGACCTCTCATCAAGTACATTTTTTTGTCCTAACCACGTGGGACCTCTTTCTAATCAAATCAGTTTCTTCCTAAATTGTCTGATCAATCAAATTGCTTCTCATCACTGGGGCACCTAGCCATATTTCGATTTCGCTCCTGAGGGGGCAGGATTAGGACATCAACATTCCAGTGATCACATCCTCAATCAAAACTCTATTGCTTGGGGCATCTCAGCTTCATCGCATCAAATCAAGTTGAGATCATCTTAAACCAAAGGCAACCTAATCAATGGTCTTATACAGTGGTGAATACACTTGAAACTAGACAAGATCGGTCATATACAGGCTATTCATTATTGAAACCAGATACATTGATCAAATTGGCTTCATCGCTTCAAATAAAGTCAATTTGCTTGCTAATCAAAATCTCTTAATGGTAATCAGTTTCATCACTTCAAATCAAACTGGTTATTCGTTCAAATTAATCAAAAAGGTTTAAGAGTTCTTAACAGATGTTTAGTTTCATTGCTTCAAATCAAACTGAGCATTTTGTTTATATCTTTTGATCGTTCTTCGTCCAATCAAGCTCGAAGCTGGTCTTCTTCTTCAAAAGAATGGTTTCATCGCTTCAAATCAAACTAGTCTGGGTCTTCTCGCTAACAAGTCTTTGAATCAATGAGCTGATCACACATCCATTCAAAGAGGGGCAAATGTAATCACCTAAAAATGGTCATCTAAACCCGAGACCCCCAATCTCAGCAATTAATCAAGAAACCCTAATCTTGATTACCCTAAGTTCTAAATCAAATAGGCAATTATCGAATTCAAACTGATCTGACCTAAACCCTAGGTCCTAATCAATCATCATACTTGATTAATTAATTAATTCCTAAAATCACATTACATTGGAAAATATATATTATGTTAATTATTTAATTGATATTATGACATATTAATTAAATAAAAATCACAAAATTGTCAATTAAATCAAAAAAGGAATTAAATTAATTATAAAAATATAAATGTGCATTCAAAATCAATTAATTTATTAAAAATGCATATGACATCATCAAATTTAGTTAACTGATTTATCATTTTGGAAACAATCTAGTTCCACTCAGTTAACTGATTCTCCACTGTTTATCATTTTGGAAACATTTCAGTTAACTGAAAACTGAATATGAAAGTTTCCAAAATAATTGATCAGTTAATTCAGTCAACTGACTCTCTCGACCAATCAAATCACTTGCACATGGATTGTGCTTCTTCAATCGAATCTGAGCCACTCTTTTTGTTCGAGCTCGACCGTCAATTCGAGTGAGATTTTTATAAAAGAGAAACTCTTTTCCTTCACAAAGGATCCTAATTTTTGATTAATGTTATTATATTGCATTTTTGTTTTAGCTTTCTTGCATTCTTAGCATTTATCTAGCAATGTTGTTTAGTTTTTATTCAAGCATGCAAACATAAACTTAGAGCACACTTTGAATTTGGTGTTGTTAAAAACGAATATCTCACATTTCAATTGGTGTTCTAAAACTGAATTCTAACTAGCTTGGATTAATAGCAATCTGCATTTAGTTTAATCAATCATATAGCTCTATATTCTTCATTTAGGTTAGTGTGTAGTCACTGAGCTTGTAATGATCTGAGAGCAAGCTCATACTCCAACATTCTAGAAGGCAACAGGTCGATTCTTTCAGACGTGCAGGATGAATGAATCCATATTCATTCCTGTATGTAACTGAAGTACAATGACTATGTTGAAGTGTGTTGCTAAATTAGAGGTCCACTTTTAGCACGCACACTTATTAATGAACACTTCCACCAATTCTAATTGTAGAAAATGATCAACTTATATAATAAATTATAAATTTCTATAATATATTAATTATATCATATTTAATATCTATATATCTTTTATTTAATTATATATATAAATATATTTACTATATTTATTTTTTGACATAAGACTTGCCCCTCTCTAGTTAAGTCTCCTAGATTTATAGATTTGTTTAGATAATTTTATAATTAATTTTTTGATAAATAATACTTACTTTTGGTCTAGGAACCATATAAAATGTGTGGGTAGAGCCCAACATATCAAACAATTCTCAACCTAGCTAACCAAGTCATGAAAGGAAATTGAAAACCCACAAAAACACAACAATAGAACAAAATTTAATGCATATAGGTAGACTGAGTCATGAATAACATGTAGAGAGTGGCACCAAGACAACACCTAATCAGGTAAAATGACAAAAAATAAATAGCATCTAAACGCGTGCCCCAAAATCATATTCATGCCCCAGAATCAAGAGGGTCCTTCTTAATATCTTCTTTGATTAAGCATGTGATAGTTGTAAATATTCTCCCATCCATCAAAAAGGTTGAAGCTTACCATTATGAGATATTCTTACACCTTCATTAGTGGCCTAAGTAGCAACATGATTGTCAAGCTTGCAAATACGAGATAACTTGACCTCTTTGAATTCCTAAGTCTTAAACAAAATTGTATCCCTAATAAAAGGTCAACCTATAATTCCTTAAGGAACCTCCTTGAGAAGCCCCAATAATGAAATTTAAGACTTCCCCTACCCAAAGCCTATCCCAATCTATGTTTAAAGAAATATTCCATCCCTCCCATAAGGCCAAAGCCTCAGCCATATTATCTATGTTTGTACCTTTTCCAAAAAAGTATACACCTTTGGGTTGACCCTAATGATAATGAAAAAAGTTGCCACCCTTGGTCCTCCTAGGGTTACCCTTATAAGTGTTGTCGAATTTGAGTTTAGTCTGATACATATTCATACTTTTCTAAACGTAAGAAGACCTTGGCCCATGAAGTTACCAATCCTTGCCAATATATTAAAAATTGGGTCAGGCACTAGCTCACTCTAATTCATCTTTATGTGCCACCCAATCCTTTATACTATGGGCAACCCTAACTCAAACAAGACATTTTCAAGGATGTCTGATAGTCTTTCAACTCCCCTAAACTTGTCTTTATAGGGTCTTTTGCTATGTTCCAACCAAATTATCCATACAATGATGGTTGGAACAATATTTTAAATAAAACCTACGAACCAAAATCTTAATATTTAGAGACCATATTTTGAGAAGCATATTAATATTCTAAGGTATCACCCAATTCACTAGTCGTCTTTATCAAAACATATTCCATAGCTCATAAGCATAAGAATAATGAATGAATGGATGATAATTTATCTCCTTTGCATTTGAATACATGACATTTCTAAAAGGACCATTGTAGCCTAAAACTTTTATCATGTGCCAAGTCAGGGCTTTGTGCCTCTAAACAATTTAAAGGAAAGAATTAGGCTTCAATGAGCCCAAACATTTCCAAATCGTATTTTGTGCCTCCACCTAAAGTGTAATCTTCCCAAAAAATAATTTTCTACAAGTAGAGTTAACCTTCACCACACTTTCCTTATTCCCCATCCACACTCTTACATCCTCTACTTATACAATTCTCATTTATTAATGCAATTATGAATCTCCTCGCACACTTGGATAATTTGTGGAAGTCGTGTGTTGAAATAAATCTACTATTATGAATTGTTTGTTCCAACCATGTAATCTTTAGCTGACTTTCCAAATCTCAACTCTATAAAGTTAGTTAAAATCCTTGAGACCACAAACTCCCTGAGGCCTAGTCACCAAACTAGTTATCTCTCCAAAACTTAATATTGTCCCATATCCCAAACCTCTGACAAACATGGGGTCTGACGAGGTTACAAAAACTCTTAATAAGTTCCAAACACATGATCCCTTAAATAATATCAATCTTTATTTGATAAGATTATTGTGGTTATTATTGAGATATTGGCCTATAAGATATTTCTCCATGGTTTGTCTCTCCTCATAAATCCTCTACACCAACTTGGTGCCAAGAGCATTATTGATCTATTTTTACTTTTTAATACCCGTGCCACCAAGAGTCGCACACTTACAAACTTTATCCCACTTCACCAATGTGTATTTAAAAGTCTAATTCATGTCTCTTTAGAGGAATAATCATTAAAAATCCTTCAAAATACTTGCTACATTGTAGGGCATTTAAAAACAAATATAGTTAAAATGGTAACAAGGGATGAAGAATATTTCATCAAAGTAATCTAGCCAACTAGCATGAGCTAATGACCCTTTCAAGAGGCAAGTTTATTATGTATTCTAGAAACCAACTTCCTCCACTCAATGTTAGAGGTTCTTTTGTCTATCAAGGGCACACCTAAGTAGTTATTGGGAAGAGATCTAACGTCATATTTGAGAATCATTTGGATCTCCAAAGAATCCAAACAAAAGTCCTTCAAAAATAAAATTTGGGATTATTTCAATTAACTAGATGACTAGTAACCAACTCATAAATTCTCAAACCTCATTTGATACTAAGAGCCTCCATTAGTGTGGCTTCACCAAAGAAAGGTATGTCATAAAAAAACATAAGATGAGCTAAGTTGGAGGAGCTACCTATAGCTTGCAATCCCTTAATGCTACCCTTCACAACCTCATTCTTAAGAGCTTCACCTAAAACATTTTCCATAATAAGAAAAAGGAAAGGGGAAATGGGATGCCCCGATTGAAGACTATATTCAACTTGGACAATGTCTGTGGCAACCCCATTGATCCAAATTGCAAAAGAGGCAATGGATATGCAATGAAAACCTAATTGCACCAGTTCTTACAAAATTTGTACCTCTTCATCACTTTGATAAGGAAATATGATGAAATTATATCATAGGCTTTATTTATATATAACTTGAGGATCATACCCTCTTTTCCATACCCAGCCAAGTGGATAGCTTCATGATAAAGAACAATCCCATCAAGAATATATCTACTCTTGAGTAACCCATATATTTCCTTCAAATGATTTTATTCAAACAATTATTTATCCTTGTATTCATAGTCTCGGTGACAATTTTATAAATCTCATTGACATTTCATGTCACCCGTAGGCCCACCATTTCTAATTGATCAAAGATATCAACAATGAGCCTATACCCATCTATGAAGTTGGATAAAACCCTAAGGCTTAAACCCTAAACCCCTTATCTTTAATTCCTTAGTCATTTTTTTCCAGTATTATAATCTCTTGTTGACCATAACTGTCATTCAAAACACTTAGAACTCAATGCATGAAGTCTCATGTCATGTTCGCTAATCACCCCCTGTAATGCTAGGAAAGTTCCTTTTACCAGTCACTCATTTTTTGTTTAGTTTTATTGTTCATTAAATAGATAAGTTTACTATCTCTCTAATCCCTAATGAATATGTATCATCATCAAATAAGGAAATTCAAACCCCATCGAAGAGACTTAGCTTTTCAAAGAAATAATCTTCCTTAGTATCTTCAACCTCCAATGTAGATTGGTCAAATGGATAAAGGGTAAAAAATGTTGAAAACATATCAACCATTGAAGAGATGTTTTTTTTTGTCTTTATAGTACCCTATCAAACTTTAAAGGTGACAAGTAATGGCACACCCACATCCATTAAAAAAAATATTTCATCAAAGAGGTAGATTTTTGGTCTCTCCAATCTCCAATAAAGGTTTTATTCCTATGAAAAGCTACAAAAGAATTTGGCCATCAAGGGGACAATTCTTTGGCCTCTCTGGTCTTTTATGAACCTTCCTAAGAATGTCAAATATTTTTTCTCATAAAAAGACCCTATTTTGATCTCTTTGATGCATGATAGTGAACAACTCCTAGTGGTACCTAATTGTCTAATAATGCACTAGTACCCTTCATCGATGGTCTATATTCAAGCTATGTAGCCCTTTTCAACTTGAAATGGTCACAAAAGGCTCCTACTAGGCATAGAGGTCAAAATTCAATGACCCAGATTCTATAAGAACCTCCTTTATAGATGCATCAATTTCAATGACTCCATTAATATCCTCTTAGGCTTGACATATGAAATCCTAACACAATATCCATGGCTAGTTATGATCTTTAGGAACCTTTTATCTAGTATAATAAACAATCCTTCCTTGATTTGTTACAAATTTGTCCTATTTGAAGGGTTTATTCTCCATCAACTGATAAGGGAATTCAATGCTAAGTCAAGTCTGCATAGTCATCCATGGAGCGCAGTGGGTGGGAAACGCGATGGAGACAACGTTCACCTGTAAATTGAAGGGCAGAGTCTCAAAATCACTGAAGTTTCTTCAAGAACATGGTGGTCTCTCCTGTCAAACCTAATATGGAAGCAGGTGGCCTCTCAATAGATATTCCCAGTCACAATTTCAAATGACTGCCCAAACCCTCAACCCATGGAAGGAAAACCTTAACCTGTAGTGGAGACCAAAACCAACTTGGAATGGTAGGCGAAGGGAGAACATGGGGCATAGTGGCATGCAGAAATAGGAGTAAGTTCAAATCGGGAAAAAATTTGATTTCAAGAAAATAGCACATAAGTTCTTCAAACTGAGAGACCCAAAAGCTATGGGAGATGAGAGAACCACTATTGTTCATGACAAAACACCTATGGATAATAACACGTATGAGATATTCTTGACTCTTAATATTTCAGACACTCAATGGAAAAAAGCAAATGTGTCTTTGAGAGATAAGGATTTTTTCTTCAAATGGTTAGGCAAGTGGCCATCTATTTCTAAAATAAGAGCATGGAGTAATGTGATATGGGGAAAAGAATGTTGGCTCAAAACCCTCCCTAATGGCTTGTATATGGGGATATTATCTATGAAGGAAGATAAGGAGTGGATCTTACACAATGGACCTTACATGATTGAAGGAAAGGGCCTATATCTAAAAGACTGGGAAGCAAACTTCAATCCACTAAAAGAAAAATTTAAAGAATATCCAGCCTGGTTGAGCTTGCACAACCTCCTAGTGGAATATTGGGGAGAAGACACACTGAGTAGGATAGGGAATTGTATTGGAACCTATATTATAATGGAGGAAGTGTTAAATGAAAAGAATTCATCCATTCATCCTTGGATCTTGATTAATCTATAGGAACATACACCGATCCCGGACACAATAACTATAAGCACAAAAAATGGTGTCTGGGAGCTGAACATTGCTTTGTGGAACATGGAAACAAAGGTCAACACAATCACAAAGGAAGAGTCTGAACCCCCAAGAAAAGACAAAGGGCTATTAGAAGATAAGCTTCTGGATGATTTAGAGAGAAGGACTCTAAGACAGGGAACTGCAAAGCCTAAGTTAGCAGACCAGTTTATTGCATGTCTGACGAATGATTCACCTATTTGGAGGAAAGAACTTAGGAGGGTGATAGATGAAACCCTCATTGGTGAAAAAGGTAGTGTAAGAGACCCTTCAGGATGCCTCTCTACTCAAGTAGTTAACTGCACTCGGATCTCACAAATCATGGAGGAAGCTGAAACTGATATAAGGCCACCCTCCCTAAAAGCCCTATTTACCCACCTACAGGAAGATGACCTAAAGGGAATGAAATTTAGTGTCAAGGGGGTAGAAGGTGTATGATGTTCCTCTCCTCCCTAGTAGACTCCTCATATGACATATGCCCCTCCTCTTGAGGGCCCAAGTTCACACTCTCCTTATCAAACTTGAGTTCACTCTGTTGATTTTCCCGCTACATCTACTACTGCTACTTCCCGAGAAGACCTTCTCCATATTGTTCCTATGGATGGCTCATCTCAATTTTGAGGAGTGCATGTCAGGGCATAGAGAAGCATTTTATTCTTGCACCTACTTTTAAAGCCCCCTTAATGGGAAGTCTGTTAGGCAGACTCATCAAATGTGAAACTGATGAAAATAGGGAGGATGGCAGTGCTCAATGAATCAAATGCAGTTGTTGTCCTTTCAAGAACATATGGGATGCAATCCCCAATCAGATAAGAAGCCCTACTCTCAACCTCTCTAAACCTAGATGATTGCAAGCACAACTCTCCTCAAAATAAAGTTAACTTCCTTCACATTATTGAAGCTCTTAATAAAATTCAGGATGAACATGATAAATGCCTAGAGTCTGGAGCAGATCAAGATGTTGTGGGATATCTGCAAGAGGGTAAAATCTCACCTATTAGAAACCTTGAGAGCTCTTTTAATGAAGCAAGAGACAGTGGAGACAACCTATTGGAATACTCCTCCAATATGAGTTTTTTTAGTGATTAGGGTGGGGATGATTACCTAGGAGTGGATGACTCTCTCGATATCATTGATAATAGAGGCCTCCATAAATCATAATCTAAGTTGAAAAGACCCAATTTGGGCATAAAAAGAAGAAGGGGAGACAAATCCAATAAAGAAAAGCTAGAACAGGCTGGTTGTACAGCAGACTAGACAACACTGCTGAGATCGGGAAAGGTTATTGCCTTTTCCCAGAAGAAATGAGGATCCTCTCATGGAATGTTAGGGGATGAAATTCCCCTGATAAGTCTCATCTACTTAAGTGAGGTCTTGATCAGGCGAGAGCAGATTTAGTTCTACTGCAAGAAACTAAACTCAAAGGTGTAGACATAATGCTATTTCGTAGGAAATTTGCTAGGTGGAATGGTGTGTTTTCAGAGGCTATTGGTGCTTCTATAGGCATGGGGATTATATGGGATGATAGTGTAGTAAGTGTTGTTTTGATCAGTCAAGCAGTCAACTGGCAGTGGGTCGAGGTTACTTCAAAACAATTGCTATCTAAATTCTATGTTTTCAACATATATGGACCTAATAACCCAAATGAAAAGGAAGATTTATGGAAGGTCATTTCTACCTTTTTAGGTGATAGAAAAGATGATCTCTTCATTCTTGGAGGAGATTACAAGCCATATTAAGCTCTCTAGAGAAATTAGGAGGCAACGGATGGCAGAGAAAAAGTCAGAAATATTTTTCTGCCTTTGTGATGAACAATGGATTGGAAGAATTAGAGTTCAGATCTAGTGATTACACTTGGACCAACAGGCAAAGTGGTTTTTTAAACATAGCTGAGAAATTGGATAGGTTTTTTCTTGCTGGAAACTAGGAAGAATGTGACTGGTTGTGCACAATAGATATCTTACCCTTAACAGGCTCGGATCATTATCCAATTATTTGTAACATTCAAGATGATGTTGCCCCAGAGTGATCTCCTTTCAAATTTGAAGCCATGTGGCTCAAGGCGGATGATTTTCATAGAAAAATAGCTTGGTGGTAGAAGAATGATCCTACCATGGAAGGTAACAAATCTTTTATCTTTTTCAAAAAACTTCAATTTCTAAAGGATCAGCTCAAATTATGAATCACGAGGTGTTTCACAATATTTTTGAGGAGAAATACAATGTGGAAAAGAGTCTGAACCTCCTTAATGAACAAATAATCAGCCAGGGGATGGATGAGTTTATGTTTTTAGAAGAACAAACCCTTCAAAGATAGTACAAAGAAATTATCGCTAGGGAAGATATTTATTGGAGACAAAAGTCTAGGGAGACTTGGTTAAAAGAGGGGGAAAGGAACACTAAATTTTTCCATAAATCAGTTAAAGCTAGAAGGGTTAGGAATAAAATTTTATCAATTGCAATGAAGGAGGAGTCCTCAATTACAAGCATCAAATTAATCAAGAAGCTATTAATTACTTCCAAAACACTTTCACATAGCATGGGGTGAATGTAGATGACAATTTAGAGTTACTTGATCTTATCCCCAAGTGTATTTCAGAGGCCCAAAATGATATGCTCTCTGCTCCAGCTTCATTGGAAGAAGTCAAGTTAGCCTTGTTTGATCTAGGAGGGGATAAATCCCCTGGCCCTGATGGCTTTCCTGCCTTATTTTTTCAGAAGACCTGGAACATCATTGCTACTGATCTCCTCTAAGTGGTAGAGGAATCAAGGTCTGAAGGATTATGTTGAAAGACTTTAATAACACTTTTATTGCACTTATCCCCAAAAAAATGGATTTCAAGACCTTTGATGACTTTAGGAAAATTTCTTTGTGTAATAAGATTTATAAGATTATTGTTAAAGTTTCTGCCAATAGACTTAAAACCATTATGGGCAGCATCATCTCTGAAGAGCAAAGTGGATTTGCCCCACATCAATCTATTTTTGAAGGGATCATTTTAGCCCATGAGGCTGTCCATATAGTTAAAATAGCTAAGGTCAAAAGCATGATGATTATAATAGATATAAAAAAAGCCTATGACAATGTCAATAGAGATTTCCTTCTTAATGTTCTCAGAAGGTTTGATTTTAAGGAAAATTGGGTTAAGTGGATTGCCAGCTGTATAAAACACTAGGATTTTTGATCTTGGTTAATGGAAGCCTGCAAGGTTTCTTTGAATCCACAAAAGGAATCAGACAAGGTGACCCAATTGCACCTTTTCTTTTCATTATTATGGCTGAAGTTTTAGGTCGTTTTATTACCAAACAAAGAGCTCTTGGTAAATGGAAAGGCATAAAAAATGTTGTTGGTGTCGATTCTTCCACACACTTGCAGTTTGTAGATGACAAATTCCTCTTTGGCATATCTTCTTTAGAAGAAGCCCAGGCTATCAAAAGCTCTCTACAATGCTATAACACAGCTACTGGCCAATGTATTAATTGGCACAAATCAAAGATTTATTTTTTTAACACTGCTCGACACCTTCAACAAGAGATTAGCGGAATATTGTAGATCAAAACAGGGTTGCTGCCTGGGAAATATCTAGGGGTGCCTCTTTTTGATGGTGCCTCCAAGCCTCACCTATGGAAGGTCCTTTTAGATTCATGCCTTAAAAATACGGAGGGCTAGAAAAGTAGATGGCTTACCTCCGCTGGCAGAATCTTACTCCTCCAAACAATTATCTCTGCCATCCCCATCTATTATATGAGTAGTTTTAAAATCCCACTCAAAGTCCTTGAGGCAATCACAAAGAGAATGAGACAGTTCTTTTGGAATGGGGCTGAGGAGGGAAACAAATGGCCTCTTATTTCTTGGGATAAGATATGTAAATCTAAGGCAAATAGTGGTGTAGGTTTAAAAGATTGGAGAAAGGTGAATTTAGCTTTAGGGGCTAAGCTAGTTTGTCACATATGTAATCAACCTGGCAGCTTATGGGTAAAAATTTTAATAGAAAAATATTTGAACTCCCCAAATGATGAAACACTCCTCACAATCTCCAATCCCCCCAGAGCTTCTGCAATTTGGAACTTCATTCTAGACTGCAGACATGTTATTCAAAAACATGAAATTTGGCATATAGGCACAGGCACCAAAGCCTTATTTGAGGATGACTCATGGAACAACTATCCAATTTTGGAAGATGATGATAGATTTAATGAACTAAGAGAACTCTTCACCCTTAGGTGGGGGCCAAAGGTCTCGGGATATTTAGAGTATAGAGATTTTCCTTTTGGCCCTAAATGGCAATGTAAAACTATAGAGGATTGTGCTCTCTCAACACACCAAAGGACTTTAATGGAAGAGTTGTTTCAGCAATGAAGTTTTATAAGAACTTCACATGAAGATAAGCTGATTTGGTGTAGAGCCAAAAGTGGGATTTACTTTGTGAAACTTGGCTACACCTCCCTTGATGAGGAGAGGGATCCTCCCTTATGGCCAACAGAACATTTTTGGGACAAAGCATGCTTACTAAAGGCAGGTGAATTTGCATGGCTAGCAGTGCATAAAAGGATTCTCATGGCAGAAAGAAGGTAGAGATTTGGTTTGCAGGGTCCCACTAGATGTGCTCTCTGCAAAAAGGCTTCATACGACATTGATCACTTACTTATTCAATGCCCATTTTCTGCGGATTGTTGGAGCATGATCAAGGAGAGGCTTAACTGGATTGGTCCTATGCAGAATAATATTCATGATGTTTTTTAGAGTTGGCCTATCCCACCCAAAGTTACTGCTCTCTCTTTGGTTTGGAAGGTCTGTCCCTCTATAGTCATTTGGGAAATATGGAAGGAACGCAACCGGAGGATTTTTCAGGATAAAGAAAAGTCTGTTCACAGGGTTAAAATTAGTATTATATGTGCTATAGAAGAGACCTTAAAGGCTGCTCTGCAATCTTCTACTGGGTGTTATGAATACACAAAGAATGACAGATACATTCACTCCAAATGGCCGTATTTGAAGTTCAAAAATGGTGGCATTAGGAGGGCCAATACAATAAAGCAGGCTAGGAAGGATATGGTGTGGCTGCTACTGGAGAAAGAGTGGGTGAAATTTAACTTTGATGGGGCCTCTAGAGGAAACCCTGGACCCTCTAGAGTTGGTGTAGTAGTAAGAGATTGGCAAGGGAATCTTTTGGCCTTAGCTTCTCAATGACTCAATGATGACACCAATAACACAGCGGAAGCACATGCTTCCTTGTTGGCCCTTCAACTTGCAAAGAGGATGAATTTTCATAAGATTCATCTGGAAGGGGACTCACAGATCATTTTGAATGCCATCAAGAATGGGCGAGCTAATGCTTGACATCTCCAAAACATTATGGCTGAAATTTCTGAGATTCTTCACTCTCTCCCTAATTTCTGAATCACTCATGTTTATAGAGAGTGCAATGCACAAGCGAATATTGTTTCAAAGTGGGCTACAAACCTTCCACACATCAACAGAGTGTGCACTGAGCTCTTTTAATTTGCAAAACATATTTAAACTCTTCTGGCTTTATGCAATTTCCTGATTGATATATTCAACATTCATATGGTTATGTTAACGGTTTCTATTGAAGCTATTGGGACTACTTTGTGACCGTTATATTTTAAAAAATAATATAAAAAAATGAGGACCCAATTTCCTTAATTCACACATGTTGTTTAACATTTTATGAAGGCAGTGGTGGTAGATTTCCCTTTTCCTGATGGGACACTGATGACAGAGTGGGCACATGATTTCTCTCTTTTTATTGGAGAATTCAGTGTGGTTGAAGGCTGAATGATAGCGAAGGTGCCAGCTAAGCTGTGGTAATGATGTTGTGCTTGCATGGAAATCTGCATGAATCATAATATTTATTGCAATGTAAGGTGATGAGGGAAATACGATGGCTTCCCTTTCTAACCTTTATTACTAAATGTGGATAGCAGAATGTGATGTGACATCTCGCACCCCCAAAATATGACGATGTCTTTCTTTGGCCTTTCTTACTAATTGTGGATGGAAGGATATGATATGACTTCTCACTCTCCCAAAACTTTGGTTGAGTGTTGATATAATCTCATTTTCTTATGTTTTTTTCATCTAACTTTGTAAACAAGTTTCCTCATAGGCTGAGGATGGAGGCAAACTTTCATGTTCAAACAAAGAAGCAGCAGAAGGCTTTTGAAGGCTCGAATTCTAAAGAAAGGATGCTGGGATTGCTCATTCACAAGGAGGAGCGGCTTGCTGTGGTGGCATTGGAGGTCTTAGGTAGCCAATTTCAAGAATGACATGGGAAAAGATGTTCAAATGTGGATGCAATTTCCCTCATTGTTGCATGGGGGCTGCAGCTAGGGGAACCTATAGATGAGATTAGAAGGCTTGTGAATTTCATCTTTGATAATGAACTCCTCTTGGGACTAGATTCTATCTTAGAATGGGCAAACCTAGGAGTGGAAATGGATCATAGTGAATGTTTTGAGAATCCAAAAGATGGGGATGAATTTGGCAGAAACCCCTTTATTAACTGGTAGGGAAAGGTGGACAAAACTACATACACTGATAATATTAGAAACAAATGGCATAATATGAAAGCAATAGCTGAGGATATCTGTGCTCAGGTTGAGGGAAGAAATAATGCAGTGTTTCATATGATCCCGCGTGGAAGGTGAGGATTGTGACAAGGGAAGTGTCCAGATTTGGCATGATGCAGCCTCGACACCACCCTTGAAATAGTTTTGACAAGTTTTAAGGCTTGATATATCTATTTAGGCCATCTTGGCTCTAGTCTCATAAATAGGTAGTTCTAAGATATCTGATGAAGCATTTTTTTGAATGATATAATCGACACTGCACTTTCTATATGCTTCGGCCAGTAGGGTTTATGTATGATCAACCGATATGTATCAGGGCTATTTTGGATTTATGTTGGTTTTTTGCTTGAAAACCCAGAGTTGGTTTACTGCTTATTATATAGCTTATAAGCTATAGTTGTAACCCTTTTGTAATCTTCTACTTTTATTAATAAAAATCAATGTTATAGACCAAAAAAAAAAAACTGATAAGGGAATTCATTGTGGCCCCTTCTAGTCACTTATGAAGATCAACTAAATTCTAAGATTGAATATTTGATCTAGTTTATATGATCAAAGGTTCCTACAACCTAACCCTAGTCTAGTTAGGGTTGTTTCCTCCAATGATGTAATAAGAGTTATGCCTAATCTATAAAGGCAATCTTGCAATATATTTTCTAGGTTCTCTTTTATTCTCTTGTGCTGACTTATGTCCTGCAACTGTAAATTTGCCTTGACTTCTCATTAATGAAATACCTCTATCTTACCTATTCTCACATTTAGACATCTTGTGTAAATTTATCTTACCTTTATGTTTAAATACATTTTGTTCTCTTCCCATATTTTATGTTGTGTCAATCTTATTTATGAATGGTGTATTGTGAATCCCTCTTTCCTTTCAACATCTCTTAAATTCTAACCTATATATGTATCTTTGGGGATTGATTAAATGAGAGTTTTGTGTATGTTTTGGGTGTCTTTTGTAGATTTTTGTGCAAACATAATGTTGACAGAACTTATTGATTGGTCCGCCAACAAAGTGTAAGTTGTCACCGGGTACCGGGGTACAGACCAACTTTGCCTATAAAGGTTGTCCGTGGAATAAAATCTCTGGGCCTTCAAGCACCTGAGAGTTGGGTCTCGACAGTGCAAGGGCTCAGTTGGGAGTGTGACTATTTTTTTTGGGGGATAGCTGGTTTTCTTGGCTTGTCTTCTCTGGGGATTTCGGTAAGTTGGGGTTTCCTAAAAGCACATGTTAGTTTACCAAATAAATTTCAAAATATATGCCAGGGTTAGGGGTATTCATTCTACTTATAGTTATGCAAATATATTTAAAACATCAACCATGCTCTAACAAAATACACTAAATACTGAATGCATACAGAACCATCAGTTCACACATATTCAATATCAAGGGGAAAAAAGGTCATTAATCTACTTTAAAACATTAGAGCAAGGGACATCAGAAACATACAACATAAAAGAATGTTAATCCAGAGATCAGAATGCTAACAACTTCATTGCCAAAATTCTTCTTCCTTCATTAACAGGTTTTCCAGCATCACTGGTGTGTACAATAATGGCCCCAAGGGAGCATCTATCTACCAAGGACTACTAAGAACTACTGAGCATTGAACTCTACAACTACAAGAAATGAAATACTGAAATGCTAAAGCTATGAACTGCAAAATCATCAATTTCTCCGACCCTTGAAATGAGGTCAGACTTATTATTTATACACACACATGCCCTAAAGTTAACCTAATCTAACTTTACATTCAACAATAAAATACAATATCCAGTGGCCGGTACTACTTGCACCACGTTACAATAACCTCGATAAGAGCAGAGGTATGACATGTCAGAAGAATAAGACAAGAAAAGAAGTACGAAAGAATCAACATTGAGAAGAGTGCTGGAGAGAGAAGAGAAGAAATCCAATTGCACCAAAGCTCAAGGCTACATGCCTCATCAATGCAAAGCAACTCACTATCTTCAATGTGCCAGGTGGTTAATGTTGGGGTGGCACCTTGGGAAGACCATCTATCAGAACCATCCTTCAAGCTGATGTGCCTTGTTGGGGTCACCTACTCTCTGACACCGTTATTAACTGCCCGATAATGACCAGTTGGCTTCGGGGAACCTAAAAATGGGTCATTGAAATAATTAAAAACTGTTGGATCTGGAACTCTAGGATCTGGGAGCTTATGCTCAAAGAATATGAATGTAAAAGAATGCACCCTCTGGTGAAAATATCTAGAATCTGGAGAATCTTATTGCTCCTTGTTCTTAAATGCCTCCAAAATTTGGTTGATGCCATCCTCATCTATGTCTTTAATGATACTCCATCAGTCGCGAATGACCTCAAACTTTTCCTCAACTTCTCCGGCTCCGTTTCGGAACTCATCTACTATTTTTATGGCATCATGCACCCGGAGCATCATCTTATATAATCTTGATAACTATCCTTTGTCGAAGTCCTTGGTGGACTGATATAGGGACTCCATTAGCTCATCATACTTGCTGAGGACATAGTCCTCTGGGGCGCAAGTTCTAGTGGTGAAGGGGTCGACTTGTGACACCCTTACAATAAATACTTTGAATAGGCCCAAAGGATACTGGGCCGCAGTTACTTTCTCTCTTAGGGCCTTAACCAATTGCTTGCATACCTCGATCTTGAGGCCAAGTCTGGAGTACTGGGCCCAGAGGGACTCATATGATTCTTCCCCCAAAATTCCCTCCTCTATGGCAACCTCTTCCCCAGCGTTAAAGACTTCACCTAACTCGGTCTTCCATCCTTCATATTTTTTTAAGTCTCCCTCCCATTGGGTAGTGGAGACGTCCACCTGATTCAGGAGATTGTTGATCTGGTAAAGATTTGGGAGTGACACAACCAAAAATTGCCTTATGGTCGTTATTTGTTTAGCAACACATCTATCCATAGCCTGAGCCTTCTTCTTCATACCTCTCAGTGCATTTATGCCACCCTGTGGGAGTGGTTCTCTGGATGTGGAAGCTTCCGGAGGAATAGTGGTGATGGGCTGCGCCATCTCTGTCGAAAGCTCAATAAGATTCATGTTCTTTTCCCTCTCCTCCTGGAGCTTCTGGGCTTGCTTATTGTAATGAACCTCTGTTTCTCGGCTGGCCTCCTTTAATAGGTCCAACTTGTCCTATTTGTTTCTCCTCCCTAGAGGTATTTCTGTTATTGTATAGTCTTCATCTCTGGCTGCTGCCACATCTATCTCTGGGGGAGGTGTTTCAATTACCACAACTGTTTCTCCGCTTGGACTGGTCTGAGGGGAATGGAGGGTCTGGGCCTTCTTTTCCTTTGGGGCCCCCTACGCCTGTGCCATCATCTCAGCTAGGGAGAGATGGGCCTTTGTTTTTTTAGGGGCATTCCTTTTTCTGGGATCCACCAACCACTATGGTGGGGGCTGGGGTGGCCTTTTTGCCAATGTCTAATCTTGTGAATTCCCTCTGGGGTTTTGCTGTTCATTCTCAGGATCTCAAGTCTATTTGGATTCTTTTCCTGTATCCTCTGGACCACCTGCATCATCCACCTTAGTGGCATTAGTATCATCTACCTCAGTGTATACGTCTTCAACAATGTTAGATTCAACATCTATATTCTCGGGGTTCTGCCCCTCACCTTGCTATTGTTGCTACTCTTCTTCGGCTTCTTCTACCAGAATATCTCCCTCCGTTAGAATATTTTCTGGAGGTGGTGGAGGTACAGGGCCAAGATGAAGTGTTTGGTCCGCTATGATCACCTCACCGAAGGTCACCTTCTTTGGGGTAAGAGGGGACGTTTGGAGCATGGCGACTGAGGCTATGGTTTTTCCTGTAGGTCTGATTCTCCCAACAGATGTTGGTTTCTCATTTTGTACTTGCCTTTCCTTTGCAGTGTTGGTCTCTAGAACCTGTATCTCTGGTACATTAGAGACATTTACCTATTCTGGCTCCTTTTCCTTTTCAACCTGGGCTTCTTGCTCTAAGACAACTTCTTTCTCCGAGGTATCCCCTTCAATGGGGATTACTACTTCATCCTGGGCGGCGATCACCTCTACCGCTTTCCCAATATCCCCTTGTAAGTTTGCAATTTCATATGCTCTGAATATGTCATCAAAGTCATTGTTTGGAGGGGAGGTCTCCAGGGGATCTTCGGGCTCTTTTTTAGGCTCTAGGGAGTCTGAGGAAACAATCTGTATTTTGGGGATGCTAGGCATCCCAAGCTCTAGCTCTCCCCTTGGCTGAGGATCCATTGTTCTTTTCTTCTCCCTCCTTATTACCAATGGGGCCATGCATCTAGCATGGCTGCCCACTCTTCCTCCGCTCTGGTCCCTGTTACTCAGACCATTAATTCTGCAAGTGAAGGAAAATTAGGAGGGCAGACAGGTCTGACCATAATAGTTGGGGTTGCCAACCGGGTGATTAATTTTTCTTTCATTTGTTGGGATGTCGCTAGAGTTTTCTACATTTGTTACACTATGGGAACCATGGATGGGAGTTGAGATGGGGTCCCCATTTTTTTCTTTCCTCTATCCTCGCCCTGTGAGGAAGTTCTAGCCCTGGAAGTTGAACCCTGCACAAATGGGCCAACCTTGTGTGTACTTATCAGTCATACCTTTTTAAAATATGCATGACTGCACTAAATCACATTATGAGTAATGTCCCCTATTGCCAGACCTTATGGTGCATCCCAATTTACTAGAGGGAGGGCCATTTTGTCTACTTCCTTTTCCTTATATTGTGGGTCTTCTGTGGACCCGGTATCCAAGAAGTCCTTGAGGAACTTTTGAAGCTCTAGCTGTTTCATCATCCCCTGTGTCATCCAGTTGAAATGTCATTTTCAAACCTCAAAATTGTCCTGGAAATCTTCCCAAAAATCCTCTATGTGAAGCTCATGTGGAAGGGCTACCTAAGGAAGTGTCTTCGCTATTTTTCCCAGCGGATCAAAATTCTTTCGCTCCAAATAAAAATCTGCCAGCCCTAAAATTTTAATCTCATTATTGGCTTCTTTGGCTACGGCAAGGCTGCAAGAATAGTTCCCACAAGAGATTGGGAATGAGACATTGGTAACCTTCTTCAATGTGAAGAGGGCATGCAGCTCTAGGATCTGCCTACAGTATTCTAAAAGAATTATTTTATTCCCACAATGTTTGGGTAATAAATAGGGTTTTTCCAGAGAAGCTGGTCACCCAAATGTATGTATGTTGTTGATACTGAATTTAATAGTGACCATAAGTGATGACCAAATCCATTGCTTCTTTGGAGAGGTGGTATCTGGCATCTTGAGTAGGTGTGAGGAGGTTGTAGTAAATGAAGGCATCATTCACTCGACAGAAGTTGAGGAAACTAGACTCCCATTGGATCTGTGGGAAATAATCCCATGGAACATTCTGGCCTACGCCAGTTCCAAGCACACCTACTATAAGTATTCCCCAAGTCACGGGGCATTGTTGTGCTAATGCCCACAAAACATAGGATGTCATGTAGAATTTGGGGGTCTGGGTGACCTTGACCAACTAAGAGTCCACATGGTTTGCAATAATAGTGGCCCAATCAAAATATTGCCCACCAGAGGCGATGCCTAACAAGAAATAGTACATCCATGCTAAGAATTCTAAAGCATAGGGCTCTCTGAAGACCTTGCATAGTGCAATCATCCCCATCTATATGCTTTCTTTAAATTTTGCCCGAGGGATCTCCACCTTTATCTTTTTGAAATCCTTCCTTGGCACCTTAAGCCAGTTGTTATTGAGATATTATCGGGCCATGTGTTCTAGCTTATGAAATTCCTCCAAGGCTAGAGACCGGTGAGAACGACCACATCATTAAATTGGGGAATCCCTAGCCCTGCCTAAAAAGTCACGGCGTCCAGAGACACCATACGCGTTGGGTAGCCTGTTGGAACTGGGGCGGTGAGCATGACAGCCTGGATGACTATATTATAGTGTTCTGCCAAATTGAGAATAAGCTCTAGAGCTTGCACAGAGCAGGGGAAGCAAGTAGCCTTGAGGATCCCGAAGCTAGCCACATTGAGGGCTAATGGATATCTGACCATGTGTTGAATGAACATCATCTTTACTAGGGCCTACATTTTGGCCCACATCCCGACACTTGTGTCAGTGATTAGATGCAACTTGGAATTGACTTTCGACCCTAGGATAGTGTCCCCCTTTAGATACTTCATTGTTAATGGGAGCTTTTCTAAGGCCTTCTCGGCCTTTGTCCTGACAGCTGCCCAGGTGGTAGCAGTAGTGGGGAGTTCCGGACTCCCAGGTGGGGATGATGCAGATGCCTTCAACATGATTGGTGAGTTTAATTTTGGCAACCTACAAAACAAGATGACCGTTAGTATGCATACAAAACAAAACATTATTTCAGATGTCGAGGACTTTCACCACCGTCTCAAATCTATTCCTAAAAGAATTGTTAGTTCATGTCAAACCCTAAAAAATATATACATATAATAAGAATGACTTAAGAATTTGACCTCTACCTGGGCCTTCGGGGACCCCAACACATGTGATGAAAATGAAATAAGGATCAAAAGAATATCTGGGACCCATAGTCTAGAAAACTAATCATTACTGACATGACAAGAAATGAACTGTATTAGGCTGACGGGGAGCGTCATGTGGCCATGCAGTAATGGCATTAACGCTGACAACTATCCAAACATGCAAGGAAATGAATTCCACTTGGGCTAGACTTAAAAAAACTCACATGTGGGAAACTTAACCTGCCATTAAGACCGACTTGATGGAGGAGAGAGAAAATTGCCATAGCTCAAACAGTAAGGTGCTGAGTTTGAACCAGGCAGACATCTCTCTCGGACAAGCTCAAAATTTGGAGCTTTTGACACATGGAGTGTGACAAGCTCGCCACTAGACAGAGGGTAGGATATACAAGAAATACATATAGATAGAGCCAAAATGTACACGAGGGTCTAAGGATGACTTGTAGGCTAGCCCAAAATAGGCATATATACAAACATATACAAAATATACAAAGATATACATAAAAAATACATAATGTATAGATTATATGACAATGTTTACACTATCATACAAAATATACAGAGATATTGCCTTAAATTACAATCACATAGAGGGTGGACAACCTTCTGGCAGAGCCATCCCACCAACGGGAGGCGACAGAAAGCAAACCAGAGACAGAAAATGAAAAAACCAGAACAAAAACAAGCGAGACAAAAGAAAGAACCAGAAAACCAGAAACCAGAGAGAGAAGAGCCGAAAGGCCTACCTAAAAACATGAGGAATGTGGGAAAGATGAGCATGGGAGGCACTCTACAACAAGTTAATCTTTGAGTAACCACGAATAAATGCTGCAAATCACTTTTAATCAATCGCTAAGCACAGGGAACGAAAAATCATTTAAATCACCTTAGTCGCTCTGAGTGTTTGATCGCAGTAAATGTAAAAGTGACTGGTAACTTCTATTTATACCCTTAGGGTAAAAATGTGTTTCTTTCTCTCCGCAAACTCCAGAACAAGCAAACCTCCGGACTTTGGGCCCGGGGATTCCATGCAGCCACACCTTCTCGCAAAAGAAGACATGATGGCAAAGAATCCTGGAGTCTAGGATCTGGACGACTCAAAAGAACAAATAAACTCTGGGAACAGGTCCCAGAGACAAAACAAGACAGAAAGAAAAATGAAAAACAACCCCTGTGGAAGCAAAATCTGGAGGAAAACAAAGGAAACAAAAGAAACCAAGGGAAAAAACAAAAGCAAAAAGTGGGACCCAACATTTTGCCTACAAAAATGTAGGGATGGGTATGTAGGGCATAACAAATGGCAATTATATGGGATGAATGCCTTAGCACATTCGAAAACTTCAGAATCTCTGGTTAGCAAAACTAGAATTAATGTTTACCTAGAGCATTTTGCTTGCAAAGTGTGAGGCGTTTGAGAAAATCAGACTCATCGATGATTCAATCTTTTGGTCTTTTATTAGTTGTGAAGTGTGTGCTTTGAAAGAAAACCAAGCCAATGACCTCTAGGAGAAGCAAAGAGGAGGCACAGAATACGTAAAAACCAAAGTCATCATATCTTGCACGTTCTCTGAGATACCAAAATTCTCTATTCTTTAGTTTTTTCTTTTCTTTTTCTTTTCTAGATGGGAAGGCAGTACTTCTTTCATCGTGAACCTTAATCTTAGCTAATTTTAACAGCGGTACTTCTTTCACCTTTCCATCCACTTTTAAATTGCCGAATAGGAGAGAATGCTCTAGACCTGGGATATTTTAATGATTTTCAGACTTAGTCAACAACCAGTGCAACTGATCTTCCCTCAAGATGTCTGATTATTTGCTTCTTAGATTTTCTGTTAACTGATGCCCAGACTGTCAAGATGTGAATCTAATGAAGATTTCCCATAACATGTTACCAAACTTACAAAATAACTTTGGAGCGTAGACAAATTCCACTATGATAACAATAGATTCCAAATTCACTGGGGTGCACAAGGTACTGTTCCAAAGACTAGATGTTATGCGAAGCATACCAGTCTACAAGAAGAAGACAACACACTGGGAACCTGGAAAACAAAAGAAAACAAAAGAAAGCCAAAAATAAGGGAAAACACGAAAAGGAAAGGCGATCCTGAAGGACGGCCAACAAAACTATTTACAAGGTGTTCGAAAGGAACACCAGAAAGATATTTACAAGCAAGAACTTTACATATAGTACAACTTCGGATAAAATTACCACCTACCTTATTCAAATTAGTACTTGAAAAACTACCCATTGATAGGCAAAGGGATGACTTCTCTGGTCATAGTGTTGAGGTGATGAGTATTTTCCCTGCAGATCTCAGATATCAGGTATGATCTGAGCCAGAGCCGCTGAAACTTAGTGTGCTTTCCCTTCTTTTCCTGTGCCTTGTCCCACAAGAGGACCAAGTCCAAAATTTGAAAGGCCTTATACTGGGCTCTTCAGTCAAACCATCTTTTTACTACTGCTTGGTGGTGCACAAAATGTTCAAGGGCTGTGTCTCTTTGTTCCTACATTTGCACCACGTTCAGAAGCCGAACCTCCACAATGTTGTCCCAGTTGTTAAATTCTTGCATGAAATGTAATACCAGGATCTGTAAGTTGATGGGGAATAATGGATTATGGCCATAAACTAGGTGAAATGGGGAAGTTCCCAAGGTTGCCTTTATTCTGATGCAATCCACCTAGAGAGAAAATTGAAGCTTTTGGTGCCAGTCCTGGGGGTTTTGTTCTAACAGATGTTTGATCACTTCAAGTAGATTTTTGTTGGTAGATTCAGCCACACCATTACCCTGGGGGTAGTAGTTTCTGGAGAACTTTAGGGTGATCTTTCTTTCATAGGTCCATTCAAGTAATCATGCTGAAGAAAATGCCAGACCATTGTCACATACTATAGCAAATGACATTCCAAATCAGGTGACTATGTTTTCTTCCAAGAATTTAATAATCACATCTGCCATGTTGCCTTTACAGGGAATCACTTCAGACCACTGGGTGCAATAGTCAATAGCAGTCAAAATGTACCAGTGGTTGGCAGATGAGTTGGGGTTGATTTCCCTAAAAAAGTCAAATGGCCATTAGGCGAAGGGTCTAGCTTCGAAGACCGGCTGCAAAGGCATAGCCAGGTTCTACTCATGATGTGTCATTGTTTGACAAGTATGGCATCTCCTAACATGAGTATAGACATCCTTAAAGATGCAGGGACAATAGTATCTAGCTTGGAGGATCTGGTGGGTAGTGGAATCAGTCGAGCCATGCTTGGTTCCAAACTACCCGTGAATTCTTCAATCATTTTCACAGCTTAATCCCTATCAATGCACCAGAGGTATACCCCTTCATAATTCCTGCGAAAAAGTGTTTCATTTTTTATCATGAAGTGTGAGCTTTTCAGCCGTAGGGCATGATGTTTGTTTGGGGATATCCCCTCTGGGCATCTGTTGTTCAACAATAAGTATACCAGGTTGGTATACCATGGATCTTGAGTGATAGACTCCACTATATAAGTTTGGCATTCAATATCGAGAGTTCCTTCTGCCATTGCTCTACATAGTCCCTGGCCTTAGATTATCTTTATGGGTTGCATTTCCAAATCATATTCTTGGAGGATGGCCATCCATTTCCCCCATTGTTCACCCAATTCACTCTGTAGGAGAAGATAGTTAACAACTTGGTCTGGGATGATAGCGTGCACTTTGCTCCGGAGAATGTAATATCAGAATTTCTTCATGGCGCGGATGAGAGAAAAGGCCTGCTTTTCTAAAGGTGAATACCAGACATTGGCATTCTTGAAGGGGGAGCTCATGAAATCAATTGGTCATTCTTCCCCTTTGACCTTCTGGGTCAAAACTATCGCAAAAAAATGTGGTGAAGCAAAGGAGTATATATGAAAGGGGAGGGAATAGTTTAGACTAGCCAAGACTGGTGCCTCCACAATCATTTGCTTAATCTGGGAGAATGCCCACTTTATTTATGGACTCCACTCAATATTTGTATCTTTCTTCATCATGTCCTTGAGTGGCTTCATGATCTAGGCAAATCCAGTGATGAACCGCCAGACAAAGTTTATCTTTCTGATGAAAGATCTCATTTCTTTCTTTCTGCTGGGCATCTATAGGTTTAGCAATGCTTCAACTCTCTCAAGGTCAATGGATATACCCTTCTAAGAGATGATATGCCCGAGAAGCTTCCCTTCAATGACCCTGAATATGCATTTATTAGGGTTGAGGGATATTCCATACCGGTGATAGCTCTCACAAATTTGGGCGACATGGGTGGAATAATCATGCTTATTCTGGGAAAAGACGGTCAAGTCATCCATGTAGATAATTATGCACCAGTTTACTAGGCCTTCGAACACAATGTCCATAGCCTTTTCAAATGTGGCCCATACATTGATAAGGCCAAAGGGAATCCTCTGGTATGCAAATGTTTCCCACTTGGTGGTGAATGTCATTTTGTCTCTATCTTTGTACTTAACCATGACCTGGTTATACCCAGAGTACCCATCCAGGAAGGACATATTTGAGAACCATTCACGATTTGCAATACCTCATCCAGTGAGGGGAGAGGGTGATTATCCTTCTTGGATGCCTTGTTTAGATTGCAAAAATCCACACAAAGGCGAATATTGCTATTTTTCTTCCTCGTAGGGACGAGGTTGGAAACCCAAGTAGTGTGCCGGATAGGGAAGATAATCTGGGCTGACAGCAGTTTCTGAACCTCTTGATGAATTAGAGGTTTGATCAGTGGGTTTACCAGTCTTTGCTTTTTCTGGAAGGGCTTAGCATCAGGTTTTAGTGGGATGGTATGGGTCATGATGGATTTGTCATAGGTTTTCAGATCCTCATACCCCCATGCAATTACATCAATGTATTTTTGGAGAACCGCGAGAATCTTCTCCTTCTCTTCTAGGGAGCAGGAGGTGCCAATGTGTACCAATTTTTGTTCATCGGCCTGGCCGATATTAACTTTTTAAAATTTTCCTCCCTTTAAGGAGGAGGATATCTTTTCTCAAGCCTGAGGGTCTGAGTCAAAGATACGTTCTAGTGCTACCATCCCCTTAGGGATGGTGGTAGTTGGAAAGTCTATGATCCCATCATCTTCTTCACCCTTCCCGGTATCTTCATGATCTCTTTCTTCCACTATCTGATCCTTAAAAATACCAACATTGGCCATGAAGGCCAGAATATGTTGATCATCCTCAAAGACCTGAAAGTGGGTGACATTGTCTGGAATGGAAGGGGTGGGGACCATCTCAATGGAGAACTTCTGGAGATGAGAGCCAGCCATTGGCTCAAGGGTGCTGGCAGATACAACTAGGGCATCTGGAACATAGTTTCTTTTCTGGGGAATGAGTTCAATGCCATAGGCATAAAAATATTTGATGAGGCTTCATGCCCAGTTGTGGTATGCGGCCAACCTTTTATCATGACAAGTGTATTGGCTCCAGACCTGCTTAACGATCAACCCTGAATCACCCAGTGCCTAGAGGCGGGCGATTCTCTTTCTTAGTGCAAATAGGATTCCAAGGACCAAGGCCTCATACTCCATGACATTGTTTGTGTAGTTAAACTGTAGCCTGTAAGATGCGAGGAAGGATTTCCCCCACATTTTTATCAATTCCACTTCGGCCCCGCAACATTGCTTAGACCGAGACCTGTCAAAGTTTAGAGTCCACAAGTCATCGTTCGTTGTTTGGGGATGGGAAGGAGAAGTGGCCTTTGGATTATTTTTGGGAAGGTTTGGAGGAGTTTCATCTGGTTCTGATGGAATGTGGGTAAGGTTTTCTCCTAGAGAAGTCTCTTGTTTATTCTCCTGGACAAGCGACATCGCGGGGATGCTATTGGATGGATCATTGGTTCGAGGAATGTTTGCTTTGTATTCTTTTTCCTAGAGGGCATTGATGTGACGGGTAGCAGCAGCGATGCAGGGCTCACACTCTAGCTCAGAATGTTTTTGGTAATGCACCCGACTCTAAGTGCTGAACAAGAGTGTATCAGGAGTTGCTGTGATACCTTGTGAGCTAACCTCAGCTCTTAATTTTTTGTCTAGGTCTTGAATCTCCTGAGAAACTATGGGATCTTCCTTGGGGGTGAAATCAAATGTGAGGATCTCAAGGGGTCGGTATACCCCGGGGGAAGTCTTAGAGAAAAGGACCTCATTCACCCTCCCAACTTTGGTGAGGGTTTGTTTCATCCTGGGTTTGCTTTCTACCCGAATTTGGTTAGATTCTCCCTCCCAAGGGAGCCACAAGTGGGAGAAGTCAGTGGAGAAATACCTGTTAAGGGCCTTAGACCAATTCTGACTTAACAACATCCCGTAAGTCTCCAGGATGTCCACCACTTGGATGTCTACTATTCTTGATATCTAGGGATCTTGGATGAGCTAAATCTGGATGTTCTTCAGCTCACCTACCATTTTTATAGCAATTTTGTCTAGCTGGACTACTGCGCCTTTGGATGGAGTGGGATGGAGTCTGAGATTTTGGCATATGGATAAAGGCATGACATTTCCCGAAGCATCAAAATCTACCAAGCAGTTATGTAGGTTCTTCCCTTATATGTTCAAACCTAGTAAGAAGGGAGGATCCTCAGTGTTTTTCCAGAAGATAGTCGCATTGGCATCGTCAAAAGTGACAGTCTTGGGTGGGCGACTGACAGCTTCCGAGTTTCCCAAGAGCTTCAGAAGAGATTTCCTCTGCTCGGGACAGTTCAACAAAACCTCCATCAACATCATGGATGTGGTGGTTCTTTCCAACGCCTTTGTGATGTCAAACCTTCCCCTTGAGAATTGTTGGCTTCCATCGGCCGGGTCCTTAGCTTGGTTAGAGCCAGGTCCCTTAGGTGGAAATGAGTGATTAGTTGTATTTTCCCAGGGAGGGGTATCTTTGGGTGGTGTAGGCGTGTAAACTGGTCCTTTACCAGCTCGACTCTGAGTGTTGTAAGGAGTCAGTGGGTTGGTGAAGGCATTGGCCTCAAAGTCCAAAATAGATTCATCAAAGAACCCTTGTAATTCGGGTTCTTCTTTTTCTTCTTTGTCTGTCCCAAAGAAGACGGTCTCATAGGTGAATGCACTATGAGTGGGCTCTTGCACTGATGTTTCTAGGGGAGTAGGGTCAATAGGTTGTTGTCTATCCAACTAGGAGATCATGATGACCTTTTCCAGTGTGGCATAGTTCACCTTAGAATGAGAGTCAGTGTCGTGCAATCTACACCAGTTAGTTAGGGGGTGGAATTCTACAAGTTGTGTAGAATGACTGGGTCCAACACCGTCCTGAGTGGCATTTTGGTTCAAAGGAGGCCCTCCAGTGTTTGCATTGTTATTCCATTGTTGTTGGTTGGGCCGAGGCCCGTTGCTATAGTTCCTTCCTCCAGTATTGGTGTTTCATTGGCTGGAGAAGATATTCCCTCTCTGGGAATTGGGGTTGTGGGGCGCAAATGACCCTAACTTTAGCTGGCCCATGTCCATGGTCAGTGAGGACAACAATCATCGGAGGGATTCAACCTCGACAGACATCTAGGTGTTCGCGTCACAGTGTGACAATTTTTGTGGTTGGTTCCCAAGAAAAGCAACAACAACTCCCAGAGTTGAGGGAGGTCATCCTCTAGCCGCAGGCGACTAGAAGAAAGGCACTCCAAAGGGTTGTGTTGGTGGTTGGTGCATTTGTTGTGAGTGGTTCCAGGGAACAAATTCTAGACCCAGTATTGTCTGTGCTTGCCATGGGTATACATACCAGGCCTGCTGGTCTATCGGCGATGGTGGGGGATTCATGGCCATCACTGGAGAACCTATTGCCTGATTGGGATTGTAACCCCTGGTGTAAAATTTTTTGTTGGGTATCATGTTGAAAGGCATGCTCTACCCAATCTTGCTAGGAGCTTTGTTGATACCGCGAGACAACTCCAAGGCTAGGTTGTAAACCTTTGCCAGAGTGTCTTGGTCATTTGGGGCGATGGTTCTCCATAGGGGAGTGGCAACGAAAGGGTCCATAGAGTTCAGGTATGTCTAGATGGTTACATCTGTAGATGGGATGAAGGGGCCCATGCACTGCTTCAAGGCGCATTGGAACCGATGGTTAAATGCTGCAAGGGGTTCGTTCAGTTCCTTCCTAATGGAGATAAACTAGTTGTGGGACCACGCTGGGTCCACATGTACATAGAAGGCCACAAGGAAGGTGTCTTCCATATCCTACCAACTGTTGGTGGAGTTGTCAGGCAAGTTAAGGTACCGGTTCAACTCATTCTATCCTAGGGATAGAGGGAAAATCTGGGTCACAATGTCTTGATGTTGGATCCAATGTCGGTTCATGGCATCTTTGTATGCTTGTAGATGCTCTTCTATGATTCGTGAGACTAAGTACTCATAACGAGGGCAGATCTTCTCCGGATGCAAAGGAAAATCGTTGGTAGCACCAGGGAACTATCCCATTGGGGACCCAGTGTTACCGAAGTACACAGCCATCGGGGGCATTGGATTTTGACTAGGTGGCGCATTAGTCCTTGGGGTTGTCTAGGAGACTTGGGTATTCTGAGATGTAGTAGATCCCCAGACAAGGTTGGATGGTTGCTTGGTTTGCGGGTTCTACTTCTTTTGAGTAGGAGGCTCAAGCTTGACAAACCTTCCAGGATTGGGGGCTCATCTAAGGACTCTTTTGAATCATGCAGGTGAAAATGATCCAATCCCACTAAAGGTCTACTTCCTAAAACTATGGCTTGGGGAACCCTCAAGCGGTGTAAAGTCAAAATCTTTCGATGGGGATGAGCTCATGCCCTCCTTCTAGCGCTAGTTTCTGTTGACGGGACTTTGTGACCGGTCCACCAACAGAGTGTAAGTTGTCATTGGGTACCGGGGTACTGACCAAATTTGCCTGTAAAGGTTGTCCGCATACTAAATTCTCTGGGCCTTCAAGCACCTGAGAGTCGGGTCTCGACAATGTGGGGGCTCAGTTGGGAGTGTGACTATTTTATTCAAGGGGATAGCTGGTTTACTTGGCTCATCTTCTCCGAGGATTTCTGTAAGTTGGGATTTCCCGCAAGCACATGTTAGTTTACCAAATAAACTTCAAAAGATATGCTATGGTTAGGGATATTCATTCTACTTATAGTTATGTAAATACATTTAAAACATCAACCATTCTCTAACGAACTACACTAAATACTGAATGCATACAGATCCATCAGTTCATACATATTTAATAGCGAGGGGAAAAGAGGTCGTTAATCTACTTTAAAACATTAGAACAAGGGACATCAGAAACATACAACACAAAAGAACATTAATCCAGAGATCAGAACGCTAACAACTCCATTTCTATAACTCTTCTTCCTTCATTAACAAGTTTTCCATCATCATAGGTGCATACAATAATGGCCCCAAGGGAGCATCTATCTACCAAGGACTAATAAGAACTACTGAGCATTGAGCTCTGAAACTACAAGAAATGAAATGGTAAAATGCTAAAGCTATGGACTACAAAATCATCAATTTCGCCAATTTTGAAATGAGGTCAGACTTATTATTTATACACATACTTGCCCTAAAGTTAACCTAATTTAACTTTACATTAAACAATAAAATACAATATCCGATGGCCAGTACTACCTGCACCATGTTACAACAACCTCGAGAAGAGCAGAGGTCTGACATGTCAGAAGAATAAGACAAGAAAAGAAGTATGGAAGAATCAACATCGAGAAGAGTACTGGAGAGAGAAGAGAAGAAATATGATCACTTCAGAGCTTGAGGCTACATGCCTCATCAATGCAAAAGTGGCTTACTATATTTGATGCACTAGGTGGTTAATACTAGGGCGACACCTTGGAAGACCATCTGTCAGAACCATCCTTCGAGCTGACATGCCTTGTTGGGGTCACCTACTCTCTGACACCCTTATTAATTGCCCGATAATGACCGGTCAGCTCTGGGGAACCTGAACACGGGTCATTGAAATAATACAAAACTGTTGGATCCAGGACTCTGGGATCTGGGAGCTTATGCTCAAAGAATATGAATGTAAAAGAATGCACCCTGCTAGTGAAAATCTCCAGAATTCAGAGAATCTTATTGCTCCTTGTTGTTCTTAAATGCCTCCAAAACTTGGTTGATGCCATCCTCATCTATGTCTTTAATGCTACTCCATTGGTTGTACACGACCTCAAACTTTCCCTCAACTTCTCTAGCTCTGTTCTAAAACTCATCTACTATTTTTACAATATCATGCACCCAGAGCATCATCTTAGATAATCTTGATAACCTTCCTTTGTCGAAGTCCTCGTCAGACTGATATAGGGACTTCATGAGCTCATCATACTTGCTGAGGACATAGTCCTCCAGGGTGCAAGTTCCAGTGGCAAAGAGGTTAACTTGTAACACCCTTACAACAAATTCTTTGAATAGGCCCAAAGGATACTGGGCCGCAGTTACTTTCTCTCTTAGGGCCTTAGCTAGTTTCTTGCATACCTCAATCTTGAGGCCAAGTCTGGAGTACTGGGCCCAGAGGGACTCATATGATTCTTCCCCCAAAATTCTTGCCTCTGTAGCGGCCTCTCCCATGGTGTTAAAGAATTCACCTAACCCAATTTTCCATCCTTCATATTTTTCTAAGTCTCCCTCCCATAGGGTAGTGGAGACGTCCACCTGATTCTGGAGTTTGTTGATCTGGTAAAGATCCGGGAGTGACACAGCCAAAAATTGCCTTATGGTCATTATCTGTTTAGAATCCCATCCGTCCACGGCCTAAGCCTTCTTCTTCATACCTCTCAGTGCATTTATGGCACCCTATAGGAGTGGTGCTCTGGATGTGGAAGCTTCTGGAGGAATAGCAGTGATGGGCTGCGCCAGCTCTATAAAAAGCCTGATAAGATTCACGTTCTTTTCCCTCTCCTCTTGGATCTTCTGGGCTTGCTTATTGTAATGGGCCTCTATCGCCTGGATGGGCCTCCTTTAATAGGTCCAACTCACCCTATTTGTCTCTCCTCCCCAGAGGTATTTCCATTATTATATAGTCTTCAACTCTGGTCGCTTCCACATCTATCTCTGGGGGAAGTGTTGCAATTACCACAACTGTTTCTCCGCCCGGACCAGTCTGAGTGGAATTAAGGGTTCGGGCCTTCTTTTTCTTTGGGCCCCCTACACCTATGCCATCATGTCAACTAGGAAGAGATGGGTCTTTGTTTCTGTAGGGGCCTTCCTTTTTCTGGAATCCACCAACCACTATGGTGGGGGATGGGGTGGCCTTGCTGCCAATATCTGATCTTGTGAATTCCCTGAGGGGTTTTGTTGTTCATTCCTGGGATCTTGAGTCTCTTTGGATTCTTTTCCTATATCCTCTGGACCACCTACATCATCCACCTTAGTGGCATTAATCTTCCTTAGTGTCTGCATCTTTGGCAATGTTAGATTCAACATTTGTATTCTCGGGGTTCTGCCCCTCACCTTGTTGTTGTTGCTGCTCTTCTTCGGCTTCTTCTGCTAGAATATCTCCCTCCGTTTGAATATTTTTTGGAGGTGGCGGTGGTACAAGGCCAAGGTTAAGTGTTTGGGCGATTGTGATCACCTTGCTGAAGGTCACATTCTTTGGGGTAGGAGGGGGCGTTTGGAGCATGGCAGCTGAGACTACGGTTGATCCAATAGGTCCGGTTCTCCCAACAAATGCCGGTTGCTCATTCTATACTTAGCTTTCCTCTGCGGTGTTGGTCTCTAAAACCTATATCTTTGGTATATCAAAGACATTTATCTATTCTGGCTCCTTTTCCTTTTCAACCTGGGCTTCCTTCTCTGAGGAAAATTCTTTCTCTGGGGTCTCCCCTTCAATGGGGATTACTACTTCATCATGGGCGGTGATCTCCTCAACCGCTTTCTCAATATCCCCTTGTAAGTTTACAAGTTCATTCACCCTGAATATGTTGTCGAAGTCATTGTGTTGAGGGGAGGTCTTTGGGGGATCTTTGGACTCTTTTTCCAGCTCTGGGGAGTATGAGGAAACAATCTATATTTTGGGGATGCTAGGCATACCAAGCTCCAACTCCACCCTTGGCTGAGGATCAACTGTTCTTTTCTTCTTCCTCCATGTTACTAATGGGGGCCCTACATCCAACATGGCTTCTTGCTCTTCCTCCACTTCGGTACCTATTACTCAGATCATTAATTATGCAAGTGAAGGAGAATTGGGAGGGCAGATAGGTCTGGCCATAATAGTTGGGGTTGCCAACCGGGTGATTAATTTTTCTTTCATTTGTTGGGATGCCGCCAAAGTTTGCTGGATTTGTTCCACTATGGGAACCATGGATGGGACTTGAGATGGGGTCCCCATTTTTTGCTTTCCTTTATCCTTTCCTTGCAAGGAAGTTTTGGCCTTGGAAGTTGAACCCTGCACAAATGGGCCAACCTTGCGTGTACTTTTCAGACATACCTTTTTAAAATATGCATGTCTGCACTCAATCACATTATGGGTAATGCCCCCTATTGCCAGACCTTCTGGTGCATCCCAATTTATCGGAGGGAGGGTCATTTTGTCTACTTTATTTTCCTTATATTGCGGGTCTTCTATGGACCCAGTATCTGAGAAGTCCTTGGGGAACTTTTGAAGCTCCAGCCGTTTCAGCATCCCCTGTGTCATCCGGTCGAAATGCCCTTTTTGGACATTAAAATTTTCCTGGCAATCTTCCCAAAAAACATCTATGTGAAGCTCATGTGGAGGAGTTTCCTAGGGAAGTGTCGTCACTATTTTGCCCAGCGGATCAAAATTCTTCCACTCCAAATAAAACACTGCCAGCCCTAAACTTTTAAGCTTGTTGTCAGCCTCTTTGGCTGCGAAAAGGCTGCAAGAATAGTTCCCACAAGAGATTTGGAATGGGATGTTGGTAACCTTCTTCAATGTGAAGAGGGCATGCAACTCCAGGATCTGCCTATAGTATTCTAAAAGAATTATTTTATTCCCACAATGTTTGGGTAATAAATAGGGTTTTCCAGAGAAGCTCGTCACCCGAATGTATGTATGTTGTTGATACTGAATGTAATAGTGGCCATAAGTGCTAACCAAATCCATTGCTTCTTTGGAGAGCTAGTATCTAGTGTCCTGAGTAGGTGTGAAGAGGTTGTAGTAAATGAAGGCATCATTCACTCAGCAGAAGCTGAGGAAACTAGCCTCCCATTAGATCTATGAGAAATAATCCCATGGAGTATTTTGGCCTACGCTAGTTCTGAGCACACTTGCTGTAAGTAATCCCCGATTCACAGGGTGTTGTTGTGCTAGTGCCCACAAAACATAGGATGTCATGTAGAATTTGAGGTCCAGGTGACCTTGACCAGCTGAGAGTCCACATGGTTTGCAATGATAGTGGCCCAATCAAAATTTTGCCTGCCAGAGGTGATGCCTAACAAGAAATAGTACATCCATGTTGATAATTCCCAACCATGAGGCTCTTTGAAGACCCTACATAGTGCGATGATCCCCATTTGTATGCTTTTTTAAAATTCTGCCCAGAAGATCTCTAGCTTCATCTTTTTGAAATCCTTCCTTGGCACCTTAAGCCATTTTTTATTGAGATATTGCCAGGCCATGTGTTCTAGCTTCTAAAATTCCTCCAAGGCCATAGACCAGGTGAGAATGGCCGCATCATCAAATTAGGGAATCCCCAGCCTTTCCTGAAAAGTCGCGGCATCTAGAGACACTATAGGTGTTGGGTAGCCTATCGAAACTAGGGCGACGAGTATGACAGCCTGGACGGTTGTATTATAGTGTTCCGCCAAAGTAAGAATGAGCTCCGGAGTTTGCATAAAGCAGGGGAAGAAAGCAGCCTTGAGGATCTCAGAGCTGGCCACATTGAGGGCCAAGGGATCGTCGGCCGTGTGTTGAATGAACATTATCTTTACCAGGGCCTACATTTTGGCCCACATTCTAAACTTGTGTCAGTGATTAGCCGCAACTTGGAATCGACTTTCGACCCCAGTATAGTGTCCCTCTTCAGATACTTCATTTTTAATGGAAGCTTTTCCAAGGCCTTCTCGGCCTTTGTCCTGACAGCTACCCAGGTGGCAGCAGTAGTGAGGAGTTCCAGACTCCCAGGTGGGGATGATGCAGATGCCTCCGACATGATTGGTGAGTTTAATTATGGCAACCTACAAAACAAGATGACCATTAGTATGCATATAAAACAAAACATTATTCCAGATGTCGGGGACTTTCACCATCACCACACATATGTTCCTGAAAGAATTGTTAGTTCACATCAAACCCCAAAAAAGATATACATATAATAAGAATGACTTAGGAATTTGACGTTTACCTGGGCCTTTGGGGACCCTAGAACATGTGATGAAAATGAAATAAGGATCAAATGAAGATCTAGGACCCAAAGTCTGAAAAATTAACCATTACTGACATGATAGGAAATGAACCGTATTAGGTTGACGTGGAGCATCACGTGGCCACGCAGTAATGGGAGTAATGGCATTAACGATGACAACTATCCAAACATGAGAGGAAATGAATGCCACTTGGGCCAGACTTTAAAAAACTCACATGTGGGAAACTTAACCCGCCATTAAGACCGACTTGACAGAGGAGAGAGAAAACTGCCATAGCTCAAACCAGCAAGGTGCTGAGTTTGAACTAGGTAGACATCTCTCTCGGATGAGCTCAAAATTTGGGGCTTTTGATGCATGGAGCACAACGAGCTTTCCACTAGACAGAGGATAGGATATATAAGAAATACATATAGACAAAGCCGAAGCACACATGAGGGCTGAAGCGCGACTCACAGGCTAGCCCAAAATAGGCATATATATAGACATATACAAAATATACAGAGATATACACAAAAAATACATAATGTATAGATTATACAACAATGTTTACACTATCATACAAAATATATAAAGATATTACCTTAAATTACAATCGCACAGAGGGTGGACAACCTTCTGGCAGAGCCATCCCACCAATGGGAGGTGATAGAAAGCAAACCAGAGACAAAAAATGAAAACCAGAACAAAACAAGTGAGACAAAAGCAAGAACTAGAAAAATAGAAACCAGAGAGAGGAGAGCCAAAAGGCCTACCTGAAAACACAAGGAATGCGGGAAAGATGAGCACATGAAGCACTCTGCAACAAGTTAACCTTTGATTAACCATGAATAAATGCTACAAATCACTTTTAAGCAATCGCTAAGCACAGTGAACAAAACACTGTTTAAATCACCTTAATCGTCTTAGTCGCTCTGAGTGTTTGGTCACGGTAAATGTAAAAGTGACTGGTAACTTCTATTTATACCCTTAGGATAAAAATGTGTTGCTTTCTCTTTGCAAACTCCAGAACAAGCAAACCTCCAGAATCTGGGCCCGGGGATTCCATGAAGCCACACCTTCTCACAAAAGAAGACATGATGGCAGAGAATCCCAGACTCATGGATATGGATGACTCAAAAGAAAAAACAAACTCTGGGACCGGGTCCCAGAGACAAAAGAAGACAAAAAGAAAAAAGAAAAACAACCCTCGCAGAAGCAAAACCCAGAGGAAAACAAAGGAAACAAAATAAACCAAGGGAAAAAGTAAAAGAAAAAATGGGGATCCAACAGTTTGCCTACAAAAATGTAGGGACGGGTATGCAGGGCATAACACATAAGTAGAGAGAAATAATTTCTAATATGATGCATCACCTCCATTTAATTTTTAGGATTCATTCTTCCCTTTTCCCTAAGAAAGTGTTGGGTCAGTTCAACATTGTGCCTTGACTGGAAAGGAAGTTGGCCTTCTTTGAAGACTCAACCTCACCTATCAAGGTCCCACACTTGGAGGTTGTTTCCATGTTTCACAAGGTTACTTGGGGGTCAAACACCAAGCTATGGTGCAAACTTTTGTGACAATAAGTTTTGGCACACTCGGTGGGAATAAGATAAAATAATTTCAAATAAATCCACTGGTTATTCATTACAAGCTTCATTCAATGAGGATTTTGGTGTTACTCTTAGTGCATTCAACCTTTGGAGGCAATTATCTCAAGCACCGTGGTGACTCCAAGTTTAGATCTAGTGGTTTGAAGTAGTCTAAGTGCTAGTATGTACAAGGATCAAATCTAATTTTCCGTGGTTTTAGGGATTTCTATGAGATTTCAACTTATTTAAATACTTTAGCATGTCTTCATGTCATAGAAATACATTTTATTTCCTCCCATATCTTGAGAATTCTACCTCTATACCACTATTATCCATATCAACCTAAACCAAGGCTAGATTTTGGTTCAAACCCATTTTCAACATCAGATGGTTGGCATGTTCATTATACATGCTACCCACCCACCCTTACTCCATATTCATTGTCTACAAATAAAATTAGTGAGGTAAAAGATCTCTAGTTAGACTAAGCTAAACAAATGAATGAGTAATTGTTGGATTAAAAGAGGAAATTTGATGAAATCAAGAGGTAGTAGGATTTTGATAAGTAGAAAGAGGAGATGGATTATTAGGCCTATCTCCATGAGAAAATATTGGAGGCATAACAAAAACAACATGAAGAAGAGATTGCAAGGTAAGTGGCTACAAAAGAGAAACAAATGAAACTTTTTCTAGACCAAATAAAAAAAGTTCAACAAACCCTTCTCCTAAAGATCCCAACTTTTAGAAGGCCTCCCACTTTTCAAGAGCCTACACAACTACAAGATACCCAGTCACATATCACCACATTATCAAATCAACCATCTAAATATGATCCCCCTAAATGCAAATTCGCTAGCTTTAGAAAGAGAGATCCTCTCAAACTTTTAATTCTAGGGTTCAAAGGCCCTCAACCTACTACTGAACCCCCCCCCCCCCTTTACAAAATACCTTACCATTTTAGCATCTCATTAGTTATAGGACTATTTCAGTCTTTAAGGGTGGACTCATTATGTGGAGTGTTAACAATTCTCATGGGAAGGAGGAGGTGGAGTCATTTATGTCATGGAAGGAGATGTAGCCTACCATTTATAAGCCTTCACATGTCCTAGAGGAGGGAGAGTTAGAGGCTAAGAATAAGGAGGAGTTTCAAGATGATATTGAGAAGGTTTTATTCACTACAACAAAAAAAGGTGATTACCATCGAAAATGACATCAAGTTTTAGTGTTATTTTCATCCTCAAACGAGCCTTTGAGTTGGTGCAAAACCCATTGCCCAACTGTTTCTACTTGACGGCTTCACATCTAGCACCATAATTGGCATCACATTTTGAGTCATCTCTTGCACCAACCATGGCATCACAACTGTGTTTACACCATATTTAACATTTAAAAATGAATTGGGCAATTCTGTCCCCTTTTTTGCCAGATTTGGCATCGTATTTTGCTTAGGTGTTTGATCCTTGTCTTGCAAATGGTTTTTCTTCCAATCTTGTTTCTAGGTGTGCTTCCACTTTTACTTCTATTATAACATCCTTAATTGCTTCTAATTTTGCTTTCTATTTGGCTTCTAATTTTTCTTCTTTTGTTGCTTCCATTATAACGTCAGCGGTTGCTTATGGTTTTACTTCAATATTTGCTTCCCATTTTTCCTTTGTTGTTGCTTCCAATTTTTCTTCTGTTATAACGCCCTTTGTTGCTTCTAGTTTTACTTCTATGCTTGCTTCCTTGTTTTCTTATAGTTTTACTTCTATTTTTGCTTCTTGTTTTGCCTCCATTATAACACCATTTGTTGCTTATGCTTATGCTTCTTGTGTTGCTTCCAATTGGATGCCTATTTTAATGCCACTTGTTGCTTCAAATTTTTCTTCTAGTGTTACTTCTGATTTTACTCCCTTTTTTGCTTCTAGTTTTTTCTCCTAGCTTTGCTTCTGATATGGCTTCCGATTTTGCTTCCATTTTTTCTCCCAATTTTGCTTCTTGTGTTGCTTCCAGTTTTTCTTCCATTTAATACAACTTATATTATTACTTCATGGAAACAATTATTCACTTGGGACACATGTCATCATGACTTGATCACTTAAACAATAGATCTCATGCATCTTTTCCATAAGCCATTAAGTCAACCCTCTGATCTTTCTTAACCTGGACACAAGTTACTTTACCCTGAGTTTACTAACTGCGGATGCAACTTTATCACTTGGGACACGCATCAACACTAATTAATGGCTTAGATGATAGATCTTCCACATCTTTCCTTTAAGTCATTAAGAAAGCCGTCCAATCTTTCTGAAACTGCATCTTCTTTACCTTATCTCTACGCTGTAAATGGCCCACCAACTACCATGTGTCATCATGACTTAATTGCTTATACTTTAGATGTTGATAAATTTTCCTTTAAGCGGTTAAGTCAACCATCAGATCAATTTTCACTTGCTCAGCCTTTAATTCCTTCTTTACAACCTCAGCCGGACCCACTGGGACACATGGAATCACAATTTAATCACTTATATGATAGTTCTCATTCACTTTGTCATTAAGTGATCAAGTCAGCCATTAGCTCTTCTCTGAATTGTCAACCCTTTAATCGATGATCACCTTTACTAATAATGCAATATATGTCATCATCAAGACACACGACAACACGACTTAATGACTTATCTGATAGATCTTGTACATCTTTGGGATAAGATATTAAGTTACCCATTAGATCAAAAAGAATCTGTCTACACTTTAATCAACAACCGTTTACTACACCTAGGCCCACCAACTACCATGCATCGCCACCTCTTAATGGCTTACACATTAGATGGTGCGCATCTTGGCCATAAGCGATTAAGTTGACCATCAGATCTTTCCACACTTTAATCTACATCGAACTTCCTGCAACAGGGCCCACATCATTTCAGGGACATGCGTCATTCAGACTTAATGGATTATAGGATAGATGTCGATCACTTTGAGAATAAGCCATTAAGTTAGCCGTCTGATAAAACATGATATGCTCATTGTTTAACTGAAACCTTTTCTGATTGCTGGACCCGCCAAATACACATGTCATTATTGCTTAATGACTTATAAGATAGATGTCGCGCACCTCAAGATTAAGCCATTAAGTGGGTTGCTAGATCAAAACATACTAGCTTGACAGATAATGGTTTAATAAAGTACTTGCAAACTTTAGACTTAGGGATTAATAAAGTACCATGACGTTAAGAAACTTACAAACTATTGAACGCAGACATTTTTAAAAAGAACACATGAAAGACACATGACTTAAGTGGCAAAAAGGTAACGCAAAATTAGAAACCACTTTGATGCTTAGGCTTTGAGGGCCAAATTTTAAACTTAGAAACATGAAATCAAGGGTTTCAAGAATTTACATAAGATCCTTTTGCAAATATAGACCAAGGACTCATTTCTTTGAAATTTTTTTTTCTATACCTAACAGTGGCTCTTTCTGGGGATGAATACCTCTTGCAGGTATTGCAAGAATTCATAATCTCGGGAGGATAATACCAAACTACTGGAAAACAAAACTACTCACACAACAGGAAAGCAAACTAAACTAAGATAGAAAGAGCACACTTGCAGAAACACACTATATACACAATCCTAATTTTCATGGATAATTAGACTTCAAGAGAAGTATAAATTCAAGAACTGTCCATGAATTGGCAGTTCTAAAATGATTCTAGTAAGATCCTTTAATAAATAATAAATTTTCCCATACCTCTCATGGACAATATAAGGTCCCAGCCAGATTGGTTCAAATTTTCCATGTTTTCCTTTATCCTCTAATTGGGCATTCCACATCAGGACATAATCTCCCACACCAAATTGTCTTGAGACTAACTTTTTTCCATACAAGTTTTTCACCTGAAATTGAAGCTTAGCATTCTTCATAGAAGCTTCCCTCCTGGATTCATCCAATTCCACCTGGTCATAAATTCTCAATTGCATGTCACTGTCAATATCATCATCATATATTTGAACAAACTTGTACATTTGCTTCAGGTTATTTTGGGGCAGTCTTGCTTGGATCCCATAGACTAAACTAAAAGGTGCACATCCTATGGCCTTCTTAGATGTCACCCTATCTTCCCAGACAACCATTGTCATCTTTGAGTCCTATGCCTTCTTGTTTGTATCCAGAACTCTCTTAATAATCTTAAGGAGGCTTTTGTTAGTAGACTCAGCTTAGCCATTCCCTTGTGGGTGGTAAGGTGCACAGTAAGATGTATGAAAGCCATATTCAACACAAAAATTGATATATTCCTTAGATTTAAAACACATAGAATTATCTGATACTATCTTCTCTAGGCACCCAAATCTGGTGATTATGTTCTTCAACAAAAAATCAATTACTACTTTACTAGTTTCTCTTTTAGTGGGGATTGCTTCAACCCACTTAGTAAAGTAGTTAGTAGTTACAATGATCCATGCATGTCCTCCACTGGATTTAGTAGCTATCTCTCCTATAAAATCAATACCCCATTGCTAAAAAGGGGCTTGAATTTCCACTGGTGTAAGGTGTACATTACCTGAGAATTTTAGCTTACCAGAGAAATGTTGGCAAGCATCACATTTTTTAACCAGTTTATGAGTATCTTTAAAGATACTTGACCACCAATATCCTGCTCTTAAAACCCTATGTGCAACAGTCTTGGCCATGTAATGGCCACCACCCACTCCATTATGCATTTCTTGCAAGAGCCTGTCTGCTTGTTCTCTATCAACACATTTTAGTAGAATACCCTCAGGATTCCTCCACCAAACCTCATCTCTGATCAGAGAAAAATGGATTGCTTGTAACTTTAATGTCCTTTTCTTATTCTCATCCATGCCTTGTAGATAGTTCATTCTTTGCAAATAATAAATAATGTTGGTGTTCCAATCACAATGGTCAAGGTTACAGATGAAAGGTCTCTATTCCTCCTCTAGGGTATTGATATGGGTTTCATCCAAGTTTTCACTAGCCATCAATTTGGCTAAACCCGTTCCTCTAACCAATTTAGTGATTTGGATTTCTATGTTAAACTCCTGAATCCTATTGATTTATCTACATCTTTTACTTGACACCTCTTGTTGAGTAAAGATGCCCTTAACTAATGCTGAGGGGACATAGGCTACAACAATAGCACCTATCAAATAACATCTGAAAGCTTTCACAACCTTCACCAATGCATAGGCCTGTTTCTCAGTTATATCATATCTAAGCTCTACAGCTTGTAATGATTTGCTAAAAAAGGCAATAGGTTGTTCAAACCCCTCTTCATTTTTCTGCAACAATACAACAACAATAGTATGACAAGATGCAAATGAGAAAATGTTCATAGGATTTGAATAATCATGAGTTCTCAGGACAGGGGCATATTTTATAGTTTTCTTTATTTCCTAAAAAGATTTGGTGGCCTCCCCATCCGATTCCATTTTTTCATCCTTCTTCAACATTTTAGAAATTGGCCTACTTTTCTCAACAAATTTTGTGACAAATCTTCTAAGAAAATTTACCTGACTGAAGAAAGATTGAATTACCTTAAAATTTATTGGGATGGGTACTTTTTCAATAGAAGCTACCCTATCCGAGTGAATTCTAACCCCTTCATTTGAAACAATATGCCCCAATAATTTACCTTATGTCACTCCAAAAATGCATTTCTTGGGATTCAGAGAAATCCCAAATTCCAGGGCTCTTTCAAAAATATTTTCCAGATGTTCACAATGTTGTTCTTTCTTCTTTGAGTAAGCTGTGAGATCATCCTGATAGACCTCAATAAATTTTTGCAAGAAATATGAGAATGCAACATCCATGGCCCTCTGGAAAGTATCCCCAACATCCATTAAACCAAAAGGCATTCTAACATATACATATGTTCCCCATGGTGTGGTAAAAGTAGTCTTAAATTTCTTTGACTCTTTGACCATAATCTGGTTATGCCTAGAGAACCCATCCATCATGGACATGAGTTCACATCTAGTGACTCTCTGCAACATATTCTCCATATTGGGGAGAGCATAGTTGTCTTTTAAGGAATATATGTTCAAGTTTTTGAAATCCACACACAACCTGATATCCCCATTCTTCTTCCTGACATGGACTAAATTGGAAACCCAGGAAGAATTCCTAATGGGCTTAATTATCCCAGTATCTTTCATTTTCTTCAATTCCTGCTCCATTTTGGGCCTTAGGGTGGGATTTATGGGCCTTTGATTTTGCCTAAAGGGCTTGGCATCTTCCTTTAATGGGATTTCATGTTGGAATAGCTCCTCATTATATGCCTTCAAGTCATCATACATCCATGCAAAAACTTTTTTGTACTTCCTTAAAAGATTAGTTAGATCCTCCTTAACTTTGGGTGACATTTTTTAACCAATAAATAATTTTTTATGAACTTCCTCTATTCCCACATTAAACTCCTCCAAATCTTTAGACTTATTTAAACATGTAGCAGAGTATGGTTTATCCTTATTTTCAAAGGCTCTTTCCAAAACAACTAGTCCCTTTGGGACTTTATTTGACTTCAAATGCAATATCTCTTTTCCTAAGATAGTATCTTTTCCATCAATGGTTTTCACATACTTACTAAAATCTATCTCTTTGTTGTCAAGATTTGTCTCACAATACACGAATCTCAGAATATCCACATCATCATCAAATACTTGCTAGCTATCCACATTGTCTGGTATTGAAGGCCTAGTCTGAATTTCTATTTCAGAAATTCCAGCAAAAGTAATATCTTCTGGCCTTAGAGCAATGTTGGTCAACAAATCTGTCATTCTATTCTGGCTCTTATCCATCCAGTCAATACCAAATGCATCAAAACTTTCTAACTCATCCCAGACTGCATTTCGGTACTATTTCAATCTATGATTCTTGGATGCATATTTGGATCTATTTAGAGTCTCCAATAACTCTGATGCATTTGATTCCATGTCTTACAACTAATCTCAAACCTATCAACAAAGCCTCATATTCTGCCACATTATTTGTACATGTAAATAACAGAGTAAATGAAAATTTGAAGGTTCTTCTTGAGGGAGATATCAATAAAACCCCAGCACCACCCCCCTCCCTAGAATTGACACCATCAAAATACATTACCCATAACTTAGTTTGCTTAAATAAATTATTTGTATCTTCAGACACTAATGCAAGTTTTAATTTTCTTGCAACTTGATTTTCCTGCACTTGAAATGACCCCATCTGATTATCTAAGAAATAGTTCATATTGTTATCATCTTGTTCCTCAATCATATGAGGAGTTCTGGTTTCCCTTGATACTTTGATGTTTTCACCATTAATGTTGAAAGTGGAAAATGACAAATCACATTGAATGCTTCCCCCATAGATGCACTCCATTTTATTGAAAATAACATTCCATATTGAGGGGGAATGTCTACAATCAACACACTCATTGTTAATACTTTGTCTAGGAAAGCTGCCAATTTATAAGGCAAAGCCTTAATAGTGCCTATGACAGGCTTTTCTCTGGAATCCATAGCTTGTAACCTTCCATGTGGTATGTCTACTTTCAATCCCATAGATCTCATGAATTTTGTAGGCATGACAATGTTTGATGCCCTAGAGTCAATCATGCAGTTTTTAAGCATTTTACCATTTATTAACAATGTCAAGAAAAAAGGATGAATAGTTTCTGCAGTAGTATTAACAATATTGGTATCCAAGTATATTTTATGAATCTTTGACACAAGCTCATTAGATTCCTTTGTTGATTTATCCTTAGTGTCTGACACTTTCTTGTTTTTCTCTGGTCCCATAATCTTATTAGGGCTAACACCCTTCACCCATGTTAGAGCCTTTTCTTTATGTTCTCCTATCCTCGTCATTTCTAGTAGAGGTACCTTAACAATTATTATGGACAAAAGCTGCCCCATATCCATAGGGGTGTATTTCATATTAGAAATCTCTGATCTATGATTTGTGTAATTCACATCTTCTACTTGAGAAGTCAGTTTTGCTTCATCTCCCTTATGTGGTTTATCCTCCCTTTTGGAATGAGGTATGGGACTTTCTGGTGTTTCATATTCTCTTTATAGACATTTGGACCGGTAGGTTTGTTGCCCTTTTTGATCAAAATTTTATTTGTACCTTCAGCCTGTTTCTCCTTTTCTTGTGGCTTTTTGGTACTATTTTGGGTATCCTTGATAAAGATATCGACAAGTTTACCATCTGCACCACCAACTATTTTGTTTCTCAAAATGTAATTACCCCTTCCTTGTGCAACCATATTCGCTATGATCTCAAAAATTTCTTCATCAGATGGCCTTGTTAGGATAGGGGTCTCATCACATCCTTCAACATTACATCTCATATTATCAATATCCCAATCCTGTATGTCAGACTCATCAGGTTGATAATATGTTTCATCATTAACAAGTGAGGAAATCATAGCACAACCACTATCATCATATTCTTCCTCTTCATCTTCTTCATTTTCTTTAGTGGCAGAGGTTCTGGCAGCAATAACACAATACTCGGGATTATGAGGAGACTGAAAAGATACACACCAAGGATTATCATTGCACATATTTACAAAGGTTTTATGCAGGGGATCATGAGTTTTTTCATTAGAATTATGCTTCTTTTGTGGGACAATAGGTTTCCCATATTTCCACTGAGTAGTATAAGGATAATTTTACATCCTAGGTTGTCTGTTGAAATTGCCATAGGAGGGATTATCATTGTTTGAAATCCTATTGTTACTACTCTCTCCAGGTTTTTTAATTTTTGAAAGCATTCATAATCAAATTAATATTATCATCTTCCTTTGGTTTAGAACTCAAGGGTTTATCTGATTCTTTCTTATTATACCTGGTTGGTTTCCAATCTTCTCTCCTGCCCACTTTCCCAGAAACTCTTCTGTTTGTCTCAATATTGACTGCTGCCTTATATGCTTCTCTAATATTCCTAGGGTTCTTATCTCTCAAAAAATAACCCATTTTTGCATCAAAATCATTAATATAGGTAGTGAGTCATACCTTGTCATCTAATCTCATCACTTGCAGCAACTTGTGCATTGCTCTTTGAAACCTAATATTGAACTCCACCACTTCTTCATTTGGGTTCTTCTTTATGTTGTTGAACTCATTCAACATGAACCCTTCCTTGGTCTTGTCCCCATATTGGTCTCTGAAACATTCCTTCATCTCATCCATATACCTGATGCATTTATGGGGCAATAAACCAGTCCCTAGCATCCTTAGTTAATGATTGCACAAATAAATTCATCATAACATCATCATGTGAATTTTAATAGTCACCAATCATATCCATAAAATGCTTCAGATTTTCTTCACATGTTATAACATTATTTGCAACAAATTTAGGAAGTTTATACCTAATCTTTTTAGGAATCTCATTTGGATAACCAGGAATGCCAAGGAAAATAAATTGTCTTTACCTTTCAGTATAGATAGGATTTTTTTGAGATGAAATGTTACCTTGAGCATTTGATGTGGTAGCATTTCCAGAATCAATAGGTGGTGGTAAATTCATTCCTGAATTTAGAGACATTTTAGGACTAGCACCAACAAGATGAGGACTAGAGGTTTTCCTAAGAAATTAAATATTCTTTTCATTTCAAGAGTAGAGGCTTCCAACTCATCCTTCTATAATTATTTGGATATTGTCTCCCTCTCTCTTTTGGCTCTCTCCAAATCAGTATCCATCTTAGTAATGGGATCCACTGCACTCTCTTTTCTCACTGGCTCCTTTATTTCAATTGCTGCTACCTTTTGTTTACCTTTATCCTTGGGTTTTAGTTTGTCATACAACTGTTGAACAACATGTTCATGTTCAATTTTCTCATGTATAACAGTAGCATTTATTGCCTCCAAATCTCATAGTTGCTTCTTCAACTGGTCAGATTGAATACGAGTATGTCTTATTCTGTCCTCTTTTTCTCTTTCTCTCTTTTTTTTTTTTTTTTGTCTCAAGGAAATCTGCTCTCGGATATTCCTCTCCAGCTCACCCACTTCTTCAAACATCTCTTCAAAATCTACAAGAGTCATGTCAGATTCTGAATTTTCCTCGATGATAGTTCTCTCTCTCTGCTGATGATGGGCATGTGGTCTTTCATATGAGGGAGAGCTCAAATCACTTGGAAAATTCCTATTCTCTTCACCTCTACTTTTGGATCTGGACCTTTTTTCATGTCCTTGCGACTTACCACAAACCACCTTCCTGGTATATCTAGGAACATCATCAACCCTCTCACTTTGAGAGTAATACTCCCCATAGACTCCCAATCTTGGATGTGCATCTTGTTCAACTTATACATTACCCTCTTAAGGATAGGGAGGAATAAGAGTATCCATTATTATGTTCCTTCTCTGCCTCCAAGCTTGGGAAGTAACTCCAACAACATTTATGTTTACTGATTTCTCAGCTATGGAAGTGAATGAGATCTCACCTTCCAACTCATTTTTTAGAATGTCTGTTCATCCTGGATCTAGTATTTTTATAACTCATAGCTGAACAGTGGTGTATCAAATGATTATAACTCAACACTGATGTAGAGATTTCTTCAAGTCACCACCCAACCAAATAGCTGGGAAAATACACACCAACTTTGAGAAATAAATTTTTTGTTATGGAAAGTTTTTACGGGTTACAAATATAAACAAAGTCTGAAAATCTATCCCGATATATTTTCAATGGTAAGACAAATCACTGGGATATGCAAAGATAAAACTTTGTAGTTTAATGGTCAACCAACTGGTATTAGTAAGTAAGCAGTCTAGGAGTTTAGCTCAGCTTGAGAAACCGTACTCACTCACTGTAATGAAAAATTAGTCCCCAGCAGAGTCACCATTTTGTTGGTTACTCATATGGGTAAAATAATATAATCAATGAAACACCAGAGATTCTTTAAAATTTCAGCAAGATTTTACCATCTCTATCCCTAGTAGAGTCACCATTTTGTTGGTTTTTTTTTATGTTGCAATAAAAACAGCAACAACCTCTTCTTCTTATGTCTGTTTTATAGAGGAGCCACCTCCAAATACTAGTTCATGTAAGAAAAGGACCAAATAAAAAGCATTCCAAAAAATACTTCTACTCTTTAGGTCCTTCTACACCAAGGGGGAATACCCTACAATACCTTTTGATATGTCTTATATGGTATTATCAAGAAGTAATCTCACAATGACTCAACATAACTGAGAGATACTAGATAATTGGCTAATTACCCATTGAACATCAACCATGAAATGGAGCATGAGATAGGAATTCACAACAAACTTGCACAAATGTAAACTTAATGGATTTTAATGTTTGTTTATAGGAAAACACAACCAATATGCAACTAAATATGTAATAATATATAACTTGTCAGCTTTAGATCAGTGCTTTATCCATTGGGCTACACTGTGACTCAGATACAATATACTACAATCAATATTCATCAAAGATTCTAGATCATAACACAATTATCCCAAACCCCTACTACTAATAGAATCCAAGCATGTGTCAAATGAATATATGCATTAATCATAGCCTAATTTAATATGATCCTAGGTCAGAACTCTCAAACAAGTACATAAACATAGAGAAAAAATATGCTAATGAATCAGAAAATTCATAACTCACAAGACACATAACACATGAGAGATTAGAATCTGACTCTTTGTATTAAATTTAGAGAATCATATTCTAGTATACATAAAGTACTCAGAGATAACCTCTTCAATAACCTGCAAAATATCTCTCAGCTTTATTTTTGATTTCTTACAACTATCTTGTACAAACTATACTATATTCCTCCTTTTGACTGAAACTTTACAAATTGTTTACAATTCAAAATTTATAGCCCTTTCCAATGATCCGGGAATCCTTTTATAGAATAGGATTTCAACAAGCTACGAATCATTTGGAATAAGGAAAAAATAAAAGACTTAGTAAAAAAGATAAAATAGCTAATGAAGTGATAACCACTTTTGTTACAATAGATATTTAACACATTTTGTCTCCTGACCGCTTAGTACTCATAACTACTTCAAAGTTGTTTTGAAGCAGCCACCTGGAGTCTATTGTCTTTGATATTGGTGATGTAGGATCTTCATTTTTCCCTATCTCATCCAACCTGTTGGGCCTAATTGTCCACCTGCATATTGTCACCTTCTTCTTGATCAACTATAATGTACTTGACTTTCCAGGAGGTATACACCTCATCACTCTGCCAAGCGAAGCTAATGACTTCATCCTTTCTACTGTTAATTTCTTTCTAGTTGACACTTGACTTCTCAATTTCTTCTAACTGAAATTCAAAAAATGCTTTGCGTTTACCGACTATCTCAACAGTTTGAACAAACAACAGTGTGCTTTTCAGAGTAATAATGCTATTTGTTCTTATTGCTAATGCCTCATTCATTTGTCTGTGCCATAGTCCTTCATGTTTCATATCACCACTATTCATAAAAATATTGGGAAACATCTCATATCGATCCTTTGAATATTCTTTGTTTAAAGCCACTATCTTCTTAATGATGATGCTCCTTCTTATGTCCATGCCCATCAGTATTTTGACACATTTATAAGTACTAGTCAAAACAATGTCAACATTGTTTTCTTCTTTTGATGTGGTATGGAAGAATTTCATTCTCCTCTCTTTCCCTTCCATCTATCCATCATTTGATCCCTTTTGTCCTTATCTACATTGTATTCATTTAATATCCTGACAATTTTCTTCCCTTGTGAATAAATGGCAGTAGGAACTAATTCTTCAGTGCAATGCTTGAGAGTAGAATGTATCTTATCAGCATACGTCTATTTTACCCATGCCTCTGCTTCTTTAAATGCTACAGATTGTTCAACCCAATTCTTCTTTGATTCTTCCAGCTCTGTTCTCTTAGCAATCAATCTTGCTTTCTCTCATTCCAATTTATCTTGTGTGGTAGGATTTGATGGCAGGGGAGAAGGAGGGTAAGTTATGATTGGGCTTGATGATGATGGCTAATGAGGATCTTGTGTAATCATCCTTTGGTGAAGAAAATGAACTGTTTGCTTACCTTCAAGGAAGGCAATCTTCTAGTCTTTTTCAATGGAATTGATCTTCTCATCGTTATAAGCCTTCATGACTACCTCATATTTTTCCCTCAGGCTCTTGAGTGCATCTTCTTGTTTCTCATCTATCTTTAAGCTCAATTTTTCTGTTTCTAGAGTAAGGTTAGCTGATTCTACCCCTGAGGTGTCTAATACTCTTTTTACCACAAGACTACCTACATGTTCAGTCTGATCACCTCCATCAGTTCTCTTTTTGTCCTTCCTTTTTAGAGACCATATCACCAATGCTAAATGATCTTCACTGAATTTGGCACCAATTGATGTTCCACTGGTGTGCACTGGTTTCTTTTCATTTATCACAACATCAAATATGATGGCATCAACCAGATCCCATTGAGGTAAGATGAGGACTCCTTCTTTCTTTACTAACTCCCTGCCTTCTTCAGGGGTGATCTTATCAAACTTTTCCATCATCTCCTATTTTACTTCCTTTTCAATGTCATCCTTGTCTTTGTTAGGTTGACCCTCTTGCAACTTCTAAAATTTTTCTTTGAATTCATCAATGTGAATTATTCACACTAATTGGATGAAAGCCTTGGCCTTAACAAATTCATCATCAAATAAAAACTCATCACTGACCTGTTTGGTTATAGGGTCCATCTCTTTTCCAGCAAATTCTGCTACTGTTAGATCCAATGCTTCATGCTTGGGTGCCTTTGGCACTCCTTCTTGTAACTCCTGGGCTATAAAAAAATGTGTCCAGTATTTCCCACCCTCACCAATTTTTCAGCAATGCTTTGATCATCCATGTGCAGGGAAGACTGAGAAGGGGAATAGATATCACCCTGTTGTTTCTCTTTTCCTTCCACCCTCTGCCTTTTTGGGGATAACAATGTTTGGGCACTGGTATCTATTGGCATTTTTACCTTTTGCTCAGATTCCTTTTCATCTTGGGGTAGAATTGTGCTATAACCCCTTCATTGTTAGACTACATATTTCCCTGGTGGGACAACCCTACCCTGTGACATTGTGCTCAGAATAGACTTAGCCTTTTCTGGCTCTATTTCCATCACTTTCTTTTTCTTCTGATCTAGGGCTTTCATTATATCCTCAAACATGCTCATTAGAGATTCTACTTTCCTTTCCCAAGGTGCAAATGCCTTTAAGGGATCATACGATCTGTCAAAATTGTGATAAAATCTAAATAATTTTTATAGGCTAACCACTTCTCCTTCTTAATCTCCAGTTCCATTAGATCAAACTCATTTCTTATTATATCTTCTAGGAAATTAAACTGATGATCTAATGCCAGGCATTTGGTTCTCTTCCTAAACATGTCAATAATAAAACCCTCATTATCTGCACACCTTACCACTGATGTTGCTAATTGGTATGGCTCTAGGTATTTGTCAAACTGGGTCCATCCCCCTTTGGTAATGATAAAATGAGGGACTTTTGTGAGGGTAGGGAAAATACTACCTTTCATCTTACCAGTTAAGGCTTGCTCTTGCAACCCACCTAGCTATCTAAGAATTTCTGCAAGACCAATCTTGAGTGGCACTCTGTAAGGGAGGACATTTGGAGTTCCTCTGAAACCATTAACCCTAATGACTGTTGAGAAAAGGTATATAATGAAATCACCCCAATTGTGAACAATCTTCAATCTTGCAACATATTCCAATGGTCTCAAAAGTCTTAATACATCTGCATTAATCCTAGGGTTGTCCTTACATAATAATGCTCTAATCCTAGAAGCAAAAGATCTATAAAAATTTATGAAACTGGCCTCTTTCCTGTCCCAAGACAAGTCAGTACTCCACAAATAAACATGCAAATGTTCATCATCCTGAAACTTGGTGATATCCATTTCTTCTTCAAAGTAGTCACCATTATTAAATAAAATCATATACATCATCATGGAGTACCATCCCATTGGCCTGACTATCTTGGAATCCTTAATGCCTATCAAACCTTGATGCATCAAGTCAACAATGTAGGTAGCATAATAAAAAATAACAGATAAGTGAGGATGCAAAATTTGAACAACCATAAGCATGAAATGGACAAGCATCATTGTTTCCTCATCTTCTCCCAGCACATGGCACAAGGCACTATACATTCCTCTAGCTTTGCTATTAAAATAATCCAGTTTGAAAGGATTTGGTGTATTAGGGCCAACTACAATCAAACCCCCTATCTTGTTAAAAGACCCTTTCAAGGCCTCAATCCTATAGTATTCCTTTTGATTCTGATATTCCTCTTTGAAGTGGTCAAAATCTATATCATCTATTTGAACTTAGAGGTCACTCAAATTGAAGACTTTTCTGATTTCACCAGCTGTGACATTTAATAGTATGTTTCCATTTGTATCTCTCAGGACCTTAGATTCTTTATCATATGTTTCAGCTGTTACAATTAATAGTTATGTATCCATGAACACTCCAGGAACTATCAAATTTACTACATCTAGATCCCATATATTGCAATCTGGGGAGGGAGCATTTCTCTGGCTATAAGCAGTTTTGAACATATTTAAACTACTTGTGCTGATCTTGGCATCTTTGGCCCATCTACCCATATCATACAAAGCTTCCCCGACTCTAAAACGAGGATTTACTAGAACAATTCTCTTAATATGGGTAGAGTCATTTGTACATCCACTCAATTTTTGTATAAGGGCACCCCGTACATTTCTATCTTTGTACTCGACATTACCAGTGAATTCAATCCTAGGGGCCATCTTCTGAACTTAAGGCTTCTTACGGGAATAATATCAAATTATATCAATAATTCTGTAACTCTTTTATAATTAAAAACCCTACTAGAAGCATGAATTTTACTGTTTCATAGAAGACTTACCCATTCTACAAATTGTCACTTAGAGCGCGATATTGCTGCAACTTTGATTTTTGCTTCAATCACTTCGATGATTATGGCATCTTCAAGCTTAAGCAATAAATTATATAGCTTCAATCAAATCAATCTTTCACATTGAATTTTACTAAAGTGGCCACACGCTCTACAATAAATTCATTTGGTTTGAAACTCGTGGCTTAATGGTTCACTGATGACCATTTTGAGAACTTTAAATTTGGACCTTAGATCTTCAACAATATCTTCTTCATCGGGTGACTCTCATTACTTCATAGAAACAACTCTTCACTTGGGACACATGTCAGCATGACTTGATCACTTAAACAATAGAGCTCGTGCATCTTCTCCATAAGTCATTAAGTCAGCCCTCCGATCTTTCTTAACCTAGCCACAAATTACTTTACCCTAAGTTTACTAACTGCAGATGTAACTTTATCATTTGGGACATGCGTCAACACCACTTAATGGATTAGATGCTAGATCTTCCACATTTTTCCTTTAAGTCATTAAGCAAGCCGTCTGATCTTTTTGAAACCGCATCATCTTTACCTTATCTATACACTGTACAGGGTCCACCAACTGCCACACGTCATCACAACTTAATTTCTTATACTTTAGATGTTGATCACTTTGCCTTTAAGTGATTAAGTCAACTGTCAGATCAATCTACACTTGCTTAGCCTTTAATTCCTTCTTTACAACCTCAACCGGACCCACTCAGACACATTGCATCATGACTTAATCACTTATATGATAGATCTCATTCACTTTGTCATTAAGAAATCAAGTCACCTGTTAGATCTTCTCTAAATTGTCAACCCTTTTATCGGCGATCACCTTTACTAATAATGGAATACACATCGTCATCAGGACACGTGACAACATGACTTAATGACTTATCTGATAGATCTTGCACATCTTTGGGATAAGAAATCAAGTCACCCATTGGACCAAAAAGAATCTGTCTACACTTTAATCAATAGCCGTTTACAATACCCGAGCTTGCCAACTACCACGTTTCACCACTGCTTAATGGCTTACACATTAGATGGTGCACATCTTGGCCATAATCAATTAAGTTGACTGTCAGATCTTTCCACACTTTAATCTGCATCAAACATTCCTGCAACAGGGCACACATCATTTTAGGAACATGCATCATTCAGACTTAATGGCTTATAGGATAGATGTCAATCACTTTGAGAATAAGCCATTAAGTTAGCCGTCCGATAAAACAGGATCTGCTCATTGTTTAACTGAAACCTTTTCTGATTACTAGACCCGCCAAAAACATGTGTCATTAACACTTAATGACTTATAAGATAGATGTTGTGCACCTCAAGATTAATCCATTAAGTGGGCCGCTAGATCAAAACATACTAGCTCGACAGATAATGGTTTAATAAAGTACTTGCAGACTTTAGACTTAGGGATTAATAAAGTACCATGACGTTAGGAAACTTATAAACTATTAAACGCGAACACTTTTAAAAGAAAACATGAAAGAAACATGACTTAAGTGGTAAAAAGGTAACGCAAAATTAGAAACCACTTCGATGCTTAGGGTTTGAGGACCAAATTTCACACTTAGAAACATGAAAGCAAGGGTTTCAAGAATTTACATAAGACCCTTTTGCAAATATAGGCATTCCACATCAGGACATAATCTCCCACATCAAATTGTCTTGAGACTGTCTTTTTGTCATTCAAGTTTTTTACCTGCAATTGAAGCTTAGCATTCTTCACTGAAGCTTCCCTCCTGGCTTCATCCAATTCCACCTGGTCATCAATTCTCAATTGCATGTCACTTTCAATATCATCATCATATATTTGAACAAACTTGTATATCTGCATCAGATTATTTTGGGGCAGTCTTGCTTGGATCCCATAGACTAAATCAAAAGGTTCACATCCTATGGCCTTCTTAGATGTCACCCTATCTTCCCAGACAACCATTGTCAACTTTGAGTCCCATGCCTTCTTGTTTGTATTGAGAACTCTCCTGATAATCTTAAGGAGGCTTTTGTTGTGGACTCAGCTTGGCCATTCCCCTATGGGTGGTAAGGTGTAGAGTAAGATGTCTTAATTCCATATTCAACACAAAAATTGATATATTCCTTAGATTTAAAACACATAGAATTATCTGATACTATCTTCTCTGGACACCCAAATCTGGTGATTATTTTCTTCAACAAAAAATCAATTACTACTTTACTGGTTTCTGTTTTAGTGGGAATTGCTTCAACCCACTTAGTAAAGTAGTCAGTAGCTACAATGATCCATGCATGTCCTCCACCAGATTTAGTAGCTATCTCTCCTATAAAATCAATACCCCATTGCTGAAAAGGGGCTTGAACTTCCACTGGTGTAAGGGGTACATTACCTGAGAATTTTAGCTTACCAGAGAAATGTTGGCAAGCATCACTTTTTTTAACCAGTTGATGAGCATCTTTAAAGATACCTGGCCACTAGAATCCTTCTCTTAAAACACTATGTGCAATATTCTTGGCCATATAATGGCCACCACACACTTCATTATGCATTTCTTGTAGGATCTTATCTGCTTGTTCTCTATCAACACATTTCAGTAGAATACCCTTTGGATTCTTCCACCACAACTCATCTCCGTTCAGAGAAAAATAGATTGCTTGTAACTTTAATGTCCTTTTCTTATTCTCATCCATGCCTTGTGGATAGTTCATTCTTTGAAAATAATAAATAATGTTGTTGTGACAATCATAATGGTCAAGGTTACAGATGAAAGGTCTTTGTTCCTCCTCTAGGGTATTGATATGGTTTGCATCCAAGTTTGCACTAGCCATCAATTTGGCTAAACCCATTCCTCTAGCCAATTTAGTGATTTGGATTTCTATGTTAAACTCCTGAATCCTATTAATCCATCTACATCTTTTACCTGACACCTCTTGTTGAGTAAAGATGTCCTTAACTGATGCTAATGGGACATAGGATACCACAAAAGCACCTATCAAATAACATCTAAAAGCTTTCACAACATTCACCAATGCATAGGCCTATTTCTCAGTTATATCATATTTAAGATCTACAGCCTGTAATGATTTGCTAAAAAAGACAATAGGGTGTTCAAACCCCTCTTCATTTTTTTGCAACAATACAACAATAATAGTATGACAAGATGCAAATGAGAAAATGTTCATAGGCTTTGAATAATCAAGAGTTCTTAGGACAGGGGCATCTTTTATAGATTTATTTATTTCCTAAAAATATTTGGTGGCCTTCCCATCCCATTCCATTTTTGCATCCTTCTTCAACATTTTAGAAATTGGCCTACTTTTCTCAGCAAAGTTTGTGACAAATCTTTTGAGAAAATCTACCTGACCAAAGAAAGATTGAATTCCCTTAACATTTCTTGGGATGGGTACTTTGTCAATAGTAGCTACCCTATCTGGGTCAATTCTTAGCCCTTACTTTGAAACAATGTGCCCCAATAATTTACCTTCTGTCACTCCAAAAATGCATTTCTTGGGATTCAAAGAAATCCCAAATTCTAGGGCTCTTTCAAAAATATTTTCCAGATGTTCACAATGTTGTTCTTTCTTCTTTGAGTAAGCTGTGAGATCACCCTGATAGACCTCAAGAAATTTTTGCAATAAATCGGAGAATGCAACATCCATGGCCCTCTGGAAAGTAGCCCCAACATTCATTAAACCAAAAGGCATTCTAACATATACACATGTTCCCCATGGTGTGGTAAAATCAGTCTTAAACTACTCTATCTCTTTGACCATAATCTGGTTATGCCCAGAGAACCCATCCATCATGGACATGAGTTCACATCCAGTGACTCTCTACAACATATTCTCCATATTGGGGAGAGCATAGTTGTCTTTTAAGGAAGATATGTTCAATTTTCTGAAATCCACACACAACCTGATATCCCCATTATTCTTCCTGACATGGATTAAATTGGAAACTTAGGAAGAATGCCTAATGGGCTTAATTATCCCAGCATCTTTCATTTTCTTCAATTCTTGCTCCATTTTGGGCCTTAGGGTGGGATTTATGGTCCTTTTCTTTTGTATAAAGGGCTTGGCATCTTCCTTTAATGGGATTTCATGTTGGAATAGCTCCTCATTATATGCCTTCAGGTCATCATACGTCCATGCAAAGACTTTTTTGTAATTCATTAAAAGATTAGTTAGATCCTCCTTAACTTTGGGTGACATTTTTTTACCAATAAATAAATTTTTAGGAACTTCCTTTGTTCCCACATTAACCTCCTCCAAATCTTCAGACTTATTTACACATGTAGGAGAGTATGGTTTATCCTTATTGTCAAAGGCTCTTTCCAGAACAACTAGTCCCTTTGGGACTTTATTTGACTTCAAATGTAATATTTCTTTTCCTAAGATAGTATCTTTTCCATCAATGGTTTTCACATACTGAAATCTATCTCTTTGTTGTCAAGATCTTTCTCACAATACAAGAATCTCAGAATATCCACATCATCATCAAATAATTGCCAGCTATCCACATTGTCTGGTATTGAAGGCCTAGTCTGAACTTCTATTTCAGAAATTCCATCAAAAGTAATATCTTCTGGCCTTAGAGCAATGTTGGTCAACAAATATGTCATTATATTCTGGCTCCTATCCATCCAGTCAATACCAAATGCATCAAAACTTTCTAACTCATCCCAGACTGCATTTTAGTACTATTTCAATCTATGATTCTTGGATGCATATTTGGATCTAATCTAAGATACCACCAATTTAGAGTCTCCAATAACTCTGATGAATTTGATTCCATGTCTTGCAGCTAATCTCAAACCTATCAACAAAGCCTCATATTCTGCCACATTATTTGTACATGTAAATAACAGAGTAAATAAAAATTTGAAGGTTCTTCCAAAGGGAGATGTTAATAAAACCCTAGCACCAGCCCCCTCCCTAGAACTGACACCATCAAAATACATTACCCATAACTTAGTTTTCTCAGATAAATTATTTGTATCTTCAGACAATAATGCAGGTTGTAATTTTCCTGCACTTGAAATGACCCCATCTCAGTATCTAACAAACAGTTCATATTGTTATCATCTTGTTCCTCAATCATATGAGGAGTTCTGGTTTCCCTTGATACTTTGATGTTTTCACCATTAATGTTCAAAGTGGAAATTGAGAAATCACATTGAATGCTTTCCCCCATAAATTCACTCCATTTTCTTGACAATAACATTCCATATTGAGGGGGAATGTCTACAACCAACACATTTACTATTAATACTTTGTCTGGGAAAGCTACCAATTTATAAGGCAAAGCCTTAATAGTGCCTATGAGAGGCACTTCTCTTGAATCCATAGCTTGTAACCTTCCATGTGGTGTGTCTACTTTCAATCCCATAGATCTCATGACTTTTGCAGGCATGACAGTGTTAGATGCCCCAGAGGTAATCATGCAATTTTTTAGCATTTTACCATTTATTAACAATGTCAAGAAAAAGGGATGAATAGTTTCTGCAATAGTATTAACAATATTGGTGGCCAAGTAGATGTGATGAATCTTTGACACAAGTTCATGAGATTCCTTTGTTGATTTTTCCTTAGTGTCTGACACTTTCTTGTTTTGCTATGGTCCCATAATCTTAGTAGAGCTAACACCCTTCACCCAAGTTAGATCCTTTTCTTTATGCTCTCATATCCTCATCATTTCTAGCAGAGGTACCTTAATAGTTATTTGGGACAATTTTTCCCATATCCACAGGGGTGTATTTCATATCATAAATCTCTGATCTCTGATTTGTGTAATTTACATCTTCTACTTGAGAAGTCAGTTTTTCTTCATCTCCCTTTGTGGTTTATCCTCCCTTTTGGAATGAGGTATGGGACTTTCTGGTGTTTTGATATTCTCTTTATAGACATTTGGGCTAGTAGGTTTGTTGCCCTTTTTTATCAGAATTTTATTTGTACCTTCAGCCTGTTTCTCCTTTTCTTGTGGCTTTTTGGTACTATTTGCGGTATCCTTGATAAAGACACCAATAGGTTTTCCATCTGGACCACCAACTATTATGTTTCTCAAAATGTAATTACCCCTTGCTTGTGCAACCATATTCCCTGTGATCTCAACATTTTCTTCATCAGATAGCCTTCTCAGGACATGGGTCTCATCACATCCTTCGGCATTACATCTCATATTATTAATCTCAAAATCCTGTATGTCATACTCATCAGGTTGATAATATGTTTCATCAAGTGAAGAATTCATAGCACAACCACTATCATCATATTCTTCATCTTCATATTATTCATTTTCTTCAGTGGTAGAGATTCTGATAGCAATAATGCAATACTCAGGATTATGAGGAGATTGGAAAGCTACACACCAAGGATTATCATTGCACATATTTATAGAGGTTTTGTGCAGGGGATCAAGAGTTTTTTCATCAGATTTATCCTTCTTTTGTGGGATAATAGGTTTCCCATCTTTCCATTGAGTAGTATATGTTGGAAAGTTGACTCCCAGGGAGTATATGGCTTATTTTGTGTTGTCATTATGGCAACAAAGTCATATGAAGTTTTTTATAGTAATCTATGAAGTGAAAATTGACTAAGTGTAGAAGATAGAACATAATAGTGACTTACAGTCGATTAGGGCATCAGAGCACATGCGTACGATCACCTAAGGATATGCGCATTCAAACTTAAGCTCTATGGTATGTTATTATGCTTACCCTATACACACATTGTATGGAATAGCAGTACATACAAGTTACAAAAAGAACAAGTCCACTAGCAGTCCAAAATACAAAGTATGAGACTGACTTCATTGTTTTGATTAGCGTGTAATATTTAGATATGTAAAGGTTAAGAACCTATTGTAATAAGTTTTTAAGAATGTATTAAACATTGTTGTAAACACGCTTAAGCCAATTTGTTTGGAAGCATTGTGTATTATGTTTTTGGGCAGGTCGTGTTTATAGTCACGTCTATTTAGGCATAAAGATATATATATATATATAATGAAAAGATACATTTGAAGTGTTGTCGAATAAGTTAGAGAAAATGTATAGTAGAGTAGAATGAAGATATCAGTATGAGATAGAGCACTTAAAGAAGTTAAGATCATATGCGCATAACTAGAACTGATCAGACATCTGTGTCACATACAACAATTCATCTTTGGATATAGTGTATATCTATTCTCACGAGGTTGTAGCCTTCTTTCTCTTTGAGGAGTGAGCTCTTGGACAGTGAGTCCTCACCCCTAATAGGGTTAATTGTAAAAGACTCCTAATAGGGTCAGACCCTTAACTAGGTCATTGTACTCATATTGTAAAGACTGCTTCTAACAGGGCAAAGGAACTTTAACAGGTTCATATACTAGTACAATATTTGTGGGTACTAATTCCCACTGGGGTTTTCCTTTAATCAAGGTTTCCCCGTAATCATATCAAGTGTTTTGTGATCTTGTGTTATGCTTCATTGGATGTATATTTGATTTATGTTTAAGTTTCTGAAATTGGATAATAAGCTAAACACTGATTCACCCCCCCTCTCAGTGTTTCCAACAATTGGTATCAAAACCTGGTCCTCAAAGAGAAAATTTTAACCACTTGAGGAGATCATAGATTCAGCAGAAGTCAAACATCTAAAAAAGAATCTTGAAGTAGTCCTTGAAGATCTAGATAGATCTGAGAAAGAAAATGAATAAATAAAACTAAAATTTGATGCCTCACAAATGCTTATTAAGAAACTAAGGAAAGAACTATAAGATTGCTCTAGCAATGATTTGAAACTGAATGAAGATAAAAAGTCCCTAAAAGATAAGATAGAAGAATTGAATGATCAGTTAAATAATAGCTTAACATCTACTGAAGAGAAGAATAGAGAAAACAAATAGTTGGATAATGAACTCATGCAAGCCAATTTGAAAATTTTGGAATTGAAAAACACCAAGAACAAAATTGAAACTGAATTATTAGGAGCAAAAGACAAGATTGATAAACTACACACAAGTTCTGATCTAATTCAATCTTATCTTTATGCACAAAAGCTAAAAGGTGAAACCACTGGTATGGGATATAAATTAGCTCAAATTGAGATCAAATCATCGCAAGAAAGAAAGAAAGAAAGCTCTAACAAAATCTTCAGAAGAAAAGAAAATTGAAAATCATGAAGAGACTAAAGCAGAAGATAAGCACAAGGCAGTCAACCATACTTTCTATGCCTATAACAAGCATGGACACTTGGAAAGAGATTGTAATAATGTAAGACCCTTCAATGGTTACTGCTACTCCTGTAATAAATTTGGTCATAGGGCTATTCATTGTAGAACAAATCAAAGAAATCAGCCACAACTGAACCAAACGAATCAAACTCAATTCAATAAGAGAAATCAACCTCAAAAAAACTTGTAGAACATTACATGTTAGATATGTAACTATAATGGACACACAGAAAAACAATGTAACTTGATGAACAACAACACCAGACCTCTTATCATCTGTCACTCATGTGGAAAAGCTTGACACATCTCAAGGTTTTGCAGATCAAGAACAAAAGGACAAGAGAATCCCAAGAAGTCTTTGTTTGAAGAATCAAGAGAAGTTAAGTTTATGGAATCCAAAGCTAACTCAGATAAAATATGGGTTGAAGTAAAGAAGGTTAATGAAGAGAGAAAGGTAGCAGATGCATCCTCAGTGGACGCACCTTCTACTTTTGGATAGTTGACCCTCATGGTCTTAGGGGGAGCTATTTTAGCTTTGAACCCCTGTGTGGCTGGTATACTCACCTCTGATTATACACCTTTGTATTCATACATGTGATCACAGATTAAGGCTATATGCATTCACACATTGCCCTTACTTCATTCATAATAAAGTTTGAAAATCTCTATGTAAACCGCTCTACTACAACGAGCATTAAATGCAATTGGTCATTATATAATTGGTAAAAGATCTCAAAGACCTCACTTTGCATTTGACTTAGAAGCAATCAGGAACCAGACAATTATTGAGCATTAAAGCACTTCGGTTTAAAGGATTAGTTGGTTTGTGAACGGATTATCAATTGGAAAGAAACCCTAGTAGTCGCGCCATTTCAAAATCATCGTAAAACCCTATTTAACCTAGTTGTAAGTAAGTATGGCAACCCCTATTGTATTTGACATTACTGAGAGGAAGAGATTTGTTTTCAAGAAGCATCCATTCAAATCCATACTAGAAGATATCAAAGGAGCATTCTCTAGAACCCCGCTTGGAGTCGTTCATGTAGAAGACATTTGCGCGTATGTCTATTGTAAAAAGGAAACTGTTGGAGATAATAGCATTGCATCTCTCATGGGTTCTATGATGAAGCCAGATTATACATTCAAGAATGAATACACACATCTCACTGATAACCCTATCTTTGAGTATTCCAATGCACACGAGTTCTACGAGCCAGAATGGGTTAAAATCCTATTGAACATAATACATGATGACCTCTACTAGATTGGTGAAGTTCCTGTCTGCATCACTGCTGATCTAATTCATGAGATGACTGGAATACCCAAGACTGGACCAATTCTTCCAACTAGTAAAGATGTTAAGAAAAAAGTTGAGCAAACATGCTTATCAATGAGTGATAGGCATGGTATGACAGTTGATCCCATCAAGGAAGATGACATTAAGCTAGTTACCATGATACTAGGTTATAAATTCTAGCACGCAAGTAGACTAAACAATGTATCTGCAGCCACTATCTTAGTAGCAATAAAAATGGTGAAAGATAATACTTAGTACAACCTATGTGAGATATTACGTGCTCAATTGATTGATAACATCTGAGCTATCAAACATGACAAGAGAAAGATATTCAGGTTTGGTTCACTGATCATATATCTCTACTTCCACATAGTAGGAAAAGTTGCAAATCTCTACCTAGACAGAAGCAAACCCACTATGTCACAGATTTCACTTAAAGCCACATCAGAGAGTAGTGTGAAGGATTCTATGGATATAGACATCAAGACATTCAGAATCAAAATGCAAAAGAGATTCAGGATACCTGAGAAAATAGTTGAGAGGTACAAAGGCACCATATGCTTCATGGTAGAGACTGATTATACTTGCATGGTAGCAGTTGAGCCTAGGACAAAGTGAATTCACCCTCTTGGTTATGAAGTTGAAGAACATGTTTTGGAAGGCTATGCACAAGTTCTCTTATCTGTGCCCAAAGATCCCAATGAACCTAGATGGGGCACTTATAGGGAAAAGACAAACCAAGTTGATTATGTCCTATACAGTGCTGAGAACAAAATGAAGGCATCTAGGATTACCTCAAATATCCTAAAAGTTCATGGTGTTACACAAGAAGATCTTGACAAAGCTAGAGAAGCTAAGATAGCCAAAGAATTTGAGAAGAATCCCACAGAAGTTAAAATAGAAAAGACTGATGATATTCCCAAGAAGAAGAAGAAGAAATCAAATGAAGATACACCTGCACCATCAGCCACCATTGATCTGGATGCATCTCCACCATCAGTACCTAGCAAGAATTCTAGAGGAAGGAAGTAAGCGCCTACTAGTCATCCATCCTCAAGGACTAAAAGGAGTAAGGTAAAGAACACTCAAGCTCCTCCTGAGGTAGGTTTTAGACCTAGCCTTAATGTCTTAAGGAACAGAATTGTCAATGAAGGAAGACTAGAGTCTCTCAAGAATATATATGACAAATATCAAGACATAGACAAATCAGAGATTCATTCTATGATCATCTCTCATATGATTAAGTTTAAAAGGACTGTATTGGAACTTAAGACTGTCATACTAGACAAGGTATGAAATATACTTGATATGTTGAAGAGGCAAGCAATTGAAGAGGATATGAGGATAAGAGAAGAAACATTGGATAGTCTTCTCCCAGTGTGCTCACATGATGAGAAAGTCATTTTGTTAGATTTAGTAAAGCCGCACCTAAGAACCAAAACAAGAATTCTTCATATCATGAACAAGGAGTATGATCTGGTCAGTGAAGAGACTCATAAGTCATTTTAGTGGGTATTTCTAGACAGACATATGTATCCATCAACGATGCCTACAACTAAAGCAAATCTAGTTCCTCCTAAACAGGTTGCAGAACCAGTAATTCAGAATGCACCTAAGACAGGTCCATAGGTTTCAGCACCCTCAGTCTCAATAGCCTCTGATACAACAAAAGATTCAAGGGATACTATAGTGATTGATAATATCAAGATATCTATGACCGCTTCTGATAATGACATGGATAAAGTTGAAAAAGCATTTGTGAACTCGAAAGAGACATAGAAGGTATGCACTAATGACACATCCTTACAGCAAGATGAAGTCCCCTCAAATGATTCAACATATTTGAACAAAGAGAAAGAAAATCAAACCAATGAGATACCAGCTATGGAGATCCCAGTTAAAAAGTGAATGCATGGATACTATTCAGAATACCATATTCACACCATCCATTCAACCATCTACCTCATTGTTGTTAAGTTTAAATCCCAACTCAGCAAGTTTGGATGCTTGGGGAGAAGAAGACCTAATCAAGATTAGTGTCCTAGCCATGGAAAAGGCCAAAGAAAAATAGGTTATGAGAATTCCTCTGTTCCTAGAATCAGTAAACATTTTGAATAATCTAGTGCCAGCGGATAAGAAAGTAGCAAAAATTCAATCAGTTGATGATGTAGAAAACATACTAACAAGCTTCAAAGCACACTTTACAAGCTTAGTAGGCTCAGCCACAAGAATTTTAGAAGATGAGTATAAAAAGGAAAGGTTGAATGAACTAGTAAAGATTTTTTCCTTAGATCTGAAGTCTTTGAAGATTGATCAGTCTATGTTTAAAGAGTTGGCAGCTAAAGGCAAAAAAGTAATAGCCAACGGCATGGACAGGGTGAAATTGATGACTGAAGATATCAAGAATATAGAGGAGGCAGATATATTGGTTGACAATAAGATCAATAAGATAAGGACCCGACAGACTCAGTTGAGAAATGCACTTGCGCCCTCCTTAGCAATTCTGATGAGAACATGAAATAGATTGATGCCACCATTGTCACATATGATCAAGGTCCCTACATGGACCTAATGAAAATGGAGAAGCTCACCTATGCTCTATGCGCCCATCTCCAGACAGTTGACGCAATGAAGGCATTCTGGCAACAAGAGATAAAGAATCTTCAAGTTGTATATCCAGATGTATATATGAAGTAAGTATCTAGAGACTTACAATTTTGTCACATTTTTCATTAATGTCAAAGGGGGAGTAATGAATGTATGAGGAGAAGTGTATGTATATATTATAAAGTATAATGATATACAATTTTTGGGTGTTAGTCAATTTTGAGTAACTTAGCCACATTCCTTTGTTGCCATTAATGACAAAGGGGGAGATTGTTGGAAAGTCAACTCCCAGGGAGTATATGGATTATTTTGTGTTGTCATTATGGCAACAAAGTCATATGAAGTTTTTAATAGTAATCTATGAAATGAAAATTGACTAAGTGTAGAAGACAGAACAAAACAGTGACTTATAGTCGATCAGGGCATCAACGCACGTGCGTACGATCACCTAAGGATATGCGCATTCATAATTAAGCTCTATGGTATGTTATTATTCTTACCCTATACACACATTATATGGAATGGTAGTACAAACAAGTTACAGAAAGAACAAGTCCACTAGTAGTCCAGAATATAGAGTATGAGGCCGACTTCATTGTTTTGATTAGCGTGTAATCTTTTGATATGTAAAGGATAAGTGCCTATTGTAATAAGTTTGTAAGAATGTATTAAACATTTTTGTAAATACACTTAAGCCATTTTTTTTGGAAGTGTTGTGTATTATGTTTTTGGGCCGACTAAGGTCGTGTTTATAGTCGCGTCTATTCAGGCATAAAGATATATATATGTAATGAAAAGATACATTTGAAGTGTTGTCGAATAAGTCAGAGAAAATGTATAGGAGAGTAGTATGAAGATATCAGTATGAGATAGAGAACTTAAAGAATTTAAGATCATATGCACATAACTGGAACTGATCAGACATCTGTGTCACATACAATAGTTCATCTTTGGATATAGTGTATATCTATTCTCAGGAGGTTGTAGCCTTCTTTTTCTTTGAGCAGTGAGCTCTTGGACAGTGAGTCCTCACCCATAATAGGTTTAATTGTAAAAGACTCCTAAAAGGGTCAGACCCTTAACCAGGTCATTATACTCATATTGTAAAGACTGCTTCTAACAGGGCGAAGGAACTTTAATAGGTTCATTATACTAGTACAATATTTGTGGGTACTAATTCCCACCGGGGTTTTCCTTTAATCAAGGTTTCCCTGTAATCATATCAAGTGTTATGTGATCTTGTGTTATGCTTCATTGAATGTATATTTGATTTATGTTTAAGTTGCTGAAATTGGATAATAAGCTAAACACTGATTCACCCCCCCTCTCAGTGTTTCCAACAGTATAAGGATAATTTTACATTGTAGGCTATATGTTGAAATTGCCATAGGAGGGCTTATCATTGTTTGAAACCCTATTGATACTACTCTCTCCAAGTTTTAAATTTTTCAAAGTATTCAAAATCAACTTAAGATTATCATCTTCCTTTGGTTTAGAACTCAAGGGTTTATCTGATTCTTTCTTATTATACCTGATTGGTTTCCAATCTTCTCTCCTGCCCACTTTCCCATAAACTCTTTCATTTGTCTCAATATTGACTGCTACCTTATATGCTTCTCTAATATTCCTAGGGTCCTTATCTCTCAAAAAATAACCCATTTTTACATCAAAAGTATTAATATAGGTAGCGAGAAATACCTTGTCATCTAATCTCATCACTTGCAGCAACTTGTGCATTGCTCTTTGAAACCTAATATTGAACTCCACCACTTCTTCATTTGGGTTCTTCTTTATGTTTTTGAACTCATTCCACATAAAAAATTCATTGGTCTTGTCCCCATATTGGTCTCTAAAACATTCCTTCATCTCATCCATAGACCCAATACATTCATGGGGAAGTCCTCTAAACCAGTCCCTATCATCCTTAGTTAATGATTGCACAAATAACTTCATCATAACATCATCATGTGCAATTTCATAATCATCAATCATATCCATAAAATGCTTCAGATGTTCTTCACATGTTATAACATTATTTCTAGCAAATTTAGGAAGTTTATCCCTAATCTTTTTAGGAATCTCATTTGGAGAACCAGGAATGCCAAGGAAAATAAATTGTCTGTACCTTTTATTATAGACAAGAGTTTTTTGAGTTGAAATGTTACCTTGAGTATTTGATGTGGTAGCATTTCCAAAATCAATAGGTGGTGGTAAATTCATTCCTGAATTTAGAGACATTTTAGGACTAGCACCAGTAGGATGAGGACTAGAGGTTTGCCTAAGAAATTAAATTTTCTTTTTCATTTCAAGAGTAGAGGCTTCCAACTTAGCCTTCTCTAATTCTTTGGCTATTATCTCCCTCTCTCTTTTGGCTCTCTCCAACTCAGTATCCAGCTTAGTAATGGGATCCACTGCACTCCCTTTGCTCACTGGCTCCTTTATTTCAATTGCTGCTACCTTTTGTTTACCTTTATCCTTGGGCTTCGATATGTCATACAACTGTTGAACAACAGGTTCATGTTCAATTTTCTCAGGTATAACAATAGCATTTATTGCCTCCAAATCTTGCAGTTGCCTCTTCAACTACTCAGATTGAATATGAGCATGTCTGATTCTCTCCTCCTTTTCTCTTTCTCTTTTTTGTATCAAGCAAATCTTCTCTTGCAACTTCCTTTCTAGTTCACCCACTTCTTCAAAAATCTCTTCAAAATCTACAAGAGTCATGTAAGATTATGAAGTTTCCTCGATGATAGTTCTCTCTCTCATGTGATGATGGGCATGTGGTCTTTCAGACGAGGGAGATCTCGGATCACTTGGAGCATTCCTATTCTCTTCACCTCTACTTTTGGATCTGGACCTTGTTTCATGTCCTTAGGACTTACCACGAACCACCTTTCTGGTATATCTAGGAACATCATCAACCCTCTCACTTTGAGAGTAATACTCCCCATAGACTCCCAATTCAAGCTGTGCACCTTGTTCAACTTCTACATTACCCTCTTCATGATTGGGAGGAATACGAGTATCCATTCTTATGTTCCTTCTCTGCCTCCAAGCTTGGGGAGTAACTCCAACAAAATTTCTGTTTACTGATTTCCCGGCTCTGGAAGTGGATGGAATCTCACCTTCCAAATCATTTTTAGGATGATTGTTCATCCTGGATCTATAATTTTTATAACTCATAGCTGAACAATGGTGTATCAAATGATTATAACTCAACACCGATGCATATATTTCTTCGAGTTGCCACCCAACCAAATAGCTGGGAAAATACACACCAACTTTGAGCAATAAAATTTTTGTTATGGAAAGTTTTTACGGTTTACAAATATCAACAAAGTCTGAGAATCTATCCTGATATATTTTCAATGATAATACAAATCACTGGGATATGCAAAGATAAAAATTTGTAGTTCAATGGTCAATCGACTGGTATTAGTAAGTAAGCAGGCCAGGAGTCTAGCTCAGCTTGAGGAACCTTACTCACTCACTGTAATGAAAAACTAGTCCCCAACAGAGTTGCCATTTTGTTGGTTACTCATATGGGTCAAATAATATAATCAATGAAACACCAGAGATTCTTTCAAAGTTCAACAATATTTTTCCATCTCTATCCCTAGTAGAGTCGCCATTTTGTTGGTTTCTTTTTATGTTGCAATAAAAAAACAACAAACTCTTCTTCTTATGTCTATTTTATATATGAGCCACCTCCAAATACTGGTTCATGTAAGAAAAGGACCAACTAACAAGCACTCCAACAAATACTTCTACTCTTTAGGTCCTGCTACACCAAGGGGGGATACCCTACAATACCTTCTGATATTTCTTATATGGTATTATCAAGAAATAATCTCACAATGACTCAACATAACTGGGAGATACTAGATAATTGGCTAATTATCCATTGAACATCAACCATGAAATGGAGCATGAGATAGGAATTCACAACAAACTTTCACAAATTTAAACTTAATGGATTTTAATGTTTGTTTATAGGAAAACACAACCAATATGCAACTAAATATGCAATAATACATAACTTGGCAGCTTTAGATCAGTGCTTTATCCATTGGGCTACACTCTGACTTAGATACAATATACTACAATCAATATTCATCAAAGATTCTAGATCATAACACAATTATCCCAAACCCCTACTACTAATAAAATCCTAGCATGTGTCAAATGAATCTATGCATTAATCATAACCTAATTTAATATGATCCTAGATCAGAACTCTCAAACAAGTACATAAACATAGAGAAAAACTATGCTAATGAATCAAAAAATTCATAACTCACAAGACACATAACATAGGAGAGATTGGAATCCGTATCTTTGTATTAAATTTAGAGAATCATATTCCAGTATACATAAAGTACTCAGAGATAACCTCTTCAATAAACTACAAAAGATCTCTCAGCTTTATTTTTGATTTCTTACAACTATCTAGTCCAAACTATACTATATTCCCCCTTTTGACTAAAACTTTACAAATTGTTTACAATCCAAAATTTCCAGCCCTTTCCAATGATCTTGGGAATCCTTTTATAGAATAGGATTGCAACAAGCTACATATCATTTGGAATAAGGACAAAAAAAAAGACTCAGTAAAAAAGACAAAATAGCTAATGAAATGATAATCACTTTTGTTATAATAGATATTTAACACATTTTGTCTCCTGACCGCTTGTTACTCGTAACTACTTCAAAGTTGTTCGAAAGCAGCCACCTGGAGTCTGTTGTCTTTGATATTGGTGATGTACGATCTTCATTTTTTCTTGTCTCATCCAACCTGTTGGGCCTAATTGTCCACTTGCATATTGTCACCTTTTTCTTGATCAAATATAATGTACTTGACCTTCTAGGAGGTATACACCTCATCACTCGGCTAAGCGAAGCTAATGACTTCATCCTTTCTGCTGTTAATTTCTTTCTAGTTGACACCTGCCTTCTCAATTTCTTGTGACCAAAATTAAAAAAATACTCTGGATTTATCGACTATCTCAACATTTTGAACAAACAACAATATGCTTTCCAGAGTAATAATGCTATTTGTTCTTATTGCTAATGCCTCATTCATTTGTCTATGCCATAGTCCTTCATGTTTAATATCACCACTATTCTTAAAAAGATTGGGAAACATCTCATATCGGTCCTTTGAATATTCTTTCTTTAAAGCCACTATCTTCCTAATGATGATGCTCCTTCTTATGTCCATGTCCATTAGTAGTCTGACACATTTATAAGTACCAGTCAAAACAATGTCAACATTGTTTTCTTCTTTGGATGTGGTATGGAAGAATTTCAATTCTCCTCTCTTTCCCTTCCATCTATCCACCATTTGATCCCATTTGTCCTTATCTGCATTATATTCATTTAATATCTTGACAATTTTCTGCCCTTGTGAATAAATGGCAGTAGGAACTAATTCTTCAGTGCAATTCCTAAGAGTAGAATGTATCTTATCAGCATACTTCTATTTTACCCATGCCTCTGCTTCTTTAAATGTTGCAGATAGTTCAACCCAATTCTTGATTGAATGTTCTAGCTCTGTTCTCTCATCAATCAATCTTGCTTTCTCTTGTTCCAATTCCTCTTGTGTGGTAGGATTTGATGGCAGGGGAGAAGGAGGGTAAGTTATGATTGGGCTTGATGATGATGGCTGATGAGGATCTTGTGTAATCATCCTTTGGGGAACAAACTAAACTATTTTATTACCTTTAAGGAAGGCAATCTTCTTGTCCTTTTCAATGGAATTGATCTTCTCATTGTTATAAGCCTTCATGACTACCTCATATTTTTCCCTCAGGCTCTTGAGTGCATCTTCTTGTTTCTCAACTACCTTTAAGCTCAAATTTTCTTTTTCCAGAGTGAGGTTAGCTGCTTCTACCCCTGAGGTGTCTGATACTCTTTTTACCACAAAAATACTTGGATGTTCAGCCTGATCACCTCCATCAGTTCTCTTTTTGTCTTTCCTTTTTAGAGACCATATCACCAGTGCTGCATGATCTTCACTCAATTTGGAAGCAATTGATGTTCCACTGGCGTGTACTGGTTTGGTTTCTTTTCTCATAGCATCAAATATGATGGCATCAACTAGATCCCATTGAGGTAAGATGAGGACTCCTTCTTTCTTTACTAACTCCCTACTTTATTTAGGTGTGATCTTATCAAACTTTGCCATCATCTCCTGTTTTAGTTCCTTTTCAATGTCATCCTTGTCTCTGTTAGGTTGACCCTCTTGCAACTTCTGGCATTTTTCTTTGAATTCAACATTGTGAATTCTCCACTAGAATTGGATGAAAGCCCTGGCCTTAACAAATTCATCATCAGATTAAAACTCATCACTGGCCTATTTGGTTATAGGGTCCAGCTCTTTTCTAGCAAATTCTTCTACTGTTGGATCCAATGCTACATGCTTGGGTGCCTATGGTACTCTTTCTTGTAATTCCTGGGCTGTGACAATAACGTGTCTTGCATTTCCCATCCTCATCAATTGTTCAACAATAATTTGATCATCCATGTGTAAGGGAGACTGAGAAGGGGAATAGATATCACCCTGTTGTTGCTCTTTTCCTTCCACCCTCTGCCTTTTTGGGGATGAAAATGTTTGGGCATTGGTAGCTATTGGCCTTTTTCCCTTTTGCTTAGATACCTTTTCATCTCTGGGTAGAATTGTGCTATAACCCCTTCATTGGTAGAATACATATTTCCCTGGTGGGACAACCCTACCCTATGACATTGCGCTTAGAACAAACTTAGCATTTTCTGGCTCTGTTTCCATCACTTTCTTTTTCTTCTGAACCAGGGCTTGCATTATGTCCTCAAACATGCTCATTAGAGATTCTACTTTCTTTTCCCAAGGTGCAAATGTCTTTAAGGGATCATATGATCTGTCAAAATTGTGGATAAAATCTAAAGAATTTTTATAGGCTAACCACTTCTCCTTCTTAATCTCTTGTTCCATTTGATCAAACTCATTTCTTATTATATCTTCTAGGAAATTGAACTGATGATATAATGCCAGGCATTTGATTCTCTTCCTGAACATGTAAATAATAAAACCCTCATTATCTGCACACCTTACCACTGATGTTGCTAATTGGTATGGCTCTAGGTTTTTATCAAACTGGGTCCATCCCCCTTTGGTAATGATAAAATGATAGACTCTTGTGAGGGTAGTGAAAACACTACCTTTCATCTTACCAGTTAAGGCTTCCTCTTGCAACCCACCTGTCTATCTAAGAATTTCTACCAGACCAATCTTGAGTGGCACTCTGTAAGGGAGGACATTTGGAGTTCCCCTGAAACCATAAACCCTAATGATTGTTGAGACAAGGTATAAAATGAAATCACCCCAATTGTGAACAATATTCAATTTTGCAACATATTCCAATGGTCTCAAAAGTCTCAATACATCTTCATTAATCGTAGGGTTGTCCTTACATAATAATTCTCTAAGCCTAGAGGCAAAAGATCTATCAAAATTTATGAAACTGGCCTCTTTCCTATCCCAAGACAAGTCATTACTCCACAACTAAATAGGCAAATATTCATCATCCTAAAACTTGGTGAGATCCATTTCTTCTTCAAAGTAGTCACCATTATTAAATAAAATCATATGAATCACCACGGAGTACCAACCCATTGGCCTAACTATCTTGGAATTCTTAATGCCTATCAAACCTTGATGCATCAAGTCAACAATGTAGGTAGCATAATAAAAAATAACAGACAAGTGGGGATGCAAAATTTGAACAACCATAAGCATAAAATGGATAGGCATCGTTGTTTCCTCATCTTCTCCCAGCACATGGCATAAGACACTATACATTCCTCTAGCTTTGCTATTAAAATAATCCAGTTTTAAAGGCTCTGGTGTATTAGGGCCTACTACAATCAGACCCCCTATCTTGTTAAAATACCCTTTGAAGGCCTCATTCCTATAGTATTACTTTTGATTATGATATACCTCTTTGAAGTGGTCAAAATATATATCATCCATTTGAACCTAGAGGTCACTCAAATTGAAGACTTTTCTGATTTCATCAGCTGTGACATTCAATAGTATGTTTCAATCTGTATCTCTCAGGACCCTGCATACTTTATCATATTTTTTGGCTATTACAATTAACAGATTTGTATCCATGAACACTCTAGTAACTATAAGCTTGCCTACATCTATATCCCATATATTGCAATCTGGGGAGGGAGCATTTCTCTAGATATAAATAGATTTGAACATATTTAAACTACTTGTGCTTATCTTGGCGTGTTTGGCCCATCTACCCATATCATACAAATCTTCCCCGACTCTAAAATGAGGATTGACTAGAAAAATTCTCTTAATCTGGGCAGAGTCATTTGTAGATCCACTCATTTGTTGTATAAGGTCAGCCCGTACATTTCTATGTTTGTACTCGACATTACCAGTGAATTCAATCCAAGGGGCCATCTTCTAAAATTAGGGATTCTTACGGGAATAATATCAAATTATATCAATAATTCTATAACTCTTTTATAATTCAAAAGCCTACTAGAAGGATGAATTTTACTATTTCACAAAAGACTTACCTATTCTGCAATTTGTCACACAGAGCGCGATATTGCTGCAACTTTGATTTTCACTTCAATCACTTTGATGATTATGGTAGCTTCAAGCTTAAGCAATGAATTATATGGATTCAATCAAATCAGTCTTTCACATTTACTTTTACTCAAGTGGCCACATACTCTGTAATCAATTCATCTATTTTGAAACTCAAGGCTTAACGGTTCACTGATGACCATTTTGAGAACCTTAAATTTGGACCGTAGATCTTCAACAGTATCTTCTTTATCGGGCAACTCTCATTAATTCATGGAAACAATTATTCACTTGTGACACATGTTAGGATGACTTGATCACTTAAATGATAGATCTCATGCATCTTCTCCATAAGCCATTAAGTCAGCCCTCTAATCTTTCCTAACCTAGCCACAAGTTACTTTAGCTTGAGTTTACTAACTGCAGATGCAACTTTATCACTTGGGACACGGGTCAACACCACTTAATGGATTAGATGCTAGATCTTCCACATCTTTCCTTTAAGTTATTAAGTGAGTTGTCCTATCTTTCTAAAACTGCATCTTCTTTACCTTATCTCTACATTGTACATGCCCCACCAACTGCCACACATCATCACAACTTAATCGCTTATACTTTAGATGTTGATCACTTTTCCTTTAAGCGATTAAGTCAACCATCAGATCAATCTACACTTGTTCAGCCTTTAATTCCTTCTTTACAACCTCAGCCAGACCCACTAGTACACATGGCATCACATCTTAATCTCTTATATGATAGATCTCGTTCACTTTGTCATTAAGCAATCAAGTCAGCCGTTAGTTCTTCTCTAAATTGTCAACCCTTTAATCGGCAATCACCTTTAAAAATAATGGAATACACATCATCATTAGGACACGTGGAAACATGACTTAATGAATTATCTGATAGATGTTGCACATCTTTGGGATAAGAAATTAAGTCACCCATTGGATCAAAAAGAATATGTCTACACTTTAATCAACAACTGTTTACAACACTCAGGCCTGCCAACTGCCATGCATCACCACCGCTTAATGGCTTACACATTAGATGGTGCGCATCTTGGCCATAAGTGATTAAGTTAATCGTTAGATCTTTCCACACTTTAATCTACATCAAACTGCCTGCAATAGGGCCCACATCATTGCAAGGACATGCGTCAGTCAAACTTAATGGCTTATTGTATAGATGTTGATCACTTTGAGAATAAGCCATTAAGTCAGCCGTCTGATGAAACATGATGATGTAGGAGCATCCCAGGGTAGTTGGCTATCCTGCATGTTTGGGAGATTTGATGGAGTTGTGTGGAATTATTTTCATGTGTGAGGGATTTGGTAGAGTTTTGTGGACCTACTTGGGTCTTGGGTAATTGGT
>MU225420.1:3651783-3668670 GCA_018584345.1 Thuja plicata
TGGGAAACAAGGAGATTGCTTGGAGGGCTTGCGGGCACAAGTTTAGATCTTCCTGGAGGTTTCTACCATAGTGTGGCTAGGGTTTGGATTGGATCTTGAGGGATCTTGCAAAGTTACTATTGGAATTTCATTGTATTTGGTCGTAACCCGGAAGGCCTTACAGCCGGGCATGTTGGATGAAAATATGATAATTCTATTATGAGTTTTGGCATTGTGTGGTTCTAAATCTTTATATTATTATTATATTCTATTGTGTGGATACTTGCTGGGGGCTAGGACATCTCCATTGGGGATTCTCCTACCTTGCACTGCATCACATGATCTACTCACTGTTTAACTGAAACCTTTTTTGATTGCTGGACCTGCCAAAAACACGTGTCATTACCGCTTAATGACTTATAAGATAGATGTTGTGCACCTCAGGATTAAGCCATTAAGTGGGCCGTTATATCAAAACATACTAGCTCGATAGATAGTGGTTTAATAAAGTACTTGTAGACTTTAGACTTAGGGATTAATAAAGTACCATGGCATTAGGAAACTTACAAACTATTGAACCTGGACACTTTTAAAAGAACACATGAAAGAAACATGACTTAAAGGGCAAAAAGGTAACACAAAATTAGAAACCACTTCGATGCTTATGGTTTTAGGACCAAAATTTATACTTAGAAACATGAAGGAAAGGGTTCCAAGAATTTACATAAGACCCTTTTGCAAATATAGACCAAGGACTCATTGCTTTGAAATTTTTTTACCAGACCTAACAATGTCTGAATGTCGACCTGTCTCTCAAGAGTAGGGAACAATAACCATACCAATTACCATTCCACTCAACACTAAATCTACTTAAGAGTGGTATTTGTAGGTGAAACTCATTCATTTACTTAAATAAAATAAAATCAATTTGTCCAATCCTTGTATTGGTCAAAACACTCAAAAACATAATCAGAGGGAAAAAAATCCATACTATTTAAAACACCACAGGGAAAATAAAAGAAAAAGAAATGTTTAAAATTTGCAAATGCTCAAAAACACTTCCATTGTTGAAATTTGGTAGTTAATTTAGAGTGGCTTAATAGGGTTTTAGGGTTTTGAGATTTATTATAGTTGAAATAAATGAAGATTGAATAAGTATAGTCCATTTTGAAGAAGTTGTAGATTGCAATGCATATGCACATAAAAGGCCTAGGTCTCAAAGTTTGTAACCTTCTTCTTTCTCTGCTTCCATTATAATCTAGAACTATTTAAGACTTTATAGTTTTTCAAAAGTTTATGAAATATTGTGCATGGTTTCCTACACCGTAGTCATTAAAGGAATATCATTCTTTGTTCTTTGTTTTTTATGAAGAATATTGATTGCGAAAGAGTCAATTTTTATGAATATTGTTGAATGTTGCCTGGGTAGAGGGCTTCAGAGGCAATTTGTGTTTGTTTTATTGATGTTGGGTACTTATGTTCTATGAAGCATGTGAAAAAGTTAAGGATTATATAAATATTGCTTAGGTTTTCTCAGAAAATGGGTTTTATAGTTTTTAATAGTTTATATTCTTTCATCAGTTCAAAATTGTGTGCAATTCTTGAGGATATTAGGAGTACCAAAGAAAATAAATAAAGCATGTAATTCTTTGAGTAGTGCCAGGGTTTTAGGGTTTATAATACTTAATTATTCAAACTTAGTGTGCTTAGTTAGTTTTATTCTCTTTTCTGGATTCAGGAGGATGTGAGTCCTTTGCATGCTGCGGTTTTTGTTGGGCAGGAGCAAGAGAGAGAAGCAGTTGGACTAGTATTGAACATGATTCGTCTAAATAAGATTAGAGAGTGAAGACTTCTCGCTTGCGGGGGAGTGAGAGTGAACCATGTGTCAAAAGTAAAATATGTTAAAAAGGTAAACAAGTGTTTCCTGTCGCATCCTCGCGATGGTTAGTGGGGATTTTTTTTTCCAAATGATACCCTGTGAGGAAGAATGGAATTTTATGTCGATGCCTTATGATGGTCTTGCAGCTTGTTTTGTGGGACCCAGTTTTGACCGACAGGGAATCATTTACCTGTGGCATCCTAGTGATAGATGGATGTATTTGATGGGTTCATAGCTGTTGAGGACCTTTGAACTCATGATTTTGAAGGTTTAAAATGTAGTTAAGGTGGATGGAATGTGATGATGAAATGAAGAAAAGATAACTCGTGATGAGTTAGTCGCAACTTCACATTAATTTTTCAAGATAATTTGTTTGGCTCATGATTTTGCGAGGTGGTAATGTGTGTCTGGGGAAATGCTAAAGGGAGTGTGTACAATTTAGAACATGTTGACTATTATGTGGTTGAATATAGGTCAAGCTAGTTACCGATTTCTATGTGTGTTTCTATGTAATCCATGATTTCCATGCTATATAATTTAAGACTTTTTTACTATATTTTGGTGATTGCAGAGCGACGACAGATGGGTTTCATATCACAAGTGACATCTTAAGGATGTTTCATTTACTCATGAAATTTGGTGTAGATCATAGAATAATTACACCTTGTCTTCATTCCTTTTACAAGATGTTGTGATAACCAAGAATGTCATCTTGAAAAGATTTTACAGTTGTGAACTTCAGTACAAAGATTGCCTAAATTAGCAAGTTGTGGCAGTCGATTTGAAACCTGGAGGAATGTTATTTATAGACAACTACAGATGTGATTATGTGCATTCACTATAGATATTCTCTTTTGGTTAGATGGATTTATGTGTGTTTGTGGTGCTAATAATGATAATTGTCATGAGTGGCATTTGTCTATTGCATGAGGTTGAGATTGGGGAAGGCCCTGTTACAAGAAGTATATAAGGATCATGGGTTGATGTTGCACTTTTTTATTGTAGGGATTTCTTAAACTCCAAGGGTTTATGTAGGGATTTCTTAAATGCCAAGGGTTGTAGGGATTTATTAACCTAACGAGCCCAAACTCGGTGCTTATTGCCAAACTATGAGAGTTTACTGGGGTTCATCAGGAGTTTCATTTGTTAAGGATACCATTTTTTTTCTCCCTTGGGTATGGGATACGAATTGGGGAATGGATCCAGGACTTGGTGGTGTGGGTTTGTATAAGCCTAGTTCACCCTAAGAACTATTCTCATGATTCTGTTCTTAGAGGCAAGATAGTTAGAATCCTGCATTTTTCCTTTTCCTCTAGCCAAATTCACCATAGTGTGGTAAGGGCATGATTCACGGGCATGGGTGGGTTCCAACCTAGTCCAAAATTTAAATGTATGTCTTTAGACTACCCCCAAAAGCATTAAAACATGTCAAGTAGAAAAATTGATGACAATAGAATAAAATCTTTGTTAGTGACATGAAGCTTGTTGCATTCCTCAAATATAAAAGGATTTCCAAGGCCATACAAAAATGGGGTTCTGGTTCTAAAAATTCTCTTTAGCTTATAGCTAGGATAGTGTTTAGTTCCAAGTTACTGAAGGTGAATGTAATTATGAGATAGTGTAATTTCATGAGTAGTGTTAACCAGTTTGTGCGATTATAAAAGCTAATGTCATAAAGTTGTCTCTGGCTTTGTATAATTTAAATCATATGAATTCAAAACATTAAAGATGGTTGACTTTGTCTCAAAAATTTCCTTGTGGGTGTGTTATTGGTTCATGGGTCTCTCTCAAGGAGAGAGTTAAATTTCTTTGTGCATATAACAATGATTTTCAGTGTATGAAATGGATTGTTGAAGAATAAATTTATGATAACATGAGTGGGATTATTAATGTCAAGCATTAATATATTTAAAATCCACTGGTTAAGTTTCATTTGTTCATAGGATCTCTTTCAAGGCTTTACTTCCACTCTATAGTCCGAGATTGGGCACTGGACTGTTGAGATTCATGGAGTGTTATCAAATTTAAAATCAAATTAATCAAATATGTTGTTCCTTTCTATTCTATTCTTTTCTGTTTAATTTATATGTGTTCCTGTATCTCCATGGTCCTCAAAAAAATGTGGAGGATGAATTTAAAATTATCCCTATAACACTCATCCGTGATTCTGAGAAGGAGATATACAATCTGTGTTCTCAATGTTTGTTAAAGCAAATGCAATTACTTGTTCAAGTGATGAAATAAAAGCCCCATCTGTATAAAATCTGAGAATTATCCACATTTGAAGGTCTGTAGTTGGCCATTAGAATGAATCTATCATATGTACAAACTTAGAATAAGGAATACCCACCTCCATCACGTGGAGATCAAAGTGAATAAGGTTGTCCAAGCCTTCTCATTTACACCTTTTCTAACCTTTTGGAAACTAAAAATCTAGTGTTGTCCTCTTCTTGTTCTATCACTCCTTGGTCATTTTAAATCCTCGATCACAAGTAATTGCTATGATATAATTATTTTGAGACATATATATTCCATTACTACTACTACATCACTACAAACCCTAGCCAAAAAGTCATAAGACCAATATCCAATGGATCTTAGTTTTTCAAATAAACTAGATAAACATTAACTTCTAGGAACACTAAATGGTAGCCTTCCATCAGCAGTTGTGTGATGTGGTGACACGTGTCTAGGGAAATGTTGAAGGGATTGTGTACAATACGAACCATGTTGGGTGTTATCCACATTTACAAGTCTTTATTTAGTTGCTAAGATAGATTTATCATGTGTGCAGACTTTAAAGTAGTAATACCCTCCTAATTCCTATGGAGCTCAAAGTTAAGAAGACTCTTTATGCCTTATGGAATTACATTTTATTGTCTTGAATCCGTGAGTAGTGCTAAAACTATGGTATAAGTTTCTTAGGATTGAAGGTTGCAAGAAAAATCACTAATAGTGCCTATTGCAACCCTGCAGGAGTCAGGTAACTAAACAAAATGAATGGAATTATCACAAAGTAGACCCCATTGGACGAGTCTTCCAAAATATTAAATCAGATGCATAAAATTAAAGTATCCTTCTATTCATAGAACAAAGTTTCAATGGCTACAAGAACAGTGAGGGAACATAGTTCCAATGGCTGCAGGAGCAATCAGTTGCTAAAACTAATTAATGAATAGAAAAGTAAATACTTAACCAAATGAGAAGAATTCTCACCAAATGGCCCCCTTGGATGAGTCTTCCCAAATCTTGACTCAGATGCAGAAAATTAAAGTATCATTTTATTCATCAAAGTGTTGTTACAACATGACAGTACTATGATTACTTTAGAGTGCACAAGATAATTGTATATCCATAACTAATTTAGAATGACATTCATTTAATCACATGTAAGAGTAATATATATATATATATATATATATATATATATATATATATATAATAGTATCTTGATATCAACAACAAAAAATATGGATAGGTTCGTGCACATAACTAAATAAGTTTAAGAAATAACCATGAAAAGTATCAAAAACTAGGTGTTAAACCCCAAATTCTCCCAGATGTATATAAAAATAATTTCAAACATTTAAATCAAGTCATTGGAATATAAACTGTGACCTCAAACTTCAGTTACCCAACTAACAAGCTGTCTATCGAGTAGCAATAAATAAATATTATGATTACCAATCAATGCAGATAAAGTAATGTGTAAAGAAAAATAAAAATCCACAACAACTATACACATTAACACAAAGATTTTTAATGTGGAAACCCTGCTAAGGGAAAAAACACCTGGGACCGGTAACCCAAAATATTTCACTCTTATGAAGTGAGCTCGGTTAAGAGCCAACACTATTAAATGTTACAATGCACACTATTAAATGTGACCTGGTTAGAGGATTTATCACTAACAGTTCTCTCTTGACCATGCATTCACTATGGGTTCAACAAGAAAACACTCAACATTCATTAGAATGTCATAATAAAGACTTTCACGTCCTACTCAGTTAAGAGATTTATCTGTAATAATAGTTAAACCAATACAATAATGACCTGATTCAAATACAACTCTGTTTGCAGATTTTCATATCTATGCTAAGTACATAATACCTCTGATCAATTTGTTCACTTTAGTTCCTCTGAGTCTTTATACTTTGTTCTACTCAGCATGTGCTCTTTCCTCTATCACTCAGTGTTGTTTACAAAAATGTTTGGTTCTATCTTCAACCAGTTGATCATTCATGCATGAAATTTGTATGTGTGTGCATCAAGTGTACATACATCCAATTCACAATGAATCTATTTTCTCTTATATAGACATCATAACTCATTTAATTTCCATCCTTTAGATTTTGCCGCTTAATCTTCATCGTTGGTTTTGTTTCTTAAACCTTCCTTGGTAGTTATGTCAAAAACATGTTTTAATCATCTTCATCTGATCATCCTTGAATTTTCATAGTCATTTGATCTTCATAACAATTATTATCAATTACGTAAGAATCATAAATTTTCCATCTCATCATTTTAGTCAGCCTTAGTTTAATTAAATTGCTCGGTCAATACCGTGATGTGTTGGTGATCCCTAGCTCGGTTATCACTGTGCTCGGTATACACTAAATTTACTCGGTTATCACTATTACTCAGTGTATAAAGAACTCTTCAATTACTGACCACATAAACTTTGCTTGTTCCAGATCTTCAATTCATAATAGATGTGTGTCATCACAATGATAAGCAAATAAGTTGACATCAATGAAAATACATTAACTGATTATTGTCTATTGTCACATCTGTAACTTGGTTGATCGTCAAAATGACTTCAAACATACAATCAGTTGTATTTCATCACCTCTAGTAGGTGAAATATTATTCCTATATCTTTTTGGCATCCTAAAATCATTGATTGTTGTCCATCCCTTAGTTTCCATTCTTGGTTTCCAATAAAATCCATTTTTAATCCAATCTATCCCACCTAGATTTCTCTGCGTGTTCACTGTAGGAGTAATGTTCTTTATAGTTTGGAATAGGCCACATATGAATTGGTTGTTGAAAGATTAAAAGACATAAATATTAAATATTTGTTCTACCCAAGTGAACATACTTTGGTACCCTCTTAATAATGGTTGCATACAAATTATGCAAAGAATGGGGTTCAGTTTGCTTCAGGTCATCAGGTAACTCATTCTAGCTTTGTGTCAGATATCCCAATGCAGTACCTCTTGATGTTGCAGCCACCTATTCAAATTCCTTAAAGGCTTCTTCTCTCATAGCTAGGATATGTTGTTTGTGTAGTGCATTAAATGTAACTAAAGGAACAAGCAATAAGAAAATAAAACTTATTCCTACATATATATGCACACCTCAAAGATACGGAAGCAAACATACAAATGTGATGAATAAAAATAAGAAAATAAGATTTAAAATTTTCAACACAAATTCAAACCTCAAAAATAAAGAGTGGATGATTGTTTTTGGAGAGGTATGTGGTTGCTCACAATCCTATAACATAACAATGTATGAAATATCATTGCTGAAATGAGGAGGAAAGCTCTCAATATATAGGATTTTGAGGGAAATGAACATTTGAGATTCAAAGTTGGATGAAGGGATAAGATTGCACAAGATCAATGATGTGGCCATGAGGTGGAGGCCAAGTGGATGCCAATTTTAGGCCAAGTGGATTAGGGTTTGACCATTCAAAAGGTGAGAGTTGCTCACACATGTGTGATCAAACCTTGATAGTGATGGGTCAATGACAAGGTGTAAGAGGGTTAGAGGACCAAGGTTTATCACACTTGTGATCAAATTTTGAAAGTGATGGCTCAATGACAAGGGTTAAAAGGTGTAAGAGAGTGAGATTACCTAGGTTGAGTTCACATGAGAAGGGGGAAAAATGTGTAAGGGTGTGTAACATGTGAAGAAATATGTGAAAGAGTCACATGTGCCTTTGGTTTTCTAATCCATTTGATTATGATTGTGCAAATGGTTAGGGAGTAATTAGGTGGGAGATTAGGATTAATTATTGGTCATGTGGGTTGGTTTGGTTAGAAGGAAGGGTTAGGTTAGGGAAGTGAGGTTAGGTGAGGGTTAAAGTTAGGATCCATATGCTCAAATATAATTAAATATAATATTTATTTCTAAGTGAGAAGAAAAGGATTAATTAAGTAAACAAAGTCATTTACTTAATTAAATTAAGGGTTAAGATGCAAGTGGGATGAGGGGAAATAGGCTAGGTTAGTTTATTTAATTTAGAATTAATTAAACTCTAGGAAAATGAGATGTGATAGGATTAAATACAAGTAAATTTACTTAATCAATAGTAGGGGGTTAAAGGGGGTTATTAATTAAATAAATATAAATATATTTAATTAAAGACAGGATAAAGGATTATAAAATAAATAATATATATCTATTTAATTTACTAGGATAAGGGTAATGGACTGATTTTGGTGTCTTCATTTTTCCTCTCTTTGATGTAGCACCATGAAGTGATGTTAGATCAAAGAATATTAAAACATAGTGGATAAAAGGGATAAAAATAGTGGCATGATGCCCCAATTAGTGAAAGGATAAGGAAGCATGATGAGGTATGCCCCCTCAAGAGGACATGCGGGTTCTGAGAACACAGGTGTGCTCTCAAAATGGATAGGAGTATATAAGGAAAGTGAAAATGATAGGTATAGTGAAGGAAGAATAAAGGAAATTCATGCTTCAATGGTATGAGAAACCCAAGTTTTTATATTATACTTGACGTTGTGCACCAAGGTATAAGTAATCAAGATGAGAAGGTGTCAAGTACATGATAAAAAGGTCAAATACAACCATATGCCTTATGGAACCATGATATGGAAGACCATGATGCCTTGGGACTATAAGATGCAGAGACTATGATAAATGCAAAAAATCCTAACACATACAAACAACAAGCAAGAATCCACAACAAACCAAAACCAAACCAAAATTTTGCCCCTAGTCAAGTTGAAAACTGATTGATTGTTTGATGATGATTGATTGATTGAGGATTGCAAAGTTAACTATACGAACAATGCACATCCAAAGGATTGGTAAGGATACATCTCATGATGATGTTTTGATGAAAATTTTGATCAATGAATTATCAACTAATTTGGATCAAGATGATGATTGGATTAAGAATTATGTGCTAGATTGCAATATTGGATTGCATGGATTAGTATTGATTGCATTTGATTGGACTGGTTTAGGATTTTTGTATTATAGGGAATTTTTTTTGGATGGATGATTGGAGAATATGATATAATTGGAGGATAAGATGGATTGGAGGATAAGATAAATAGATTTGATATGAAAAGATTGGATACATGATTTGAGGATAAATGATTTGGATAGGAGGGGAGTTGGATAAATGAAAGGAATGTGATTAGATGGAGGGATGTATAAAGGATAAATGGATGGAATATAATTGTATGGGAAGATAGATGAAGGGTAAAATTGTTTGTAACCAATGACAAGGGAAAACCAAAGAGTGATATAGTATGGAAGGATGGAGAGATGGATTGGATAGGAGATAGATGGATGAAATAGATGGATAGGTAATATGGGATGGATGGATAGGTAATATGGGATTAAAGGATGGAGATCCAAGAACTATGTGGAAAATGAGTGAAATGCCCCATACTAGTAGTAGGAAAAGGAAGGATGGGAAGATGAAGGATAAAGGATGTATGATATGGAAGGATAGTGTGTAAGGGATGTGAATAGAAGTCTAAGGGGTGGGGAATAAGTGGAGTAGGAGCCACAAAATATGTTGCAAAGGATGTACCCATGAGAGGATTAAGGATGGAGAGATAGTGGATAAAATGAGTGAGATGGATGGATAGCGTATAAAGGATATGCATGGAGGGAATAAAGGCTTGTATTGTCCAAAGCATGCATGGATGTTATAGTGCCTTTAGTTGTTTATGAAGATACAAGTTACGAAAGTGAAAGGTGGATGGATAAGGGATATGAGATGGAGGGCATCAATAGGATAGGGGATAATGATATGAAGGATATGGATGGAATAGGATAATAGATAATGATATGGAAGATGTGGACAAGATAGGTAAGATGGAATGGGTGAAATGCATGAGATAATAAAGATCAAAGACATGGGAAAGGATAATTAACATTTATAGGATTATGGATGGAGTATGGAGGAAATAAATAGGACAAGGACCATGAGATGGAGGATATGGATAGGATGTCAAGATAAAATATGGATAAAGTGGATGGACTTATATAGGATAATGAATAATGGATGGATAATGAATAAGTGATTTGGAGGGTGTGGATGGAGAGAATGGATAAGATAGTCAAGATAAAATATGGGGAAGGAGGATATGCATGGATAGGGTGATGGATAGTGGATGAAGGGATATACAAGATATGTATGGTAGTATATTATGGATAGAGCTTGCCCCAAAGTGTAGAGTGCAAGGGAATGAGGATAAGTGAATGGATGTATAAATGGATTTAGAAGACAATTGATAGGTTATAGGAAGATGGTGGAAGGACTCAAGCATCGATTTCCATGGATGGTATCCCTTGATATTTTTTTTAGTTTTTATAATGTATCAGGGTGTTTTGGATATATTCTCATAAATGTTGGTAGGATTGTGGAAGGGATATGAAATGGATTGGAGGAGATGGGGATGGATAAGAATTTATGAAAAAGTTTGGATCAAAGGGGTGAAGATATGGGGAAAGATTGGTGGATAATGGGTGGGAGGTTATAATACTTGTGAAAAAATGGATGGAGTTGGAAATATCATCATTGGAACACACCTTGAAGGGTGGTCAAGTTGTGGAAGAGAGAATGGAATATCAAATGTTGATTTTGGGATATAAGGACCCAAAATAGATGAAGGAGATGATGGAATAAGGGTACTGGATTTTGGGACATGAGGACCCAAAATGGAGTTGGAAGATGGGGTATTTTCAGATGGAGGATTAGAGGACTTATGAGTGGAAGAATCTTTTAGATTAGCGAGTTTGGATGCCAATTTGGGTTTTCTAGTGAGATACATTTCTTCAATGAGTAGCTTTGGAATCCACATGAATTTTGAATTTTTATTTTTGGGCCTTTGTGGCCTTTTGAATTTTTATTGCTTTTGGATCATGTTTTTCTTTTCTTGAACATATATTTTAGATGGAACATGTTGATCCTTGGATTTTTGTGGATTTTTGGCTTTATGCATTTTAGCTTTGACATCAAATTTGCTTCCATTAGCCATGGTATGGGTGCATGAGGATAAATGGTATGGAGAGTTTATGGATGGAATAATGAAGGGTGAATTTTGGAAGGAATCAAGGTTGTGTGCCTTTTTTGACCTTTCTTATGGATTTGAGGTGACAGAGGGGTGAAATTGAATGTGGTTGATGGATGTATGTAAGGTCCCAAAATGGATGGAAGGGATGAAGGGTTTGGATTTGTGACATAAGGACCCAAAATAGATGTGGATGAGGAAGGAATGGAGTTTTTGACATAAGGGCCCAAAATGGATTTGGAAGATGGGGGATGGGAACATTTGAGTTTAGATGGAGGGAGTTTGGAAGTGATGTAAGGTTTGCCAACATCTTGAGACATTATTTTCCCAAGGGGATACTTATTATTTTGAACACAAGATGTGAGCCCATGTGAATGGGGAGGAGAGGTGGGTGAGATAGGCATGCGGGGATCTTGTGGATGATTATGCTCATGAGGAGGATTATAAGGGATAATAGGGTCTTGAGATTTATTGGGATCGTGAAATGGATTTTAAGAGGTACTTTGATCTTGATTTTGGGGAGGAATATGAGGTTTAATGTAAGGGATGAGTGGATCTTGAGAGGGAAGAGGATCATGCAATGGGGCAGAGGGGATGTAATCACAAGATGGAGTAATTTTATCTTGAATTAGAGGGGGATTAGTGGATTGGATTCATGGAATAGATTCATGAAGTGGAGTGTAAGTGGAGGTTAACTCTTGACATGGAGAGTAATCATTAGTGAATGGAATGCAAGGGATATATTGATCTTGATTAGGAATGGGACCATGAGATTGGTTAAGGAGGATAAGTGGATCATTAAATGGAATGATAAGATATTCATATGGAAAGGAGTCATAAGTGATGACATGTAACTAATTGAATGTTTGAAGATGTTAAGTTGATCACCAATATGCAGAAGGATAATGCAAGACATTAAATTAGTTAATGGATTGTATTGTCATTGATGTAAACTAGATATAATCTAATCGGTTATAATCAAAGTGTCAAAGACTTCAGAGAATCAGAGAGATAAATATTATGCTTTCTGTAATGCATAAAAGACAATTATTCACAATGTGACTACAAACACCAATGGTCAATGAAACCCGACAGATAAAGATCACCGACAATCAAGTCACAGTGATGCCCGAGAAAGAACACAAATGAGCATTACTGATGAGCATAATCACAAGCATACTCAACGACCAGAAACATAGTGTAAACTGATGGAGAAGCCTGAGGAGAACTGGAGTGTTGACCGATGCTATCAAAGAGTTAAAAAACCAAAATAACTTGAGTTCAGAAATGACAAAATATCTAGCTGGCAGAGTTAACTATAGAGTTAACTGGTAGTTATCATTTTTTTCATCAACAAGATAAGCCAGAGATAAGTAATTGATTTAAAGCTATTTTTTCTAGTTGGCATGAAGATCTCAGTGAGATACAACAAGAGTCTCACTTAAAATCTAATTAGAGATAATTGTGGATCACGCCAAGTTCAATAAAATCAAGAACCTAACAATGGTGATATAATGTCTATAAAGAGAAAAGTCAATTAATTACGAATTGGTGTGGGTGAATGAATGAAAAGAGGATGCTAAAGAGAAAATGATAAAGAGAAACTTCATACAGTGATGATCAACAAGCTGAGGAAAGAGCTAAAGTTTTTAGTAGACACCGAGCAACAAAGCACAACATTATTGAGCATAATCAAAGTGGAGAAAAGGTATAAATAGAGTTATATTGATCATAATAGTATTGTGAGATTACAATAGATCTGAAAATCTACAAGTATAAGTTGTATATGTGAATAGATCATACTATTTCAGTTTAACCATTGATTTAGAAAGTCTCTTAATTAAGAAGAATCTAAAGATCCTTTCTATATTGAGATACATCCCAAGGAGTATCAAAAAGTTTGATCATGAAGATAACATGAGATGCCAGATACCTATTGACAGGCCAAGTGAGTGTTTGATCAAGGATGGTAACATAGAGATGCCCGATATCAAGTGATAGACTAAAATTTTAAATCCTCTAACAAGGTCACACCTAACAGTGTGTTTGTAACCTTTAACAAGGTTGGATCTTCACCAAACTCACTTCAGAAGAGTGAAAATTTTGGGTTACCGGTCCCAAGTGGTTTTTCCCTTAACAAGGTTTTGACGTTAAAAATCCACGTGTCAATGTGTTTATGAGTCATTACTTTAGTGTTTTGCATTACACTTAACTTAATTGGATTGATCAGTATACTCTAGATAATTTACTGTCTTCCAGTAAATTAACAGACTGCTATTCGGTAAACATATAGTAGAAGGTTTTACAAAGCATTTCGAGCAGTAATAAATTGATATAAGTATTTGGAGGCATTCATCTTATAAGACTGCAGATAACTAGAGGTATAATATTGTGGTACTATGTTTTAAAGGTTTCATAATTGGAATATTTTTGAGGCCACTGATTCACCCCACTCTCAGTTATTACTAACAATTGGTATTAGAGTTTGTGTGCTTAGAAAGGGATTTTAGCAGCTCAAACAAAAGATCACAAGATGAACATACGAGATGTGCCAAAGTTGAATAAAGACAACTTTGCATCATGGCAAAGCAGAATAAGACTCCACCTATCCGATATTGGAAATGATATTGTTCAATACTTAGATACTGAGTATGTGCTACCTACAGGACCTCACACTCTTGAGAAATTAAGAGTAAAGCATGAGCATAATTGCATGATGATAGAACTTGCATCATCACTCTCCAATGCTGAGTTTGAAGATGTCAAAACTTGCACCTCTACAAAGCAAATGTGGGATAAGTTGAAGCTTGTACATGGAGGAGATGCAAATGTACTAAGAGTAAAGGTAGAAAGCCAAACAGGGAGGTTTGATGACCTAAGAATGAAAGAAGGAGAAAACATTACTCAGTATAGGTGCAGAATCAAAGAGGTAGTAAATGCTATCTGAGGAGTTGGAGGTGTACTTGAAGAGGAGATAGTGGCAAGAAATTTTTTAAGAACCTTATTGCCTGTTTATGCTATTAGAGTTTCTTCTATTCAAGCAATGAGAGCAGTTGCAAACTATAACACCCCAAAATTGGCATCTTTCAACCCTAACCAATTTTGTTGTATTTATCGTTCTTCTGAATCATCAAAGTCCTATTGTACTAGGAAATTCTAAGTTTCAACTAACTCTACTTGACTTAAGTGTCAAATATAGAAAATCCTAAATCTGTATTAATCACATACGGTATTTAATTCCTAAATATCAATTATAATTGGCTAAATAAACCCTATGATCAAATTAATTTAATTATAAATTCCTAGCACTTTAATTAAATTAAATTCACCCTTTTAGCTAAAATACATAAAAATGAATTAAATAATATTTGATTATTAAATAAATAACCCCATTTCAATAATTGAACTTAATTGTTCAAATAATTGAGAAAATACATTTATGAGGTTATATTCTATTTATTTAATTAAATATTCTCTCCAAAATCTTCTCTCTAGTTCAGAAATATAAACTTTGAGTTAACTGTGATTTAAAAGAGAAACAAATCAGTTAAACTCAAAAAGACAATAGTTGACTGTTTCTCTAAGAAGAAACTTGTTAGTCTCAACTGGATTTCAGTAAGTTCACTGTTTCTCTCAAAGGAAACTTTCTATTTTGAACAGACTCTTAGTCTATAAAAGAACTCTCGCAACTCTCATTCAAACTAGTCTTGTAATATGTGATTTCCGAAATTGCTAAGTCTTGAATCTTCTAATTGCTAATTGAATATATTATTTTAGAGATTTGTTGCTATATCTTAATATCATTTTTTAGATTAAACATTCATAGCTTAACTTCATTTCAAGCAAATCTTAATTTGAATAGATTAATATCTATTTCTAGATTAGCTTGCACTTTATCTTATTCTTAGCTTAGTCTCTCTTTTCATAGATTAATCTTGCATTCATTTGGTATAATAATCTATCTTGCACATTCATTTCTAGAATAAACTAATCTCTCATAGCTTCACATTTACTTATTTTCTCAAATCCTTCATTCTAGTAGTGGACTATGGTTGTTGGACTCTCGAACACTGAGAGCTTATTCAAAACCCTAGCTAGATAGGAGGCAACATGTCGACTCACGCAAGCATGCAAGATGGATAATCTCATATCCCTTCTTGTATGTGACTGGTGAACAATGACCATGTTTAAGTGTATGGCTAAATAAGAAGGCCACATTTAGCATATACATTTATGGCGCCCACCGTGGGGCAGAAAATTAATTTTTGGCCTCATTCTGTATATCTTTTGATTAATTTGTTTTTCGTCCGTACGAATCTGTAGTGAAGTTTTGCACAAAATTTCTCACATATCTGTGTGAAGTTTTGTAATACTTTGAGTGATACAGTGTATTTCTTCACATGACTTTTGGTATATCTTCATGTGGACTTTGACAACAGAAAGTTTAAAATTTGCAGATTTATCATTCTATTTTCTGACCACTAATATTTTCTGTTTGTTGTTGACTGTGTTTTTCTGGCTTTTATTTCTGAAATAGCTTAACATGTGGTCTGCAGGATGAAATGATGAAGATTCCTTTAAATAACTATGAAAAATTGCTAACGGTTTGATTGTAGGACGTGTGTCAAAGAACACTTGTCAAAGAGATTTGAAACTTACTTAAACATTTTGTTTTCTTTCATGCTTTCTCTACATAGTTTAAAAAGGGCCTTGTTAATAATCTCTCAAGTGTCTTGATAGAAGAATAGGGTATTAGGATCTTCATTACATGGAAGTGATTCCCATGAATGAATCTGAGACCTAGACACTGCTAAGGGATTGACTCTTTGGGGAGCAAGGAAAGGTAACAAATCAATTAGCATGTCCATTAGTGAGGGGAGTATGCTCTTCTCTCTTTGAGAGAATCAAAAACCTAGAAGCTCTTGGATTTTGTTGAAAGAGGAGTTAGCTCAGTTATAAACCTATTTGGCATGTCTAGGTAAGGCGTAAAGGTAGAGGAGTATGCTCTTTTCCCCTTTGGGGAGAACCAGAAACTTAGACCCTTGAAACCGAACCAAGTATGAGTCTAACCTTTAGCGGGCCTACCAGAAGTTGAACCTCCAGGAATGACCCAAGTGTTGGAAATAATCAAGACTAACCAAGTTACTGAGAGGGGAGGGGTGAATCAGTAACTCTTCAATCTTTAAATCATTTCTGCACTTGTATATATTAAACCATTCATTCATCTAATCTACTGCAAGCATGAAAATATAATCATTCATAACACGTAAACACAAAGATTTGGTGACCCAGAAACCTTCCAAATAGAAAGTAAAACTGGGGCGGGGATGGTACCCACAAAACTTTGGTACTGAAGTATAAAGTTGGCCGGTTAAGGCTTACATTGATCACTTCTGATGATCTGCCCTGTTAGAAGCAATTTGGACTACTAGGTCCACCTTGTTAGAGGATTTACAAACATACAATGAAGTATGCACTAACTTTATTGCTGATAAGATCCTTTGAGTACTGATCACCTTCTGTGATTGATATGGCTATTCTGCTCCTTTGCGAAAATGCTTTTCTCTACTGCCTTATTGCAGTCTCTGCTTGTTATTCTTATTTCGCACTTCCACTTTCACACACTTTTTCGCATTCCAAATGGTATATTACATTACATATATATACCGTGTTCATAATTACAATTTACAAGGTCGGCCATATACAAATAAATAAAATAAGATAAGCTTATTTCTAAGTCGG
>MU225420.1:3675121-3688906 GCA_018584345.1 Thuja plicata
TATGAACTGTTTAACTGCTGAGCTTTACAATGTGATTACTGAATGCTCGGTATAAGCTGTGAACTGAGTGATGAGCTCGGTAAGCATACAGAATCGAATAAGTGTTTTCACTGATGACAAATATAACTTAATTCCAACACCAAGTGGGTACACACCTTTCATTGATGATTCCACCCCACTATAATAAAGTAGCTTTATTGAGTGAAATACTCCAAGGCCATGTTAATTTATTCCTCTTGATTCTTGATGTCGAACATCTTGAGGAAGCCCTGTTTGTTGTATTGAGCAGCGCTGCTCCCAATCTTTATTGCCAAGGGTGTACACTTTCAGGTGTCAGTGTGGCTATATGTCTCAACCTCGCTTGTGAGGACACCGAAGGTTAATGTGAATGGGAGCCTACTAAACACCTTGTAGCTAGATGCTTACCTGGTTCACCTCCAAAAGGAGACATAATCTTTCCGCAGGGAGAGGGAAAATTATCTCCCATAGCTTCTCACCATAGGCATACACCTGGCTGTTTGAAGGTGGTATATGAAACTGGCCCCTACTTCAAGGGTAACCTTTGAAAATATACTATTGAGTCCTTGGAAACACCAAAAACATGGGCACCCTCTCAGGGGTGACACTGCTGTGTGAGGTGAACAAATGCGCATAAGTTGTGGGGCAAAGATTTTGTCTTCTCTACCAATTTTATTTTTAGGGATAAGCTCCTATCTTTTTGACTCTTCAATATCTATAATGCTAACACTTTTCAAAGACTCCTTTGTTCTTCCGAGTTGCTTTGTCCTCGGTTGAATTATTTATGACTACTACTTGTGTCATGAATATCCATGCTTGTCGATAACTGGTTCTACAACATTCAAACAAACAAACTATTAATCTAAAACTACGTACTCTGTCAGAGAACAGTCTTTACTGTATCTCAAAAAATGTTCCAACTATCTTTTTCTAGACAATTTCACTTGGATCTTTGCCAATTTTTGCCTGAGAAAACACTTCTTTGCGTCTGTCTGTGAGAATCTTCGCGTGAGGCTCTGAGAATATTCATGTGCATTTGTGCTTGTTTGTACTATTTACTGTTCTTTTCTATCACCAGTCGGTCTTACGCCACACCAGGCTACAAAGATTCACGTGAATCTGTGGGAATATTCACGCGAGAAAACACTTGTTCGAGCAAAACTGTCCCAAAATTTTGAAAACAATGAGCTATTTGCTGCTTGCTCTGTGTTCCTCTGCTCAATCTGGTTTTTTTTTAGGTCTATTTGACTATTTCCTATCTATACATAGTCTATTACTAGATGTCTTAGGTTGCGAATTAAGTGATTCTTGCTTGAACTTTTCTTGTCTCTTATCTATTTACTTGTTCTACTGTGTTGTCATACCTTGTGATGCGATAGTCAACTCTCGTCTGTTCTAGCCTTATCTCTGATGAATCGTGCCAGGTATACTTTACCTTTTGGCACTCTTGTGCATTTGTCTTGAGACAGTTCCAAGCATTGTCCTTGTTCACTCCCCTTGTATAATCTTTGTCTATGACTGTTACAACTCAAAGTAGCAGCGCATTCCTCCCATGTGTCACTAGATGAAGTAGACCTCAAAACCAAGGAAGAGGTCATTCCAAACTTATCACACAGTCAGAGTGCAGTAGAGGATCTTCACACTCCTCTTCATTGGCTACCTCTAGTGAGGGATCATCTCAATCTTTCTCTCCTATCATTCGACCTTATGTCCAACATTCATTCTGATTAGACTTCAGTAGGGTCCAAAACCCATTGTTTGAAGAACATCAAAATTATGAAGAGTTGATTCCTGAACTTGATGCTATTAACAAAACAAGAGTTCCCATAGGTACAACACCTCAAGATAATTGACCTTGTCATATTGAGTCTGTGCATACCAAACACTTGCATACTAGCAAGATGACAGACCAACATCAATCAGGTGAGCACAATAGAGATGATGATCACTCTAAAACTAGGGGTAAGTTCCATTATCAAGACCCCCTAATGACAAGGAGAAAAAAATAACCTATATTGACATTGCAGATGCTTGTGCCAATAAAAACTTCCACAAGATGATGGATATTCTCCTGAAGGAGGAGAAAGAGAAATATCTTCTCGAACTAGCCAATCAAGGGGCCAAGTTTCCCTCAAACTGCAATGTAGAGACTCTTGTCACAAAAGAGGAAGAAATTCAAAACTCCAGGTTACAAAAACAAGTTCAAAGTATGCAAGAACAACTCCTTCAACTCATGAAGGATAAAGACAAACCTGCCACACAATTCACATTGGAAAGCATTTGTCCATTCTCATTCAATAAGAGTCTATGCATGCCTCCTTTTCCTAAAGGAGTTGAACTTCCCAAGTACAAAAAATACTTGGGTACCTCTGATCCCCAGGATCATCGGAGAGAGTTTGGTGCTCTCTCTATGGAGTTTATACATGATCAAACTTACCTAATGCGTCTCTTCCCACATATCCATGGAGTGGTTCTCTAAGCTCCCGACTGGCATCAAGACCTTTGAAGAGATTTCCAACTTGTTCTTGCAAAATTACTCACACAACATCCAACATCTGGTTAATATCTGTAATCATTACAACTTGAAGCAAAACCATGGGGAACCTTTCTTGACATTTCTCCATACATGGAGACAACTTTATACAGAGTATTCTCACAAAATACCCATCTAAAAAGCTTGACATCTTTTTAGATAATCTCCTACCCAATTTTGGGTATCAAGTACAGCTACAAGGTCCTTTGACCTTTGATGATATGATCAAACAAGCTATGAGAATCAAAATGTTCATGGTCAAGAAAGGAGAACTGGCCTACACAAGGATAATAAACAAGGGTCCTCCTCCTTTGGTAAAGACAAATCCAAATTTTTCAACAAGAACTAGAATGTTTTGAATGGTGGAGTTGTCGATAATGTGACTCCCAAGCCTCCAAAGGCTGCATTCAATCTTACTACCACTATGTAGGCGACCAAAGCCACTGACCAGACCGGGACACAAACTAAAGCACCTTCAAAATTTTCTAGATTGAAACCTTGGGCTCCTTGACCCAAGCATGAGTTCACTCCTCTAGGAGAACCCCTTGATGCAGTTTAAAAGACTCTCTTGGACAAATAATTACTCACTCCTCTGCACAATTCACGTCCTTTCAATTTGCAACCACTAATTTCTTGGTGGAATGAATATGCGTACTGCGATTACCATTGGTACAAGGGTCACAAGAAGGCTACCTGCATTCAACTATGGCATAAGGTCCAGGACCTTATCGATAGTGAGGTTATTGCTATGGGAGGTCACAATAAAAACTCAGATCATCAAGCATTCAAAGACCCTTTTCCTCCTCATGGGAAGGGTGAATCCTCTAAAGGTAAAAAAATGGATGCCAAGGTCAACTATACATACACAAATAATGATAATATCATTAATATGGTTGAACCTATTGATGAAGAGTACTACAATATCATTACCATCAAGGGAAGAGAAGATGCTCCTATGCATAAAACTGCCTTCATTCTGCGAGGGCCTGCACCCTATCCCTCTAAACTAGAACAATCTCATATTTGTGCTAACGCTGTTACCCAATATCATATGAAGATCGTTCTCAAAGGCCCTGAGCCTTCTCCATCTGCATCATCTATAGATAAAAATGATGTTGGCACTGCCAACAAGAATTCAAAATTGGTCCCCTCGTCTAATGCTTCTAATTAAAACATACTTGACTGATTACAATGAACCAATGCTCAGATTACCATCTTTGAGCTATTGAAAATCTCCCCTACTCATAGGGAGATTCTTGACAAAGCCCTCACTGAGGAAAATGTTCCAAAAGATCTGAATCTAGACCAGTTTCAATCCATGGTAGGTCACCTGACCTCCTCTCATTACTTGTCTTTCTCTGAGGAAGATGACCATTCTTTGAGTCATCCACACAATAATCCCCTATATATCGAGGTCATGATTGGCCCAAAGCGCATCCACCGTGTTCTCATAGATAACGACACTGGCCTTAACATCTGCTCTGCTAGCTTCCATACTCAATTAGGCTATGGAGAAGATTGCATAGATGCCCGCAAAAAGATCACTATCAAGGCATATGATGAAGAAGAGCGGAAATATAAAGGGTTAGTTGTGTTACCAATCTGAGTTGGGCCTATTGAAAGGGATGTTATCTATCAAGTGCTTGAAATTCCTCTTGCATACAATAACTGTTGGGCAGAACATGGATCCATGAAATGCAGGGAGTTCCTTCGACTTATCATCAATGCATAAAATTTCCCTTTCAAGGATTCGAAGTGACTATGCCTGCCAATACAAGCTATGATTGCAACATGCTTACCAAAATAGATGATAGCTTTGTTCCAACCAACAAAGAATCTACTGAGCTCCTCGAGGCTAAGCTACAAGAAATGGAAAAGACTCTAAACCTAAAAGAAACTAGCATGGGGGGATATCAGATTGAACCCATGTTATCTATATCATCTCTACCTCTGTCTCCATGTTCTTATGGGAGACCTTCTGAGGACAATAAACCTTCTACAACTCCTTCTCAAACAAAATATGGTGGAACCTTTGTACCAGCCACGAAACCATTAGAGGAGGAAGATGAAAATAGAGCTATTACAACCTAGATTTATAGAGGGGAGAACACATCTGAGCAAAGCACTCCACCTCATGAAATAAGTCCTAAACAATATGGAAAAGGTCTCTCTATCATGAAGTGCTTTGGCTATAAAGGGAATGAACCTATAGGCATGAAGAATAAAGGATTGCTTAATCCACTTGGAGCTATTGGTAGACCAACACGGGACACTACAGGTCTAGGCTTCAAGAAGACCCCGTTTCTCTTGGGGATTAAAAAATTTGTGGCAGAACCGGACCACCAACTGAAACCTAAAGGTATGTCTACAACTGGAAACTTAGAGGACAACTCTAATGAGGATTCCTTCCCTTGTCCTCTCCCTCCAGATCTTGCCACACTTTGCTGAACCAGATGACTTTATACCACATGTTAGTATGGTTGGGACTGACAACGACTCAGATGAAACTGCTTCACTCTCTTCACTAACATATGAGCGATTGCGAGAAATGAAAAGTGTCAATCCTAGGTATCATGGTGAATTATACATGCCACCATATTTTTGGGAAAAGTTTCAAAAAGAACAAATCCAACCGCTCATCAATACCACACAAGATGAACTAGACTCAAATGGTGATGCAAGTGGCACTCTTCTAACCATAGCAGAGGTTTTAAACATAACTCATCCAAATTGGGGGAAAAGAGTAGATTTCACTCATGTCCTTGATATGAAAACTAATGATGAAATAGACTCCAATGAACATGAGTTTGATAGTCTTTCAGAAGACACCTTAGACAGGGATATACATACTATACATGCCTATGAAAACTTTCTCGACATAGGTGAAGGGTCTATTGTTAGGGAAAATAGGTTTTATCCCATCGATGTTAACTTGTCTTCTACGATGGACACTAGGGGTCAAAGGAATTCGACTGCACCTTTTGACAAGATCGCTTTAGGTCTCAACTTGATAGTCTACGCTTTTGATGACTACGCCGTGAACGCATTAGAACCTGTCAGCTCTCTTCCACTTTGCCATCCTGAGCTCATAGACTAGAACTCTTCCTCGCCATCTAATAAAGTCCTTACGTTATAGAATGAATATGCTCTTGCTTGTTAGCTTAATTCTGTCAAACATGTAATGTCCTCCACCAACGAAGATAATGTCAAAATGACTAAGGCCGATGTCAAGTATCTTAGTTACAAAATTAAAAGAAAAAAGAATAGGCGCTCTGATGGTGAAAACCACATTGTGGCTTTGTCAGAGCCAAAAAAGGAAAAATAAAGGATGTATCCGAGGGTGAAAACCTCTTAGAGGCACCCAAGGATGGGATACTTGATACGCTTCCAAGTCATTTTCAGAAATAGTCATCGATGTTGATTGAGCCAACTCAACCGGTAAACTTGGGTACAAAAGAACACTCACACATCATTCATGTGGCTAAATCTTTATCTGCAAAAGAACTCAAGGAATTCACAGATTTATTTAAAGAAAAGAAGATAAAATTTGTATGGACATACTCAGATATGCCTAGTTTAGATCTAGATCTCATCATGCATCATCTATCAATAGCTCCTGGAGTAAAGCCAATAAAACAAAAACTCAGAAAAATGCATCCTCATGTTGCATTACTTATGAAAGCTGAACTGGAAAAACTACTGAAAGCAGGGTTTATCAGAGCAATTGATTATGTAGAATGGATTTCCAACATTGTCCCAGTGTCTAAACACGACAAATCCATCTGCATCTGTACAGATTTCTAGGACCTGAACAAGGCATGTCCAAAAGATGAATTTCCATTGCCCAACATAGACATGATTGTAGACATGAAAAGTTACAAAATGTACTCACTAATGGATGATTTCTCTGGCTAGAACTAGATAATAATTGTGCCAAAAGACCAAGAGAAAATGACTTTCACCTATGCATGGGGCACTTTCTGTTGGAACATCATGCCTTTTAGACTTAAGAATGCTGGAGCCACATACCAGAGGGCGGTCACCACCATCTTCCATGAAATGATGCATAAAACAATGAAAGATTATGTTGATGACACCCTAGCTAAGAGTATGCAAAGAAAGACACACGTTGCTGATCTAGGTCCTATACTAGATTGCATGGAAATGTTCAATCTACAAATTAATCCTAAGAAATGTGCATTCAGAGTGACTTCTGGAAAACTGCTTGGCTATATCATCTCTGCAAAAGGCATCGAGGTGGATCCCAAGAAGGTCCAGGCCATCATGGATATGCCAATGTATAAGATACATCATGTGATATTATCTATCCAAAAATTCCAACTCTAGCTCTGGCCCTCTTCCTCATCCTCTGGAGGAGGTGAAGACAGAGGCATATCTAGAGGAGGTGGTGCCTGTGCACCCTCTAACCCTCTAGCATATGATAAAAATCTAGGTACCTACTCTGCCTCATCAGGAACCACCCCCACATATGCTACCTAATAATAAGATGCTCAGGAGGATCGATGTTGTGTCTCCTCTCGAAGATTCTCCCGCGACCTCTGCAACTGCTCTTGGACCTCCCACAGCTCTCAGTCCCTATCCGTCAGTCGAGCATCTTGAACTGCCACCTATATTTGTAACTCCGCAACCTATCATTGTAGCTGGCAGACTCTCTCCCTAGCTCTCCACAGGGAATCCTATGACCATGATAATGGATACCCTGGCACATGATCATGTGTAGGCTTCTCCTGTCACTCCTCCTGGATTGGCTCATCCTGCTATGCCTCCTCTTGCTCCTACTCTTGCTGCTCACCTAACTGCGTAGCTGTCCTCTGTCTCATCTACCTCTCTTGTCTCCCACTATTGCTAGCACTGGGATCAATCCTCATCTGTCGAGCGGGGATGTCAACCTACCTAGTGCGTGGCCATGACTCCAACTGTCGTCCCTACTATGGTGGTAGCTGCGATATCTACTGTGGAGGAGGCAGTGGTACCTGCTGAGGTGGTACTTGTGGATGCACTACTTGTGTAGGCGCACCCATACCAACTAGATGTGTGAATCATGAGAATGAATGAGTAACAAAGTACTCTCAGTATGGTGCTGTCATACCCCCATCCACTACCCCGGCCATGTAATCCCACCAAGTCTGAACTAGTGATCGCATATCTATCATGCATTGTCCGGTATCTAATCAGGCCGACCATCCCTTCTTCACCTCATCGGTGAAGCAGGCATAAGGACAGTACTCCTGAGATATGTCATGGGCACAATTGAACTACTGCTAGACACGTGTAAGTGGGAACTTCTCAATAATTACAATAGCACGACCCGCGATAAGTGGCCGTGAGAAAAACATATAGTCAAGCTGCTCTCTAGCATCATCCCAAGGCTCGGTCAATCTCCACAGTCGCCATACTAAGACTACCAGATTATCAAGCTAAGCTCACCACTGCTCTATCTTACCCATTGTGGGCTGAGTAATCATACCTCTTTAACTACAAATATATGGCTCTAAGGGTAGCCTCATGTCATCATAAATAAGCCTGGTAACTAGCAGTGCTCCCATGCCCACACCTGTAAGACAAAAAATCCTGCCGCCATACTCTTCACCTCTCTATAGGCGATCTCATGCATCTCATGATACATTTGGACTAGCATATACTAACCCCATCTAAAATGGGCATGCTTGGCTAGCATACGCTATAATATCTGACCCCATCCGCACTCCAAACCATGCTAACCATGTTTAGGCATACAATAAAAACCAAGGAAGGCTGCTAGAACTACTGGTAATCGGTGCCCTGGTCTGTATACTCTGATCAACTCCTCCCACAGGATAGCTTGACCCATGACAAGGTCATCCTAATATATCTCTCTCAGGGTTGCTGTACCTACTCTCGGCTGAAAATCATACTCAACTTTAGGTCCATGAAAGGGTATCTGAAGGATCTTGTATATGTCCTTGGACGTCACTATCATCTCTCCCTATGGAAGGTGTTCATTTCTGAATGGAAACACTCCACCAAGGCTCCTAGTAGTCTATGATTTACCTGAATCTCAGGTATCTCACAGAGATGGGAAAGGCCTAGAATATCAATGTGTGCTATCTCCCTGTCATCTAGCTGTTAGATCAACCCACTAATGACAGGGTGATGTGATCTAAATGCAATATCTGGGAAATCAACCTACAAGACATTCAAACAACAACACATGATCAGTACTCGGATTATGATTCAAGATAATCAATGCAATCAAGCTATGAAGACATCCTAAAAATAGTTAAAAAGCTGATGCAAATGCTACTGGATGTGACATAGACTCAGTCTACCTTCAAACTGCTATTCTCTCTCCACGCGAAGAAGCAAAATTTCGTGCGAAGAAGTTCTTCACTGCGTGCGATAGTCTCAGCTCGCGTGAGAAAACCTTCTTCCGGAGGGTTTCTCACATGAGATGTGGGTGCCCTCCCGTGTGAGGATAGCCACTGATAGCTGCAAGGATTTACTTTTCAGTAATTCCTCGCGCAAGATTTCCTGACAGAGCACGCGAAGAACCTAGTTCCTCACGCGAGAACTCGCGGGCCATTTCTTATAAATGTGCAAAACATGGAAAAATTCAACTAAAAGAGGGAAATTTGAATCAAAAAGGAAGTAATCAACCACTTACCAGAGGTCCATATGCTACCAACCGACTGTGATGCCTGGATTGCTTGTATCGATGAGTACTCATGGGGACCACCCTTTTTACTCATAGCTCTTTTCTTCTCAAAAGTCAATGGATGCAAATGATTTGAAAATGGCACTTTTGGCTCATGTATATGTTAGTAATAACTGAGAGGGGGGGGTGGTTGAATCAATGGCCTCAAAAATTTATCCTTTAAAATTTAATACACCAATCAATACACCTCAGATTATTAAGTCCCTACAAGATGTATGCCTTTGAAATACTTGAAATAATTAACTGTCTGTCGGTTTACCTTGTCTGTCCTTATTATCCTTGATTACTGATAAGCAGTAAAACTTATTTACCGAAGCTCAGTAAATATGCAGAGTATACCAATCAATCCAGAAATGCATATGTGAAATGTAAAACAATAAAGTAATAAACCATACACATATAACACATGGATTTTAATGTAGAAACTCTGTTAAGGGAATAAACCACTGTGACTGGTACCCCAAATTTTCACTCATCTAAAGTGAGCCCTGTTAGGAGCCAACCTTGTTAAAGGTTAAAAACACACTATTAAGTGTGACCTTGTTAGAGGATTTTTATACATAGGTTGTCACTTAGTATTTGGCATCTATGCTACCATCCTTGAATCAGCCTTTAGAATGTCAATAGGCTTTATGCTAATCTTACTACCATCCTTGAATCAACCTCCTTCTTAGACTATCAATAGGCTTTAGGTAAGACCAATGATACTATCATGAATCAACCCTTTTGGTAATCTATTAGGATATACCTCAATTATAGAAGAAGGTTAAGTCCTGCTCTATTAAGAGACTTAATTCTTCAATGGTTAAACTGAAACACAATGACCTATTTCTAATGCAACTTTGAATTGCATATATTTAGATCTATTTACATACAATACCTTTCTAATCAATATATCAATTCAATTCCTTTGTACTTCACACTTTCTGCTCTGTGATGCTGTGCTTCACTGTTCGTTGGTGTCTCCAAAATTCTTTAGCTCTCCTTTAGCTTGATTGATCAGGACTGTATGAAGTTTATCCTTCACCAGTTTCTCTTCAACATCTTCTTTCAATTCACTCCCTCATGTATCTGATTGCTTGCAAAAATGAATTATTCTTGTATCTTATATAGACACGATATTCCTTTATTTCTATTTCTGATTCTTGATTCTTGATTCTTGGCGTGAAAAAAATCCAACCAATTTGATTTACGACTTTAACTCCTGATTTATCTCGTAGTTATCTTCTTGCCAACTATATAAATCAATTGCTTAACTGTGGTTGAATAAAACAAATAAAACAATCAGTTAAGTCTATCCTTAAGCTCTATTAGCTAGATATTTTATCATTTTCTAATCTCTCTGTTCTATCGATCAATCTTGCAGTTTGTTGCCAGTGACAACTGCTAGTTCTGTTAGTGCAACTTCAGTTAGATTTGGGAACTCTGTCCTTCGGACATCATTGGATCTTGCTTGTTGGGCACCACTATTTTCAACTCGTTGGGCATCTTGTGATTCTGCTTCATCAGGAAACACTGTCTTCTACTCGTCGGCATCACTGTGACTTTTTCTATGCCTTTACCGATGGTGTGCACTCCGTCAGTGTTGTCTATCACTTAGTGAGTACTTGACTTTTATGCATTTATGAAAGCATAACCTCTGTTCCATTGATTCTTTGAAGTCTTTGGCATTATGTACATGACCGTACAGATGATATCAAGTTGACATCAATGACAATACAAACCATTAACTGATTTAATATCTTGCATCATCTTCAACTTAACATTATCAAACATTCAATTAGTTACATGTCATCAATCTCTCCCTTTGGCATTGATGGCAACATGCTATATTATCACACTATACTATTTATAATACAACATGAAATACAATTGTTGAGATTCATTAAATTACCAAATAATTTGTTTTGATAACTAATAAAAATGTTTGACTGCTAGTAAGATCTATGTTAGCTTAGATTTGATTCTTGCAGATTTCTCTGTTTCTTCTTCTGATGTGTTGTGTCCTCTGTTTGTGTCAATTTATCTCTTTTGAATTTTCAACTTCTTGATGTCACTATCTTTGATTTGCAATTTTTATACCAATTCTCTCCCTATAGATAGGATCTCTCCCTGTTTGGAGTAATCTGATAATGAATAGTTTCTAATGATAATATGGATACATTCTCTCCCTTTGACAACAATGCCAAACAAATATTTGTCAAATATATGACATTCTGTCAAACAATTTCTTCTCTCCATAATATATTCCTTGAATTTCCCTTATCCATCATCAATATATAAATATGTTCTGGTGCTTGGTTTTGATATATACCTTTCTGTATATAGATGTAGCTTTGAAGTTCATTTTCTATTTGCATCAATCATGAATGATATTCTGATAATATATGGCTGATGCAGCCTTCAATCCTTTTACTGACTGGTAGACATGGGTTTGACCCCTAGTCTTTTTCTCAGGTACTCAAATGTATCCTTGGGCAGTGGCTTGGTGAAGATGTCAGCCAATCATTCTTTTGATTGCACATATTCAAGTATGACCTTTTTTTCTTGAACTTGTTCTCTTAAATAATGATACTTGATGACAATGTGTTTAGTCTTTGCATGCATGACTGGATTCTTGGAAATATTTATTGCACTGGTTTTATCACAATAGATAATTACTGGTTCTATGATCTTCATATGCATACCTTCCATCAACTATTTTATCCATGCAATATTTGAGCAGTTTGCAGCAGCAACAACATATTCAAGTTCTGCAGTAGACTGAGAGATGCATCCTTGTTTCTTGCTAATCCATGTGACAAGTCTGTCACCCATAAAGAATACTCCTCTAGTTGTACTCTTTCGGTCATCAAGATTTACAGCCCAATCAACATCGGTAAACACTTTTAGTTTAAATTTGCCTTCTCTTCTATACCATAAGCCAAATTCCTCAGTATTCTTCCAATATCTTAGAATCCTTTTCACAGTAGTTATATGTGATTCCCTAGGGTTAGCAGAAAATCTAGCAATAATTCCTACTGCATGTGCAATATCTGGTCTAGTGTGTACCATATATATGAGTTTTCCTATCATTGATATGTATAGAGTCAGATTTACCTCTGTTGTCTTGTCTTCCTTTGTTAATTTGCATCCAGTAGCCATTGGTGTTCCAATAGGTTTGGAATCTTCCATCTTGAATTTTTTTAGAACTTCTTTGATGTATTTGGAATGTGTAATGAAAATACCTTCACTTTGTTGAATGATCTGTAGAACAAGAAAGAACTTGATCTCTCCAAACATAGAAATCTCAAATTATTTTCTCATCTCATTAGTGAATGATTTGCATAGCGAATCATTGCCTCCGAATATGATGTAATCAACAAATATTTCAGCAATCAAAGTGTTAGCATTAGTATCTTCTTTCAAATAAAGATTACTGTTTTCACTAGTCCTCATGAATCCAATACTTATTAGATAGGAATGAAGTCATTCATACTAGGCTCTGGGAAATTGTTTCAATCCATACAAGGCTTTGTGAAGTCTACATACCATGTTCCTCTTGTTTGGATCCACAAACCCTTCTGGTTGCTCAATGTATACCTCTTCTTCAAGTATTCCATTTAGGACTACTGACTTGACGTGCATTTGATATACTTTGAATCCTTTGTATGCAACATAAGCAAGTAGAATTATTACTCCTTCTAGCCTAGAAATAGGTGCAAAGGTTTCTCCATAGTCTATATCATCCTCTTGTGCATACCCCTTGCATACTAGTCTTGCTTTATTCCTTGTGACTTCTCCATTCTTGTTCTGTTTGTTCCTGAATATCCATTTTGTACTGATGACATTCTTGTCACCTGGTCTTGGCAAAAGTGACCATGTCTTGTTCTTTTCAATCTGTTCAATCTCATCATCATAACACTTATCCATTCTTCATTATCTAGCGCAGCATTGACAAATTTTGGTTCAAACTCACAAATTAAGCAATTTGAGTTTAAAGACTTACTTCTTATTCTTTTACTAGCTTTCTTATCTCCTATGATCTAGTCCTCTAGATGGTTCCATCTTACATATGTTGCAAGTACAAGTATAGCTCTTTGTATATCAGCTTGATCTTCATTACCTTGCACATTATCTTGACTGTCGGTAACAACATTCTGACCGTTGGTTGCAACATTTTGTTGTTCTTGATTTAAGCACTGTTGCTCGGGTAGAGTTATGGGTCCTTCACAGTATACAAACTTGTTGTAGTCCTTTGGTTCTTTTGTGCTTTCCAATTCATTCTTTTCTACAAATTCATCAATCTTCACATTTGCACTTTCAACTATTTTTTTAGAAGCCTTGAGTAGACATTTAAAAGCTTTGCTTTTGGTAGAATACCCTAGAAAAATGCCTTCATCACTTTTGGCTTCGAGCTTTCCATTTCTATTATCTTTTAAGACATAACATTGACTACCAAATATTTTGAAGTAACTTACATTGGGTGTTTTACCATACCATAGCTCATAAGGAGTCTTCTTTGAGTCCTTTCTCAATT
>MU225420.1:3699327-3710304 GCA_018584345.1 Thuja plicata
AGGGAAACTAACTCAGAAATAGAAACTACCTAAGATTAGCTTAAGCAACTAGAGTGAATAGGGAAGTTACTAATTAGATCATAATGATTTAAATTAGTAACCTCGATATGCTATTACTCTAACAGTTGACTGTGCAAGAACATTGATGATTGAGAAAAGAATCACCCAAACATTTTGGAGAGAAGTTTTCAGTACTGATGTCTACACACTAAACAAAGTACAATTGAAGAAGGACACAAAGAAGACACCATATGAGCTTTGGTATGGTCATACACCCAATGTAAGTTACTTCAGAATATTTGGTAGTCAATGTTATATATTGAAGGATGATAGAAATGGAAAACTTGATTCCAAAAGTGAAGAAGGTATCTTCCTAGGGTACTCAACCAAAAGAAAGGCCTATAAATGTCTTAACAAGTCATCTAACAAAATCATTGAAAGTGCAAATGTGAAAATAGATGAATTTGAAAAAAAGAATGATAAGGAAAGAAAAAAGGAACCAGAGGACTACAATAGGTTTGTTTATACAGAACCTGACACTCTACTTGAGAAATAGTGTGTCGCTCCTGAGCATCAGAATATTGCACTTGAGTATCAGGCCGCAATTACCGATGATTAGGTTAATACTCAAGATGATGTTTCGAACAATGGAGATGAAAATGAAGGTGAAGAAGATGATTAGAATGATGAACACAAAGTTGAACCAAAACTTTCCAAGCATGTCAGAAGACATCATCCACAAAATCAAATCATAGGAGACAAGAATGCTGGAACAAGAACAAGAAGTAAGTCACTTAACACCAGATGTCTACTTTGTGATTTTGAGCCTAAATCTGTTAACAATGCACTTAAAAATGAAGAATGGGTCAGTGCTATGAATGAGGAGATAGAACATATTGAGAAGAATAATACATGGACACTAGTACCAAGACCAGATGATAAGAATGTCATCGGTACCAAATGGATATTTAGAAATAAGTTGAATGAGAATGGAGAAGTCACTAGAAACAAAGCAAGATTAGTTTGCAAGGGATATGCACAAGAAGAAGGTATTGATTATGGAGAAACCTTTGCACCCGTTGCTAGACTAGAAGGAGTTAGAATCTTACTTGATTATGCTAGATTTAAAGGATTCAAGGTATACCAGATGGATGTCAAATCTGCATTCCAAAATGGAATATTGGAAGAAGAGGTATACATTGAAAAATCAGAAGGGTTTGTTGATCTAGGCAAGAGAAACATGGTATGTAGACTACATAAAGCCTTGTATGGATTGAAAAAAGCACTAAGAGCCTGGTATGAAAGACTTCACCCATATCTCATTAGCATAAAATTTGTTAGAATAAGTGAAAATAGCAATCTATACTTAAAACAAGATACCGATGGTAATATTTTGATTGCTGAAATTTTTGTTGATGATATCATTTTTGGAGGAAATGAATTGTTATGCAAATCCTTTGCTAATGAAATGAGAAAGAAATTTTAAATGTCTATGTTTGGGGAGATAAAAATCTTTCTTGGTCTATATATTCTTCAACAAGATGTAGGCATTTACATCACTCAGTCCAAATACATCAAGGAAGTGCTAAAGATATTCAAGATGGAAGATTCCAAACCAATTGGAACACCTATGGCTACTAGATGCAAGCTGACAAAAGAAGAAAAGACAAATGAGGTAAACCAAACCTTATATAGATCCATGATTAGCAAACTAATGTATGTTGTTCACACTAGACCAGATATAACACATGCAGTGGGGATAGTTGCAAGATTCTCTGCTAATCCAAAATAATTACATATGACTGCTGTCAAAAGAATTCTGAGATATCTGAAGAACACTGAGGACTATGACTTATGGTAAAAAAGAGAAAGAAAATTTGAGCTACAAGTCTATATAGATGCTGATTGGGATGGAAACATTGATGACTAAAATAGTACAACATGAGGAGCATTCTTCATGGGTGACAGACTTGTCACATGGATAAGCAAGAAGCAAGGATGCATCTCTCAGTATACTACAGAAGTGAAATATGTTGTTGCTACTGAAAATTTCTCCAATATTGCATGGATCAAACAATTACTGGAAGGTATGCATATGAAGATCCTTGAACTAGTAATTATCTATTGTGATAATACTAGTGCAATAAACATTTCTAAGAATCCAATCATGCATGTTAAGACTAAGCATATTGCTATCAAGTATCACTATCTGAGAGAACAAGTACAAGAAAAGGAAGTGACACTAGAATATATTCAATCAAAGGAACATTTAGCTGATATATTCACAAATTCATTACCGAAGGATACTTTTGAGTACCCGAGAGAGAGACTAGGGGTCCAACCCTTGTCTATTAGTCAGTAATCTGACTAGGAGGTTGCATCAACCTATACCAAATGTAAAGATCAGTCATGTTGATGCAAACACTGAAATGAACAACAAAAGATATATCTGTACATTGCAAGATACATATCTGCACCACAAATCAGACATTGTATTGCTGATGGATAGGGAAATTCAAGGAATATATTATAAAAAAGTAATGGAACATGATATAGATGATAAAACAAGGAGAAGTATGTTTGTTTGGAATTTTTGTCAAAGGGAGAGATGTTCTCATTATCATACAAAAGGGAGAGTAATATCTCATTATCATCAGGGAGATTTTATTTATCATACAAAGGGAGAGATTATATCATTATCCATGAAAAAAAGTTCCTGAGAATCAGAAAGGAAGAGTTAATCAATATTCTAAGGGAGAGAAATTGATTACACATGAAATATCCATCTAAGGGAGAGAAGTAACAAAGGGAGAGAGTTCAGATAAAGAGAAAGATTGTTGTCAAAGTAAAAAGAGATTATCAAGAAGAGGAACAGTCAAGGCAGAACACATATTAGAACAGAGATATCAGATGATACATCTATCCAGAGAAGGGATCAAAGATTGAAGACAACCACTCTGCATGAAACAAATCTAAGCTATTTTTGAGCTTACTGAGAGCCAGAAATTTGTAATAGTTACATTAGTAAAGCTTTATGAAACTATATATTTCATATTGTATTAGTGATAGTATAGTATGATAATGTAGTATGTTGCCATCAATGCCAAAGGGAGAGATTGATAACATGTAACTGATTGAATGTTTGAAGATGTTAAGTTGATCACCAATATGTAGAAGGATAATGCAAGACATTAATTTAGTTAATGGATTTTATTTTCATTGATTTCAACTTGATATAATATAATCGGTTATAATCAAAGTGTCAAAGACTTCATAGAATCAGAGAGATAAAGATTATGCTTTCTATAATGCATAAAAGACAAGTATTCAAAATATGACTACAAACACCAATGGTTAGTGAAACCCGATGGATAGAGATCATCGACAGTCAAGTCACAGTGATGCCCAAGAAAGAACACCAAAGAGCATTACCGATGAGCAGAATCACAAGAATAATCGACAACCAGAAACATAGTGTAAATCGACAGAGAAGCTCGAGGAGAACTGGAGTGTTGACCGACGCTATCAAAGAGTTAAAACACTGAAATAACTTGAGTTCATAAATGATAAAATATCTAGTTGGCAGAGCTAAATATAGAGTTAACTGGTAGTTATCATTATTTTCATCGACAAGATAAGCCAGAGATAAGTAATTGATTTAAAGTTGTTTTGTCCAGTTGGCAAGAAGATCTCAGCGAGATAAAACAAGAGTTTTACTTTAAATATAATTAGCAAGAATTGTGGATCACGCCAAGTTCAAGAAAATCAAGAACCTAACAATGGTGATATCATGTCTATAAAGAGACAAATCAATTCATTACGAATTGGTGTGGGTGAATGAATGAAAAGAGGATGCTGAAGAGAAACTTCATACAATGCTGATCAACAAGCTGAGAAAAGAGCTAAAGTTTTCTGTGGACACCGAGCAACAAAGCACAACATCACCGAGCAAAATAAAAGTGGAGAAAAGGTATAAACAAAGTTATATTGATCATAATAGTATTATGAGATTACATTAGATTTGAAAATCTGCAAGTATTGTAGACGTCTAAAATTGTCCTTATATTAATTTAATTAATATTCCTATAACATTATAGTTAATTTTAATTAATTATATTTGTTATATTCTCCTATCTATTTAATTAAATTTATTTAATTAAATATGATTCAATTTTCTTAGTATTTGAATTTAATTTAAATGCTATCCCTTCTTAATGTATTAAATCTTATTTAATACATTATCCCTCATTAATTCCCTTTAAATAAATTTTTTAATTTATTTATTCCTCCACATGAATTAATTCTACTAAACCACAATTAATCTAAATCTAATTTGGATTAAACTAATTTAAACCTAGATCCTACCCTACCTCACATCACTCTCACCAAATAAACCTATTCACTAATTAACTAAGGTTAATTAGGCTAATTTCTAGATTCCTACACCAATTAGTCCTAATTATTTGCTCACACATGTGTGAGAAAATTTCCAAAAATTGCCTTTTCCAAATAATCCTTATTTGGTGCCAACAAGATTTCTTACACCCATGATGACACCTTCTTACACTTTCTAAAAGTGTTTCATTGGACTAAAACTCTTACACCCTCTTACACTTCTTACAAGATCCTTCACATGTGTACTTTAAGTACACTTTGACCCATGACATCCAAAGTTGCTCACATATGTGTGAGCAAAGTGGGCCTTTTGTATGGCTTATGTGTCCCTTATGTGGCACCTATGTGGATGCCACATGAGCTCCACCTCATCCAAGCCCTCTCTCTCCTCTAAAAACTATATAAATAGAGGCCTTTGTCAAGAGCAAATCATCTCCCTTTTTTGCATTGTTATCATGTTAGTTTGATTCTAGAGCATTTAGCATTTTCATAGCAATCTTATTTCTTAGTTCATGCTTAGTTCATTTTGGTAATCTAGATATCACATCTTAGGACATAATGGAATGACTCTTAGTTAGTTTTGTTTCATCTTGCATATTAATCTAGTTTAGTCTTTGCATCCATATAGTCATGGTGATGGCTTGAGACAAGTTCCTCATACTTGCTCTTGAGTTCTTCACTTCTTAGTTTGCATCTTCAATCAAATAGTGGGATTAAGTATATTGTGTTGGGAGAGCACACCCACATAACATCTCTAGGAGAAAATCAACAAGGTCTTGGGTGCCCTTGTTTAGCTCATCGGAGGTCATGATGGAGTTTCTTATTTTTGTAGTATGCTTTAGACATATTAGTGTAACTTATTGATTGTATTTATCTAACATTTACATGTCTGAGCATGCTCCCAATAGGTAGGTTTCCAACATGTATATTTTGGCACACCCGGTGGGACCCACATCCCTTATTTTCTAACATTTTTTCAAAATTTTTCGTAGTTCAAAAAATTTTCATGCAAACACGTCTCCGCTCTGGAGTCACCATTTCCGCAGATTACCATCTCCGCTTCTTAGCCATTTGCGAAACTCAGTCATCTGTGCTACTATTTCACTTTCTCCACCTGTGTAGAAAAAGACTTATAAAACTTCATTTTAAATTTCTTTTTATCAACTTTTAGCATTTTTAACTCTTAGGTTTTTGATAGTAACACAATTTTTAGGAGTTAAATGTTGTCTGATTTGATAAAAGTATTATTTTTAAGTTTGATTAAGTCTGTTCTTTTTAACAGAATTTGACTGTGTGTATTTTTTCGTCTGTGCAGGTATATCTCCATTTCTGTAGATCACCGTTTGCGCAGATCACCATCTGCGATACTTCTCCATCTGTACATTTTTCTGCAAACATTTAATATCCAAGATTTTAAACTACTGACAAATTTCATGTAGGTTCCTTGATGACTCTTAACAGATTTATTAAAATGAACTTGTATGATTAATCATTTATCTTGGAATGTATGTTGTTTAAAATAAAACTCACTCAATCTTGAATGTTAAAGGAATGAACCTCACCAATCTTGAATGAAATAAGGTAAATGAACACACATTTTCAAGCTTTCTCTTTGCTGTGTGGGAAATAAATTGAACATGAATGATTAACCATACGATTGTGTCTTTTGCTTAGATAGAAAAACACATACTTGCTTTAATAGGTTCAATTTGGAATGAACATTTCTTGGTGTGTTTGAAGAAGTGTTTCTCAACACTTTTCTCAAGCTATGTGTCATTAGATTAAAATCCCTTTAACATAAGTGACGCTATGATTAAGTTATAGCCGTATCCTCTCCCCTCACCTTCGTGGATCTTGGGTGAAGAGAAATCTTAACTTAATCAAGCTTCTAGAGAGGCCTGTCTAGAGGGTGCACTTCCCCTTTAGAGGATGACCTCAAACTGGTAATCTCTTCGGTCGGTATAAAAATAAAGTGTGATCCAAAGGTCCTCTTTATCCCTTCAAGCTCAGGCAGGTCGTGTTGAATGGTAGTCCATACTGAGTGAATATCCTCAACATATTGGCATGGTTGAACTAGAGACTTAAGTGTCTCACGCCATACAAATCGACTGCGGGGATGCCACGAAAACTTACTAGCAAATATAAATTAGTAGCCTACCTGATTCACCTCTGAACGATGACTTATTATAGTGCAAGGGGAGGGAAGATTCTTCCCCCAAGATTCTCATCATATGTGTCCCAGGGTATTGTGTTGCGAAAGAGATCTTCGTAGCACGACAATAATACCTGGAAAAAGGAAAAAACACAGGTGCCCTTCCAGGGGTGACATGCTATGTGAGATGAAGGAATACTAAGCAATGGGCCTATAATATTTCATGCAAAGCCAAATTCCTAAGGTAGCTACTGTTTGAACTGTCTTCATTGTGCTAGACCTAGTAAAAACATAAGTGGCTTGAAAGAGTCACTTGAACATACACGAATGAGATATTACAAGTTGAATCAAGATTTCCCAATATCATATTTGCTGGTATCCCTCAAGGTTTCTTTGTCCCTTGTCGGATTGTTTTAAGATGTGTGTCTGTTATTTTCTGGTTTGCATGTGCTAAAATCAGTTCTTTCCATTGAACAAATTTGCCCAAAATCAGAATGAAGGTAAAAAATCTGCCCAGAATTTCAACACATTGCCTTAGTCACAGTCAGCTGTCTCTGCTCTGGATCCACCGTCTATGCAGATTACCGTCTGTGTAGATCACCGTCTGTGAAGATCGTCGACTGTGTCTGAGACTGCCGTCTCCGCTTTAAAACAGTGAGCTTCCAAATTTGCCAAGATACTCAAAATTTGACCTTCTATAGGACCCTATAATCATTTGTCCTAGATCATTCATTCATTCATTCAGCCAAAATCAGATTTTCCATGATATGACCAATTTCAAGAAACATAAGAAGGTTAAGCTTCCAACACCTCCAGTATATAGAGAGCAGAAAGAAACCACCCGTAAATCCAAGGAATATCAACATATTGCAACATCTATCAAGCAAGAGATTGAACATCGTGAGAAAATTGACAAAATTCTCTACAATAACAAAGTTTGCAATTTCATGGCCAAGTTTTCCATCAACGGTGCTTTTGTTTCCATTAAACAATATGATTAGATAACATCTTGCTTTTGGATCATTCTTCCATCCTCATTCTTCCTTCTCTTGGAGCATTAGATCAAACCATCAAATCAAATCAAATCTTTAGGTTGAAAGACCTTAATCAAAGTATTACAAAACTTCATCCTCAAACAAACACAACATTTCTTGTAGACCATCAGTTCATCTCAAGTAATTTAAATCCTTAGTAATGTCCTATTTTTCTTGAGATCACAAGTCCATCTTCAAGTAGAACAGGTATTACTTTAAATCCTTTCATGTTTATAGCATCATAAGGTTTTGACATGCTTAGGTTTTGTTCCAAAAACCTTTAAATCAATTATCAATTAATCCCATCAATCCTTAATCAATCATTCAAATCCAATCAAATCCAATAAAATTCAAGATCAAAGATCTTTGCTCCATTTCATTTCTTACATCTCCTTGTCTTTCATTCTTCTAAATCCACCATTATATGGTTGTCACTCGATCCCACGATAGAAACATGAGGTGAAAAAACATTCAACACTGTTACCCGTGAGGAGAATCCATTTGCCACTCAATACTTTCAAGGAACTGGGGTACGAGCTGAGGAAGTGCCCAAAGAAACTAAATTAGTGGACCAAGAAGAAAGACCCACCCAAGTGAATGACTTCCTTAGAGACCCATACAACTTGGAAATGGTTGAGAAGGCCATTATGCATAACAGTGATGAAATATTCTTGAATCTTATTCATAATGGTGTCACAGTTCCCGTTGAATTTGATGAAACACTTCTTACCTGAAATGTCACCAAAGATGCTGCTGCCGCTACTGCAGCCATGACTTCTACTTCAAATGCTACATCATCACGTGACACTAGTAAGGGACCTGTCAGTGAACCTCCTACATCAATACCTATATCAGCACCTGTGTCAACAACTACATCAATACCTCAATTGACACTTGAAAAAATTCAACAGATCATAAGCACCTTGACAAACAATACTGCTCACAATAGCACTCAAACAACGATGACTCAAGGAGAAAGTGCTAATTTCAATAACATAGGGTAGGTTTCCATGCCCTTGTCTTCATCTTTGTTTCAAACAATGGGGGCAAAAACATCTGCAACCAATACATCACGAGCCTATCAATATATACCTCCTCCTACCATTGGTATGACCTCCACGGGATTTTCAGTTGCACAATTTGGAGGAGGTGGAGGTTATGTACCCCCATTTTTCACACAGAATACTCCAGACTTCACCCAACAATTCAATGAGCTCAAGAATATTGTACAAGGCTTACAGAATGGGGGCAAGAAGGAGTTTTCTTTTGAAGAGATTTGTCTGTATCCGTTTGACAAGTCTATCACGATGCAACCATTCCCACCAAACTTTGAGATGCCCAAATTTGAGAAATACAAAGGTGAAACATGTCCTCTACAACATCTCAAAGAGTTTTATATTGCATGTTAAGAGGTCACCTATAATGAGAATTACTTGAAAAGACTCTTCACTAGGAGTCTTGGAGGCGCAACCTTGGAATGGTTAATGGCCCTTCCTTATGGGTCAATCTCTACCTTCTCAGATCTTGCAGAGAAGTTTGTTGGACAATATTCATATAACATTGAGCATCAAGCAACACTCAGCGATTTGTGCAATACTAAACAAAAGAATGGGGAAACCTTTGCTAGTTTCTTGCAACGATGGAGACATATTGCAAATCACTTGCCATGGAAAATACCTGATAGTCACTTGATTGACATCTTCACAAAGAATTTAATCTCTGAGATGTCCTTCCAAATGAAAATGGCTTCACCTGACACCTTTCAATCCCTTTTCAAGAAGGGAAAATACATTGAAGATGGCCTTTTGCAAACCAAACATTATACTCCTTCCAATAATGATAAACAAAAATTTTGGAGTAAAAACAAATGAGTTGTTAATGATGGAGTGACTGATGCCAAGAATGTCCAAAATGTCCAAGCATCCAACAATAACAATCAAAACAATTGTAATAATAATCAGAATCAAAATCAGTATCTCAACAACAACCATAATCAAAATCAGAATCCGAACAATCAGAATAATTAGAATCCGAACAATAATCAAAATCAGAACAATCAAAACAATAATAAAAAATTGCACAATCAATCATTCTTATTTCCTTGCAACAACTACAACAATAACAACAATAACAATAATAATGACAATCGACAACAACGACAATTCACAGCTTTGGCAGAACCCCTAAATGTGATCTTCAAATAGCTTGTGGATCAAGGAATGATAGTCTACCCAAATACTCGACCTTTTGATGAGAATCAACCTAAACCTATTTGGTATAGAGATAATGAGTATTATGATTATTATCACATCAAGGGGCATGATACCAAGAAATACATGAAGCTTAGACACTTTGTGCAAGATTTCATTGAGGATGGGAAAATTGAAGTTGAAGGTCAGAATACATCCTCATCTAATGCGAAATTCAAAGTCTACAATCAACCCTTCCCACCTCATAATCAAAACAATGCATCAAATGCAATCCCATATGACTATTCTACCAATACTATTACAGGCCATGATCGAACATGTGGGAGTTTAAGTGAAAATGATATCTTTGGGTTTGGCTCTCTTTGTGGCTGCATTGAAGAATCTGACATGCATGTTAATACCATAATCCTCAAAGATGTTGATTGTAATGCTACTACACGTAGACCTAGAGTCACTATCCAAGCTACTGATAAACCTTCTACATCTGCAAATCCACCAGCGACACCATCTACTGCTGCTCGACTTGCTTTGCACTTTGACTTATTGGCCCAGTTACGAAAGACGCCTGCATAGATATCCATTATAGAGCTCTTGACTGTTAGTAATAACTAAGAGGGGGGGGGGTGAATCAGTGGCCTCAAAAATTTATCTAATTCAATCCACCAATAAATACTTCTCCAATTATTAAGTCCCTACAAGATGCATGCCTTTGAAATACTTGAAACAAATAACTGTCTGTCGGTTTACCTTATCTGTCCTTATTCTCCTTGATAACCGATAAGCAGTAAACTATATTTACCGATACTTAGTAAATATGTAGAGTATACCAATCAATCCATAAATGCTTATGTGAAATGTAAAACACTAAAGTAATAAACCACACACACATATAACACAATGATTTTAACATGGAAACCTTGTTAAGGGAAAAACCACTGGGACCGGTACCCCAAATTTTCACTCTTTTGAAGTGAGCCCTGTTAGGAGCCAACCCTGTTAAAGGTTACAAAAACATGGTTAAGTGTGACCTTGTTAGAGGATTTTTATACATAGGTTGTGACTTAGTATCTGGCATCTATGCTACCATCCTTGAATCAGTCTCATGACTATCAATAGGCTTTATGCTAATCTTACTACCATCCTTGAATCAGCCTCCTTCTTAGATTGTCAATAGGCTTTAGGTAAG
>MU225420.1:3715040-3732027 GCA_018584345.1 Thuja plicata
GGGGGGGGGTGAATCAGTGGCCTCAAAAATTTATCCAATTTAATCCACAAATCAATACTTCTCCAATTATTAAGGCCCTACAAGATGCATACCTTTGAAATACTTGAAACAAATAACTGTCTGTCGGTCTACCTTGTCTGTCCTTATTCTCCTTGATAACCGATAAGCAGTAAACTATATTTACCGATACTTAGTAAATATGCAGAGTATACCAATCAATCCATAAATGCTTATGTGAAATGTAAAACACTAAAGTAATAAACCACACACACATATAACACAAAAATTTTAACGTGGAAACCCTGTTAAGGGAAAAACCACTGGGACCGATACCCCAAATTTTCACTCTTCTAAAGTGAGCCCTGTTAGGAGCCAACCCTGTTAAACGTTACAAACACACAGTTAAGTGCGACCTTGTTAGAGGATTTTTATACATAGGTTGTCACTCAGTATCTAGCATCTATGCTACCATCCTTGAATCAATCTCATGACTGTCAATAGGATTTATGCTAATCTTACTACCATCCTTGAATCAACCTCCTTAGACTATCAATAGGATTTAGGTAAGACCAAAGCTACTATCATGAGTCAACTTTTTGGTAATCTGTTAGGATATACCTCAATTACAAAAATATTGTTAAGTCCTGCTCTGTTAAGAGACTTAATGCTTCAATGGTTAAAATGAAATAAAATGACATGTTTCTAATGCAACTGAATTGCAGATTTTTAGATCTATTTACTTACAATATATTTCTGATCAATGTATCAATTCAATTCCTTTGTACTTAACTCTTTCTGCTCTGTGATGTTGTGCTTTTTTGTTCATCGGTGTCTGCAGAATTCTTTAGCTCTTCCTTAGCTTGATTGATCAGGACTGCATGAAGTTTATCCTTCATCAGTTTCTCTTCAGCATCTTCTATCAGTTCACTCCCCCGTGTATCTGATTTATTTTTGAAGTGAATTATGCTTGTCTCTTATATAGACATGATGTTCCTTAATTCTAGGTTCTTGATTCTTGATTCTTGGCATGAAAGACAATCCAGCCAAATTGATTTATGACTTTAACTCCTGATTTATCTTATAGTTATCTTCTTGCCAATTGTACAAATCATTTACTTAATTGTGGTCGAATAAAATAAATCAAACAACCAGTTAAGTCTATCCTTTAGCTCTGCCTGCTAGATATTTTGTCATTTTTTGATCTCTCTATTATGTCGGTTAACTCTGCAGTTCGTCGCTGGTGACAGCTGCCAGTTCCATCAGTGTCACTTCAGTTAGCTTCGAGATATCCATCCATCGGGCATCATTGGATCTTGCTCATCAGGAAACACTATTTTTAGCTCAATGGGTATCCTATGATTCTGCTTCATTGGGCAACACTATCTTCTGCTCGTCGGGCATCACTGTGACTTTATATCTATCTTTATCGATGGTGTGCACTCTGCCAGTGTAGTCTGTCACTTAGTGAATACTTAACTTTTATGCATTACTAAAAGCATAACCTTTATTCCATTGATTCTCTGAAGTCTTTGGCATTGTGTATATGACCAAATAGATGATATCAAGTTGACATCAATGACAATACAAACTATTAACTGATTTAATGTCTTGCATCATCTTCAACTTAATATAGTCAACCATTTAATCAGTTACATGTCATCATTGACAACTTTGCCAATTCATAGAGAAATCCTTGATAAAGCTCTAAATGAATCTCGTATCCCTGAGAACATCAACGCTACACAATTCAAAGCTATGATAGGGAACCTAGCTGCACAAGAATATCTATTCTTCACTGATAAGGACTTTGGTGGTCCTGATCCTCATCATAATAAGTCCCTCCATATAGAAGGCAAAATTTGCTCTACAAGAGTAAAACAAGTTCTCATAGATGGTGGATCTGGCTTAAATTTGTGCACATTAAAAATGATTCGTAATATCGGTCTTTCTAAGGACCTCATTGATGTAGACAAACAAATTACAATAAAAGCCTATGATGATCGAGAATGAGAAAGAAAGGGTTTGATCACACTACCCTTACAAGTGGGCCCGACCCTAATTAAAACTGTTTGTCATGTACTAGATCTAGATCTACCTTATAACATCTTGCTGGGATGTCCATGGATACACACTATCAAAGGTGTACCCTCTACTTATCATCAATGTCTAAAGTTCCCACATCATGGTAGAGAAATCAAAATTCCTGGAGATCCTAAGCCCTTTCAATACTGCAAGAGATTGGAAGGAAAAGAAGCTAATTACAGCCCGTTGAATGAGTTTGGTCGACATTTCAATCAAGAAACCCCTATTTCAAACACTCCATTAGTTCCAGAAAAGACATCAGAAACACTAGCTAAACAATCCAAAGGAAAGGAAAAGGTTACTGAAGACAAGGCTATTGATGACAAACCTTTCTCATCTGAAGCAAAGGCCACCTTTACAGATCAAGGCATGCGAGAGTATAAATTTTAAAGTGCTCTATGTATTGGGCAACTCCCTTTGTCTCCAAAGTCTTATGGAAGACCATCACCATCCCCCTCTCCAAAGATAAAGTGCTTATGCACTGCAAATCAACTATTTTTGAACATTGGGGGTCCCTATCAGATGAACACATGGAATATAGTTTCCTTTACTGGCTCTATAATGATGAAGAAGAATGACCTGTAATTTACCCAAAGGAAAGTATCCTAAGGTTACTCCCATTGTTGAAAGCATGGGATATCATGGTACTAGCCTTGGAGCTAATGAAACAGGAAAGAAGAAGATCATAACAGCTAATGGCTATCCTAAAGGACATGGATTAAGTTCCATAGAAACTAAGACTAAATTCGCTAAGGATTATTGTCTAGCTACCTCAATTTCATACACTAAGGAGGAGTTCTTTAAAATTCCTTTCCAATATATTGAGGATGACCTAAACAAAAATCACCATGTCTTCACTATCACCCAAGCCGACCTTTCATCCCCTCGTCTACCCCTCACAAACCCTGAATTAATTGATTGGGATCAGCAAGACTCACCACCAGCTTTGGATGTTTGTGATTTGGATGAGACAGTTTTATCCCTCTTTGGACTTAAGAATCTTCGAGAGTATGAACATCAGATACACTACAGTGAACAAGCCTACTTCGGTAGCCAAGTCAACTCTTTCAGTTGCAAAAATGAAAAAGAAAAAAAAAAATTGAAGATACATCCTCTGATGAAAACCTCTCGCAGGAACCTTTGGATGAAGAAAAAGACAAAATAAAGGATGCTTCCTCTAGTGAAAAACTTTCTGAGGCACTAGAGGAGGGAGAGGCTGAATTTTCATTTATATCTTCTAAACTAGAAGTGACCTCTATGATCATTGAAGATACTATTCCAATCAACCTAGGCACAAAAGAAGATCCACACATCACCTACATTGCAGTCTCTCTCAGCGATCAAGAAAAGAAAGACATGACAACATTATTGCATAAACACAAAATCAACTTTGCCTGGACATACAAAGACATGCTCGGGCTCGATAGAGATCTTGTCATGCATCATCTTGTTGTAGATCCAAATGTAAAACCTGTTAAGCAGAAACTTTGCAAGATGCATCCTCAAGTTGCATTGGTAGTCAAAGTAGAGCTTCAGAAGATGCTGGACGCTGAAGTAATCAGACCAATTGATTATCCTTAATGGGTTTCTAATATTGTACTAGTAGGTAAGCCTACTGGGGGCATTCACATCTACACGGATTTTAGAGACCTAAACCTTGCATGTCCCAAGGATGATTTTCCACTCCCAAATATTAACATTATAGTGGATTTGATGACATGACATGAAATGTTGTCACTTATGGATGGCTTCTCAGGTTACAATTGAGATCAAGATAGCACCATAAGACTAGCACAAAACTACATTCACAATGCCTTAGGGCACCTTCTGTTATCAGGTGATGCCTTTTGGCCTTAAAAATGCTGGAGCCACTTATCAACGAGCAATGACTACCATCTTTCATGACCTTTTGCATGTCATCATGGAAGATTATGTGGATGATCTTTTAGGAAAATCCAAAACAAGGGAATCACATATTCCTATCCTTACTACCATCTTTGAGCGATTGGAGAAGTATAAGCTTAGGTTGAATCCTAAGAAGTGTGTTTTTGGAGTACAGTCTGGTATGCTGCTGGGATACATTGTGTCACAATGCGGAATAGAAGTTGATCCAAAGAAAGTGAAACCAGTCCTAGAGATGCCACCACCCAAAAAATTGAAGAAATTATGCAGTTTACAAGGCAAACTACAATCAATCAAAATATTTATGTCACAAATGGCTAACAAGGTGCATCCGTTCTCCCATCTCTTGCGCAAGAATATCAAGTTCCAATGGGATTGCTTGTGTCAAAATGCATTTGAGAAACTGAAAGGCTATCTAGCTAATCCATCCATGTTGGTACCACCTATTTCTGGTCATCCTCTAATTTTGTACATATCTTCTATAGAGGTCATGTTGGGAGCCCTCCTGGCATAATTAGATGATACCGGCAAAGAGCGAGTAATTTAGTATCTCAGCAGGACTCTTATTGGCTATGAGTTGAATTATTCCCTAATTGAGAAGGCATGTTTGGCCATTGTTTTTTGTACATAGAAACTATGACATTATATGCTTAATCATAAGATTCATCTGGTTGGAAAGATTGATCCACTCAAGTATCTCCTAGCACGTGCTGCTCTTACTGGTCGTACAACAAAATGGGTCATGATCCTTAGTGAGTTTGAAATTGTTTATGTGGACCGAAAAGCTATCAAAGGACAAGTAATTGTAGATCAGTTAGCTGAAGCACCTGTTGATGGTAAACATCCTGTGATCACAAATTTTCCAGATGAATTAGTCCTTAATCTTGCCCCGAGTCCACCATGGAAGCTTTATTTTGATGGATCCTTCACTCAGAAAGGATCGGGGGCAGGAATCTTGTTTGTTACACCAAAAGGGGATCTCATCCCTAAATCTTTCAAATTATAGTTTCCTTGTACCAACAACATTGAAGAATATGAATCCCTTGTACTTGGACTTCGACAGGCCATACAACGGAAGATTATCACTTTATTGGTGCTTGGTGATTCACAATTGGTTATCAAATAAGTTATGGATGAATATCAAATGAGGATGACAAGTTACTTCCCTATCACCGTACAGTTGAGGATCTCAAAATGCATTTCATTGAGCTCATCTTCCAACATATCCCTCGCACGAACAACAAAGCAACAGATGCCATTGCAACAATTGGGTCCTTGATCACTATGCCAGAACACAGCACTCGGTGTGAGTTTCTTGTTGAGAATCTTACGGTCCCTGCCTATGACAAATTGAATTCTAAAATGGTGTGTGAAATTGCTGATGCCAATTCCCCATGGTATCAAGAAGTGTATTCCAACCTTCATGATGGACATACCCCACTTACTTTAACCCCCAATCAACGTAAAACCTTCATTTTCCACACTTCCCGATACACAATCCTTGCTGATACCCTCTTCTGAAAGAATTTTGATGGAACTCTTTTAAGGTGTTTGAATTCTGATGAAGCACAAATGTCCTTGGAGGAGGTACATCAAGGAATCTATAGGGCCCACTCTAGCGGACTTACTTTGGCCAAAAAGTTGTTACGCACTAGATATTACTGGCCTACTATGGAGCAAGATGCCTACAACTATGTGAAGAAGTGTGTACCTTGTCAGCAACATGGCAATTTGATACACGCTCCCTCCTAATCCCTCCAGCCTACCATCACCCCTTGGTCTTTTTCATGCTGGGGTCTCAATCTCGTTGGCCAAATTTTCCCTAATTCGTCCAATGGCTATAAATACATCCTGGCTGCTATGGAGTACTTTACCAAGTGGGTTGAAGCTGTTCCTCTCACCTACACTACTGGAAAATTGAATTCAAAGTTTATTTTGAACTATCTTATCTTTCGCTATGGCATTCCTTAGGACATTGTTACTGATAATGGAGGACCTTTCAAGAACAAGGATTTCACAGAGCTATGTAGGAAATTCAGCATTACCCACCATACCTCTTCCAAGTACTTTCCACAAAGCAACAGTCAAGCTGAGGTTACGAATAAAACCATCCTTAGAATCCTCAAGAAAACAGTCGATGAAGCTGGCCATGACTGGCACCTTCACCTCAATCCTTCCCTTTGGGCTTACCACACCTCCATTTGAACCCCCATGGGAGCCACTCCCTTTGCCCTTATTTATGGCACTAAGGCTATTATACCCATTGAAATTGAGCTCCCTTCCCTCAGAATCTCTCTCAAGAATCTGTTTTCCGAAGAAGAATATAGAGTTGCCCGCTTGCAAGAGTTGGAACTCCTCAATGAGAGACGCCTCAATACCCTAGACCACCTCTGCGTGTATCAAAATTTCCTTCACCTTCAGTTCAACAAAATGATCAAGCCTCGTTAGTTTGAGGTTGGTGATCTTGTCCTGTAGCATAATATGAAGAACCTCCAGAACTATGAGAAGAAAGGGAAGTTTGAACCTAATTGGTTGGGTCCCTTCATTGTTACAGCAAAGTATGGCTCAGGCACCTATCAGATTGCATCACCAAAGGGAGATCCACTCCCTGATCCCATCTCAAGTGATTCTATGCTTGATCAGTCTGTAGTCTGTTGTACAACATAAATTTTCAAAAAAACCAAAAAAATCAGAAAAGCAAAAAATCCAAAAACATTCGAAAAGCAAGCAAAAAAGCCAAAAAATAAAAAAAAATCAAAAAAGCATAAAAAATACAAAAGCTTGAAAAGAATATAAAAAAAGAGAAAGAAATAAATCCGCCCATCTGTGAAAACCATTTCAGTGGCGCAATGGATAAGTACCATGGTGAAAACCTGTTTCAGGCACCATGTGTAGTCAGATCCACCATTAATTTCCACCATTTGACTATACAGCTTGCATCGCCTTTCATAATAAGAGTCACTACCCATATCTGTGCAGGTAGTTATTTGACCATCTTTCCACTTTCACAATAAAGTTTCCCACACGACTGAGCTTACCAAATCAAACACTGAGCTTTGTTCTAGACATAGTGATCGCAAACATTTTACACCAAATCAGCAGACATAATGACTTTCTTGTGCTCATTCTATTCACAAGCAATTACCAGCGAATTCCCATTTTTTATCAATTAATCTTTGGCCCATCAAGATTCATCCTTCTGGTGTTGGCTGTTCTATCAATCCTTACATCAAAACTGTTCATGGAAAGAACTTTTGGATTGAATGACCACTTGGTCAGGATGCCTTTTTGTTGATTTTATCTTGTGTTTTACTATGTTCTTATCACGATAGCCTCGATCTTCTATATCTTGTTTCATTACGGTGAATATCTAGTGAAATACGCATCATTTGTGGTATGATCTGCTTGTCATAGTTTGTTAATGCATTTATGTTTTGATATTTGGTTATGACTATGTATGCCTCACTGGGGGCAGGATTCATGCAACTCAAATCCCTCAAAAGATCTGGATGTATTGCGTCTCCTCATGAGTAACATTTCATAAGATCCATCATACCTGATATCTTGCATTCTTATTCCTAACAACCTATTTGTCTGAGAGTCTAGTCCATGCAAAGGAACCATGTTACTTGTGTTTTCTAGCATATGGTGCATAACTCATTTTGCAATATCAAACTAGGGTGTGCTCTCCAACATTAACACAGTATCAATCCCGCTATCATCATGTAGTTAGTCTTTGCATTGTAGTTAGGTCATATTGCATTATGATTTTGCTCTTGGAAAAGGTTTCTATTTATTCCCCCTATTCAGTCACCTAAGTGATTTTATCAGACCTATTTGATACACACAAAAATAGTGTCTTCATCTGCCTCATATTGCATCCATTCACTACAGTTGCATTGTTCGTTTAATGCATTAATCATTATTCATTAATCAGTTGCATTGTTCATTTTAGTACATTAATTATTATTCATTGAATCATTTGCATTTGTTCATTAATCATTATTCATTAAATTTATTCATTTAGTTCATTAATGAGTACTCATTTATAGTTGCATTATTACTCCATTTATTAATCATCATTCATTGGCATTATGCATTTCATTCATTTTGCATTGTTACTACATCTACCATTGCACATTTCATTTATCATTCATTCATTTAGTTGTATTGTTACTTCCATTGCATTTCATTCATTTAGTTGCATTGATAACATCCTTAACATTTTTAGGATTCATTCATTCATATATACATTTACATTTATGCATCATCACATTACATCCATACATAACAAAATATAAGCATTAACACATCATATCTCACATCTATATATATATCTGCATCTCATCCCTGCATCAAAAATACGTTAGCATCATCATACATATATTCATCTCATCTTGCATGTCAGTCATAAACCTCATATAACATATATAATATAACATCATAGTGCATCCATACATTCTGCATAAACATCACATCATATCCATAGCATCATAAAAGTCCATAAATCAAAGTCCCAAGTCCCAAAGTAGTCCATGTATATATATATCAAAAGTATCAGTATCATACATAATGTGTCAAAAATGTGTATCCAAAAAAGGTCTGAGAAGTATCATGGTGGTGGCTGCGATGGTCCTACACCACTGTTGGGACATGGCGGTAACCCCACTGATCCCTGTGAGCCTCGTCTGGTGCTCTTTGTTTGAGCTCTCTCTGTGTAATCCGACTATTGTGACCCCTCTAGAACTGCACCATAATAGAGTCCCATGTAATATGCAGCCTCTCAGCCTCTCCGTCCTACCTCCCTCTGTGCCGCCATGGCATCCGCCATCATCTGTACTACTCCTGCAGTCTTGTCTGCTAGTCACGATATATCGCGGTTTGCCCTGTAGTCCTCTGCATGTCTCCATGCTAAATCTTGCTCTACTGTAAGAGTCGCTATCTATGCTGACATAGCTGCTAGCCCCTCATCATGATCCCCATGCTCCTCTATGATAGCGAACTCTCCACTGTCCACCCGAGCTTGTAAAATGTCTAGTGCTCTCTGAGCACTATCCCCCCGAGTAGTCTCTGCTGTCAGTTCCCCCTGTACCCAGGCTACCTCTGTCTATAGGCTACTGGTTGTGGCCTGTGCTGTATCTAGTAATCCCTGTAGTCACTTGGATCTTAGCCTATGCGCTCACCTCAGTCGCCTAAGATGTCGCCAATAATCCCTATACTCTACCCAGCTTAGTCCACAGGCTATCTCGCTCTGCTATGACTGTATTGTGTGTATCCTAGGCTACATAGCCCACTGGTGGTACCTTCCCCTGTCCTAGTGGCCCCTGTGGTGGCCTGTGTCCCTGTGGTGGCCCCTATGGATCCTGCCCCTATACCTATACATCGGGAACAATGGGTGGCTATCCTCCTACAGGTATCTATACCTATCCCCTCCACCTTGATGCTGCAACCCTAGGCTAGACTCTCCTCCCTCTAGCCCCTCCATCTCCTCCCTCCTTGTCATCATCCCCATCCTATCCTCCTCCATCCCCTCTGACCCCCGATTTCTCATCCTCCAGTATGATTCCTAACACTGTCAGTCTAACAGGTCTATGTGCGGCCCACCACTGAGCATATGCTGGTACTACACCTGCATCCTATAAAGACTCTCAAGCCCTGATCCATGGGACCTCAATCATCCTGATGAAAGATTCTCACACTGTGCATGGATCTTCACTGATACCCTAGACACTCCCCACCTCTCAGGTCACCAATGGATGTGGAAACCCGTCTAGTACCACCTCCTAAATCTGCCCCATCTATCTTCGTACCCTGGTTGGCATATATCTGGAGATCATATAAGCTGTCCTACCAAACAACCAGTAGTTAGTCTACACAAACCTCATATAGTATGAGTCATAGAACCTATCCTCAGCATATCCATCCTGCTGTGGGATCTCGTGACCTCATGCCTCACACCCTGCATAGGGTGCCCATAGTATGTCCCCCATCTCATATAGTCTCCACCGCTAGTATCCGACTAAATTTGTGGCCTCATAACTGATCGGTGGTCTATATCTGCATATAAAAGGCTCGTAAGCTACCCTGGTCTCCTGGTGTCTAATCGATTGTGTGATCGCAATGTGCTCCCATGCCCATACCAGCAAGAGTGTACATCTAGGACCTAGTGCCCTACCCTTGCGGTAGGCGCACATATGTAGATCATAATACAACTGGCCAAGAATGAAATATCCCCAATAGTACTGGTCCCCATCCTCCACCATACTGCTCAGTACTCATGCCCAAACTATTAGGAACCCCTTGCCTACATGATTAGGCATGAGTCGTCCCCCTATCAGTCTAGCTAGGTATAAGGCCAACCGCCGTGGTCGTGGCTCCATCTTCATTGTCCCCTTCTAGGAAATCCACTACCGTGTAATAGGAAAATCTGCAAATCTCTGACCCAGTGCCATCTCCATATATGGCTCTGATCCCTCCACACAATACTCAGGTATAAGCCCCCAAATGGGCACTATGTAGATCCTCCATACGTCATGGAGTGTGATAGTCGCTTCCTCTGTAGGGAAGTGGAAGTTAGAGGTGGTGCTATGCCATCTCTCTATCAAAGTAGACATAAGCGCATTATGGGCTGGAAAATGTGGCCAATGCCGCACGTGATCTAGACCACATAGTGTCACCTGTCCCCACTCAGCCACCGTCAACTACTGCTCCAACTCTATGGTCGCTGGATAGCACTCCCTTGCCCGAGAAGTGATGGTCTCCTCCTACAGTCAGCAAGCAAATGTCAGCAATCAAATAGTATTTTGGGGCATCTAAAAAATGTCCCAGGCCCGTCTAGGGCATCTAAAAATGCTCCTGGACCCTTGTCTTCCTTCTTCTTCCTCTCTTTTCTTTCATTTTTGGGTCAATCCATGCAGACGACGGTTGAACCTCGCAGATGATAGACTTTCATAGTTGCCAGTCTGTGGAGCCGGCGGATCTTTGCAGATGTCAATTTGCGGAGATGGTGGTTTAGGCCGCTGCCCCCTTTGCCGTGCAGATGGTGGCATTCACACACCGCCGTCTCCGTTGCGCTCTTTTTCCTCCCTCTGCCCTCATAGATGAAGATCGACCGATGTTTGTCTGTTCAGACGCCGATCATTGATCGACCATCTGTGAGGACAGTGGTCTGTCGACTACCGTCTACACAGACGGCAGCCAGGCGACCACCGTCTGTGCTATGTGCCAGTTTGGGAGAATTTATTGTCCTCTAAATGACCTACAAAAGTAATAAATACGTAAAATACTAGGCGGTGCTCAAATACTCACCGGTGGTCTAGCATCCATAGGTCGCTGGTACACCCAGACGTGGTCCCTAAGCTATGCTCACTCTCGTTGTGCTGCCATTGCTCTCTTCTTCTTCTCTCTTTTTTCTTTTTGTGAGTGAAAATGACTTGTCTATGGGCCCTGGTGGACTATTTATAGCCCCTTGAGATCCATTTCTTCTGTCGGTCTCCCCATTCCCCATTTTGGTCCCCACTTTTCCTCCATTTTTCTTGGACACGCCATGCAATTGGTCTGCTTTCCCTATTTTCCTGCCTTTTCGAGAAAATTTTATCAAAAAATTATATTTTTTCTTATTATTTTCTCGAGGGGGCACACTCCTCCGCTCTCGCTACCGTAGGTTTTTTTGACCTCTTTGGGACATCTTATTTTCTTTTCTTTGACGCGACACCACTTTCGATGCCGCATCAAAGAGGGGCAAAGTATAGACGTCTAAAATCATCCTTATATTAATTTAATTAATATTTCCATAACATTATAGTTAATTTTAATTAATTATATTTGTTATATTCTCCTATCTATTTAATTAAATTTATGATTCACTTTCCTTAGTATTTGAATTTAATTTAAATACTATCCCTTCTTAATGTATTAAATCTTATTCAATACATTATCCCTCATTAATTCCCTTTAAATAAATTTTTTAATTTATTTATTCCTCCACATGACTTAGTTCTACTAAATCACAATTAATCTAAATCTAATTTGGATTAAACTAATTTAAACCTAGATCCTACCCTACCTCACATCACTCTCACCAAATAAACCTATTCACTAATTAACTAAGGTTAATTAGGCTAATTTCTAGATTCCTACACCAATTAGTCCTAATTATTTGCTCACACATGTGTGAGCAAATTTCCAAAAATTGCCTTTTCTAAATAATCCTTATTTGGTTCCAACAAGGTTTCTTACACCCATGATGACATCTTCTTACACTTTCTAAAAGTGTTTCATTGGACTAAAACTCTTACACCCTCTTACACTTCTTACAAGATTCTTCATATGTGTACTTTAAGTACACTTTGACCCATGCCATCCAAAGTTGCTCACACATGTGTGAGAAAAGTGGGTCTCTTGCATGGCTTATGTGTCCCTCATGTGGAACTTATGTGGATGCCACATGATCTCCACCTCATCCAATCCCTCTCTCTCCTCCAAAAACTCTATAAATAGAGGCCTTTGTCAATAGAAAACCATCTCCCTTTTTTGCATTGTTATCATGTTAGTTTGATTCTAGAGAATTTAACATTTTCATAGCAAGCTTATTTCTTAGTTCATTCTTAGTTTATTTTGGTAATCTAGATATCACATCTTAGGACATAATAAAATAAATCTTAGTTAGTTTTGTTTCATCTTGCATATCAATCTAGTTTAGTCTTTGCATCCATATAGTCATGGTGATGGCTTGAGACAAGTTCCTCATACTTGCTCTTGAGTTCTTCACTTCTTAGTTTGCATCTTCAATCAAATAGTGGGATTAAGTATATTGTGTTGGGAGAGCACACCCACATAACATCTCTAAGAGAAAATCAACAAGGTCTTGGGTGCCCTTGTTCAACTCATCGGAGGTCATGATGGAGTTTCCTATTTTTGTAGTATGCTTTAGACATGTTAGTGTAAATTATTGATTGTATTTCTCTAACGTTTGCATGTCTGAACGTGCTCCCAACAGGTAGATTTCTAGCATGTACAAGTATAAATTGTATATGTGAACATATCATACTATTTCAGTTTAACCATTGATTCAAAAAGTCTCTTAACTGAGCGGAAGTTAAAGATCCTTTCTATATTGAGATACATCCCAAGGAGTATCAAAAAGTTTGATCATGAAGATAGCATGAGATACCAGATACCTATTGACAAGCCAAGTGAGTGTTTGATCAAGGATGGTAGCATAGAGATGCCCGATATCAAGTGACAGACTAAACTTTTAAATACTCTAACAAGGTCACACCTAACAGTTTGTTTGTAACCTTTAATAGGGTTGGCTCTTCATCGAGCTCACTTCAGAAGACTGAAAATTTTGGGTTACCGGTTGCAAGTGATTTTTCCCTTAACAGGGTTTTCATGTTAAAAATCCACGTGTCAATGTGTTTATGAGTCATTACTTTAGTGTTTTGCATTACACTTAACTTAACTGGATTGATCGGTATACTCTAGATAATTTACTATCTTTCGGTAAATTAACAGACTGCTATTCGATAAACATACAGTAGAAGGTTTTACAAAGCATTCCGATAAATAATAAATTGATATAATTATTTGGAGGCATTAATCTTATAAGACTGGAGATAACTAGAGGTATTATATTGTGGTGCTAAGTTTTAAAGCGTTGATAATTGGAATATTTTTGAGGCCACTGATTCACCCCCCTCCCAGTTATTACTAACAATAAGATGGAGAGGTGTCATAATATGGAGAAATTCTTAAATCTAGAGGAGAAGAGGAATCCATGTTAGCATGCTTTGGAGCAAGGTCTTGACATGTTTGTACTTGTGAGGGTAATGTGATGGAGGAGGTGGAAGCTTAAACTTGGGTGGATGGAGGGATGGATGGATGACTCAGGATATTTAGATGTGTCTTGATTTGGAGGTGATGGTGGGGGGTTCATGACTTGAGAGTATTGTACAAGTTGATTTGTGGATTTATACTTCTCTACTGGCCCTTGGATCCAGTCAATGGAAAAGGTATTATGGGATGGGGAAGTTGTAGGATTTGGAGGATTAGGATTATGGTTTTGGATATTTAAATTAGTGTGTGGGGGATTAGGTGGAGGATTGGGATTGGATAGGAGAGGGGGATTATGTATTTCGGAAAAAGGGGAAGGATATATGTCTTCAAAGGCAAAAAAATTCTTTTGACCCCCATTTTTTAAGCTAAGGATATTGTTTTGGAGTTATTGAATCTCTTGGGAAAGGTTGTCTATGGAGGAAATCATATGTTGGTGAGGGATAATGAGATGGATTTCCCTTGTCAAAGGTGGAGGAAGGATAAGAAATGAGAGATATATTGGGAGTGGATATGATTTGTTGAGGTTGAATGAATGTGAAGTTATGGAATTGACATGGTAAGTGGGTTGCGGTGAGAGATATGAGTAGTTAGTGGTTGGAAATTGTGAGGCATGTATGGGTTGGATGGGTGTGATTGATAGGTTGGTTGGGTTGGAGGTATGGTTTGAGGATTAGGGTTGATAATTTTAAAGTCCTCAACCATTTTGTGAAACCAATCTAGATTCATGATGTTTGGATGAGGGGTTTTGGATTTGGATTAGAAGGGGACGTGGATGAAGATTGAGATTGAAAATGGATGAACTTTGAAAGATAGATTATACATATATGAAGATAGGTGAATGACCAATGATGATTGAGTTTGGATGAAATGGTAGATGGATTAAATTAGGATTTCCTTGGAATGATATGAGGTTGACAATTGGATTGGATTAGGATGATGATGATGATGATGTGATTAGATTGAATGAAAGATGGAATGATGAGATTAGATTGAGGAAGTGGATTAGGAAAATGATTTGAATGATTAGGAAGAAGAAGGAATGATTATGACAATTAGGATAAGATGGATGATTAGGACCTTGATTGGAATAGGAAAAATGATTAGGATTAGGGCCCTAAATGATTGATTATGAATGGATTAGGAATGATTAAGATAAGAGGAATGATTAACGATGATTATGAATGATTAGGATGGGGTGATTGTGGATGACTAAGGTAGAATGATGAAGATGAATTTTGATTAGGATGATTAAGATAAGATGAGCGATTAGGATGATTAGGAAGAATGTGAATGATTACGATGACTAAGATAGAATGATGAAGATGAAAAATGATGAGGATATGGAGGATGATGGATAAGGATGATTGAGATAGGGTGGATAATTGAATTGGATTAGGGAGATGATTTGGAATATTATGAATGATTAGGAGATGATGACTAGGATGATTGAGATTGGAGGAATGATTTGGATGATTAAGAGGGTGATTAGGATAAAAGGTGTGATGATGATGATGAAGAAGTGGGTTTATGTGGAGATGATGAAAGATTGACTTGGGGGAAAAGTAAACTTAAACAACACTTGTTTTTGTTTTGTTTTTGAAATGTTTTGATTTTTTTGATTTTTTTTTTACTTTTAAGTTTTATGATGTGTTTGGATTTTTGAAATTTATGATTTTTGTTTTTGTTTTTGAAGGTTTATGATGCTTTTGGTTTTTTGAATTTTATGTTTTTTTTGGGATTTTGAATTTAAATATGCAAAATATACAATGAAACTAAGCACAAAACAAAATTTTTGAGGCTCAATTTGGATAATGTGTCCCCTTTTGATTTCAAGTGGGGAAGGAGATTTTAAACATTTAATCACATCAAACACACCAACAACCCTATTAAATTTCAACTAGGATTTACAAGCTCAACTAGGGGATGTCCTTGGTATACACAAGGTACATGATGCCCAAATTTGTAGATAAAAGAGAATAATGCCAAACAGCTGGGAGGAGAGGGTAACCCAAATCTCCACCTTCTATTTCTAAAGGTATAAAGTTCTTTGGGGCTTAGCCAAGAGTGATAAGATTATACTTCCAAGAGAGGTGTCTTTGGATTCACCTCCCAATACTATTACTCCACCTGAACACGGGAGTTGAGGTCATCCCTTGAGGTGATTGAATCCCAAAGCAAGCCTCCTAAAAAAAAAACAAGACCACGTATTTCTTATGCACTCAAGGTCACCCAAAGGCGTGAGAGGAGAGAATATGTATGTGATCTTGGGGTTTAAAATATACTTGTTCTTTTTTATCTCCAAACCCATACATGAAGGTTTATTTTTAAGCCCAATTTGAAAATGTGTGTATTTTACACACCAAAAAGTTTTTCTAAAGCTGAAAATGATTGCAAAAACAAATTCCTTGAATTTTTTTGATAGATTTAAAATTTTTTTTCTGAAAAATGGTTTCATATGCAAAAGTTATGAACATTTGAAATTGAAAAAGAAAGGTTAAATTCAAAGATGTGCACTTGATTTTTGGAAAAGAATCTAATAAAAGGGTTTGTAGATCTGTAATGAGGCCTAAATCATCTTTCCAATGCTTCTTGAATCGTCTAAAACCAAGTTTGTATGCAAAGGTTATAACCGATTTTGAAAAAATGCCTATTTATGGGTTGCAAGGAGAAAAAGAGGCTAAAATAAGACCCTGATAGTCAATCCCTAGGCCCCACATGACCACAGGCTGAGAAATAAGGGCTGCAAGTTTAGCGGAACCCCTGGTCGCCCATATGACCAGGGGCTAGAATCCTACAAAAAAAAGTTAGAATAAAATATTACAAAATAATAATAATTTAAAAAAGGTGGATTTGAAATTATTATAAAAAACAAAATCAACTTTCAAGTTTCAAATTTATTTGTTTGGGCGGGGTAATGGAAAATTTTAAATTTGTCCTTTAAAAAAAAAATGTGTGCGTGCTGTGGTCTGCGTGACTTTGTTTATCACAATCCAGCACAGACTATGTTGGCACAACTCACAAGGACTGTAGGACACAATCCTATGGACTGTGTCTACACACTCCTATGGACTATGTCTACATAGTCCCATGGACTGTGGTTTATAGAGTCCTGTGGGCTATGTAGCATAGTCCACGTGGATTTTATATATATATATATATATATATA
>MU225420.1:3754704-3765281 GCA_018584345.1 Thuja plicata
CAAGTCTTGGGTGCACTTGTTTTGGCTCATCGGAGGTTGTAGTGAAAATATAGTTGTGTTTCAAGTTCTTTACATGCTTTGGTTTATTAGTATATCTTGTATTTGCATGTTTTGACTTGCTGTGCAGTTGCAGGTATTTTCATTGCATACAGACTTTAAGTACATATTACTATTGTCATTTATCAGGTTGTAAAACCAATTTTGACTAAGTGATTGTGTAATCTCTCATACCATGCTCTGTGGGCTTGCTTCAATCCATACAATGCTTTATGTAGCTTTAAAACCATATTATTCTTGCTTGAATAAACAAATCATTTAGCTTGTTCAATGTATATATCGTCTTCCAGTATTCCATTCATAAATGTTGATTTTACATCCATTTGATATACTTTGAATCCTTTTTAAGATGCATAAGCCAGTAAAGTTCTAACTCCTTCCAATCTAGCAATTGGGGCAAACATCTCACCATAGTCAATGTCTTCTTCTTGTGCATAACCTTTGCATACCAGTCTAGCCTTGTTCCTTATAAATTATCCATGCTCATTCAACTTATTTATAAATACCCACTTGGTTCCAATAACATTCTTTTCCTTTGGTCTAGGCACTAGTGTCCAGGTTTTGTTCTTCTCTATTTTCTCAATTTATTCATTCATGGCCTGTATCCAATCTTCATTATCCAAAGCATATTTCATAGATTTGGGCTCAAATTCACATAGTAAAGATGTATAATTTTCAATTTACCTCTTTTCATAACCTCTAAATATTTTTCTCTAATAATTTGATCTGGTTTATGATGTCTTCTTGCATACTTAGCGAGAGTAGGCTTTGGTCTCCTTTGCTCTTGTTGTTCTTCTTAAAATTCATCATGAGAATTCATTTCAGGTTCATTTTGTGTCTCTTCTTCCTCTTGTATTTTCTCAACAGTTACCTCCTGATGCTCAAAAACTTCCTTCTGTGACAACAATTTCTTGTTGTTGCTCGACATCACCATTCTGTTGCTCGGTAGCTTCTTTCTCTAGTTTAGGTAAACTGTTGGACTCTCCTTTGTTCATGTAAATGAAAGATTTGTAATCTTCAGGTTATTGCTTGCATTCAACTTCATTCTTTTCTGCATATTCATCAATTCTAACATTTTCACTTTCAAAAACTTTGTTAGTGTTAGAATTCAAACACTTATATGCTTTTCTCTTAGTGGAATAACCAAGGAATATGCCTTCATCAATCTTAGCATCAATTTTTCCATTTCTATTATCCTTCAATATATAACATTTGCTTCCAAAAACTTTAAAGTATTTTACATTAGGTGCATAACCATACCATAACTCATAAGGTGTAAAAACAATACCTTTCTTGACTTGTACTCGGTTCAAGGTATAGACTAATGTACTTACAGCTTCTCTATAGTACTTTTGTACAACATTATTCTCTATCATCAATGTTCTAACATAATCCATTATTGATTTATTCCTTCTCTCGACTATGCCATTCTATGGGGTAGTTCTTGGAGCAGACACCTATCTTTTAATTCTTCTATCATTATAGAATAAGTTGACCTCATTAGATATAAACTCTACTCCTCTGTCAGATCTCAGACATCTCAAGATGTTACTTGTCTCTTTTCAACTTTTTCCAAATACCACTTGAACAACTGAAAAGCATCATATTTTTCTTTGATAAATATTACAGTCATTATTCTAGAGTAATCATCAACAAAAAGTATGAAATATTTATCACCACGGTAGCTTTGCACACCAATAGGTCCACAAAGGTCAGTATGAACCAATTCCAAAACATCATAAGAAGTATAGGTTTTTCTCTTGAAACTAGAGTTTGTCATTTTTCCCAACTGACATTGCTTACACATAACATTATCAGGTTTCTTCAATCTTGGTAAGCCTCTTACTCTTTTCATCTTACTAATGTTTACCAAATTGTCAAAGTTCACATGAAACAACCTTTTATGACATAACCATATATCATCATATTTTGCAAACAAACATGTCTCATCGGATAGAACAAATTACCTCTTGTTTGTTCTCCAGCTCCAATTAGTTCACCAGTAGCATCAAAGAATTTAGCCTTTTGTGATGGAATTAAACTCGGTATCCATAAGTGTTCAACTGAGAAACACTCAAAAAATTAATGTTAAGACCTTCGACCCAATAATAATTGTCACATGTGATCTTATCAGTCAATTTTATTGATCCTTTTCCTTTCACAAGACATGGTTTATCATTACCAAACTTAACACTACCACCTTTGCAATAGCTTAAGGTTTCAAACTTACTTTTATCGCTAGTCATGTGATGTGAGAAAACACTATCAATCATACATCTATCACCTTTACTCATATATGAAATAAGTGCAATTTTCTCATCCCCATCAGAATTATCTTTCATAGCAACATAAACAACTTCTATATCATTGTCATTAGATTTATCAGATTCATTATCAGTTTCTTCTTTAGCAATATAACAGGATTTATTACCTTTTTCCTTATAGTCCTTATACCTTCTAAAATAACTTTCATCCCTTTTGTATTTGTACTTTTTTTATCTTCTTTCATCCTTGTCATTCCTGTCAGGACATCTTGCTGCAATATGACCAACTTTGTTACATAAAAAAAAGATTATACGAAGTTTACCTTTGAATTTTCCTTTTCCTCTTGATGGTCTTCTACCCATAAGTGCCTCAAGTTCATCAAGATCATCATCACAAGTGTCACTGTCACTATTCACATGTCTTTCTTTTTCCTTTCTTTGATTTATGAAGAGCCAATTGTGATTTGAATGCAGAATCAACATTGTGAGGGGTGAAATTATCAAAATTTGATAACTCTAAAGCAATACGTCTACCAACTAAACCTTCCATAGTTTTTTTTTAAATAAAAAGTGGATGGACCACTATATATATTATTATTATTAATAAACTAATTCAAAAGCTCCTCTATGAAAGAATCAGGAAGAAAACCTGGAATCATTGCTTAGTACAAAATTTTGATCCATAATATTTTCAACATCCATAACATGATCAAGGGATCAAAATAAATATATGAGATACATTAAATTAACTATTCCTAGCCACGATATTAGACCCATGGGTACAAAAGAGTATTATAACTATCTAGTCCTAGCCACGCTATTAGCCACATGGGCACAAAACTTTAATGCATATTTTGATATGTATACAATACAAAATTTTCTGCTAAAAATATGCATTCAGCTCATGAGCTGTCACCCTCTGCTACTGAATCACTCCTCCATCTCTGCTGCTTCATTCTGTGGGTATTCAAGTTGAGGGTGTGAAGTCCATTCCTCATTCCATTCATTTGTTCAGCCTGTAGTATTAGGCATCTCCCATAGTTAAGTTGTTACCTTCCATAGTTAAGTTGTTACCAGGAGTACATCTCTGTTCTTGTATACCAGATACTCTAATAGCATAAATAGGAAGTAGGTTTCTCAATACCTTTGTAATAATAGTATCATCATCAATATTTCCATTAGCTCCTCTAATAGAATTCACAACCTCCTTAACCCGACTACAATATTGAACAATAATTTCACCATCTAACATTCTCATTTCATCAAACTTACCTCTCAAGCTTTCAGATTTGGCTCTTAGTACATTTGTGTCACCTCCATAGATAGCTTCCAATGTGTCCCACATTTCTTTTATAGTTTTACAGTTTTTTACATCTTCAAAGTTAGGATAAATTAGGGCTGATGCAATCTCTAATATTGCTTGATTGTGTTCTTGTTTTTCTTTCATCTGTTGAGTTGTCAACACCGTCGGCACATTTATGTAATCATTTTCTACATAGTATTTTTTGACTTCTCCAATTCCAGCTAGGTGTAACTTCATTAAACTTTTCCATGTAGGGAAGTTCTCCTTGTACAACCTCGGTACCTCCTTTTATACATCTTGATCTTTAGCTTCAAGTACCTTCAAATTTTTCCTTACAAGCACCACAAGGCTTTGATACCAATTTTTATAATGATTTAGAATAATTGAGAGGGGGGTGAATCAATTATCCTCAGGTGTAGAAGTACCAATTGAACTTTCAAACACTTTTACCAACTTAGATCTACTCAACAATCCACTCGACCTCTATAACATACAATTAGTAACATAAACTTGTAGTTCACTGTCCCAAAGTAATCAACTTGTAGAATATAAAACTCTTAATTGTAAAACACATCAAATATCATTCACACAAGTATGACACTGGGATTTAACGTGGAAACCCAATATGGAAAAATCCACCAGTAACATGCTACCAATATTCACTCTTCTGAAGTGAGCTCTGTGAGGAGCCAACCTTGTTAAAGGTTACAATACACACTGTTAAATGTGACCCTGTTAAAGGATTTAATCACCCTGTTAAAAGTGAGCCTTGTTAGAGGACTTAGATCATTCCATTAGAATGTCACCTTGATTAAAGGATTTACAATATGAATGTTAGGTCAACCTTGGTTAAAAGGATTTTGAATGTTACAATGGTTAGAAAGTAACAGTAGAGTGATCTGAAACATACAACTCACTTTTCAAATACAAATCCACTTTTTCTCAAATGCTAATTCACTGACTGGCCTCCATTGTCATCTCTTTCACTGAGATCTTCTTGGAAATCTGTCAAGCAATAACCACTGTGTAGTCATGTACTACTCTTCTCATCCTTCTCTACCTTCTGCTTAGATTTTTCAATCAACTTAATCAACCTCTATTCCGACATAACATGCAATTAGGTTAATCTTATACCTCTCTAATCAGGTAGCTAGATCTTTTTTTGCTTAATCATCACCGTAGATCTTAGGGTTTGGTCAGATCTAATGAATCCTTCCAACATTTCATTTTCCTTCTACCTTGTAGAATACATCTTAAAACTCCTTGAATCCATACATAAAAATGGATAAACATATATTAAATTATTATTTAATTCTCCAGAACAATCATCCTTATCTTAAATACACTTTACATATCCTAATAATTAAATCGATCAGATTTCCACAATCCATTGAATATAGAGCTAAATTTCTGGTTTTGATTGTGTGTGTTTTTTAAGCATCAACGTTTCAAATCACACTCCATGATCCATCATCATTATTTCTCCTTGCTCTCTACTCATCCTGATGATGGATCATGGAGTGTGATCCGAAACGTTGATGCTTAAAAAACACACACAATCAAAACCAGAAATTCAGCTCTATATATCCTAATAAATCAACTATGTCAGCTGAGATCTCAAATATTTCTCAAACTGTTAAAATACTAACACTCGGTCATCATTGTGTTCTTCCGCTTGGTCATCACTAGATAACTTAGTAGTTTACTACCACTTGATAAATACTGATGCTTGGTCGATAGTATATTTTCTTGGCATGCACTGACGCTTGGTCGACACTTGCATCACTCGACACATACATAATTTCCTTAATCTTCTGCTTTTTTACTCGGCCAATACTAAAATTTTAGTCTTCCAAACTTCACTCGATGTTAAAGATAAAAAAGATATTATCTTACCAAGGTGCAATTTCATCAAGTACCCATTGTATCTTCTTATAACTCAACCATTTCACCAGGTCTTCTTGGTATCTCCTCTTTTCAAATCTTCTTCAATGATCAATTGATATGGCACTTTACAAGATAACAATTGCCTTACCAGTTAAGGTTTGACATCAATGGCAATATAACAATTGTTTCAATTGTAGCTTCCAACAGAAATGAGATGGGATAGGATTAAATAAAAGTAAATTTATTTAATCAAGAGTAATGGGTTAAAGGGCGTTATTAATTAAATAAATGTAAATTTATTTAATTAAAGATAGGACAAAGGATTATTAAATAAATAATAAATATCTATTTAATTGGCTAGGATGAGGGTAATGGACAGATTTTGGTGTCTACAGTTTGCATTCTAGTTTGTAGATAAATCTGTGCCAAGTATAGAAAACATTTTCAGGTTCACTTGATTTTTCCCTTAAAGATAAAGGGGTATCGATCTCCCTGTCTCTATGTGCTATGAATTGTTGCACCCGAATATTTTCATTTTGAATCCAAGACATTAGTGCTCTTAAATGAATATATTTGATATACATTAATGGATTCCACTCATGATCATTAGGAAAAACATAGTTTTTAGTTTATGTTGGGAAATACTGGTAAGCTTGGAAGAAGTCTTGTGGAGTTTGTATAGAAGGGTTTAAACCAAAGAGTACTATTGACAATTGAAAAGAAAGACTAAGCTCATTGAGATACAATGCATATATCCTTGGGGGAGTTCTACATTCTAAATTTTTTTGCACTGAGGTCATCACATTGTTTACCTTATCTATTAATACAATAATTTATGCATTCTTCCCCTCAATCTCCTTGTATTTCTTTGTAATCACTTCCTACAACCTGTGCTTCTCTTTCTTCCATTATTCATTATCCTTCACATCTTTCCATAAATCTAGGGCTATTGATGTCCATGAGAAAGTAGTGGGTTGGTTAATACCTTATGGGAATCACCTTTATTATGGTTCTCCACCTGCCATTTTCTCAGCTGCTGAAATGATCCTTGTTATTCCTAAATCCTCTTGTTCCAGAATTCCTTCCATCAACAAACCTAATTATTCCTAGGGAAATTCCCTTTCTCGAGATATCTTTCACCCCCTCCTCAAATTCTTGTGTAGGGAACATTGCCCTATCCTATTTCTTAGATGAGGAGGTAAATTTGGCACTTCCCCTGGGAGGTTTGTTATGGATTATCCTTTCTTCTTCACTAGGAGTGGTATGATCAGAGTCTGAGGATTCAATTTGGATGTTCACCCTAGGTGCAGTAGATTTTGCCTATTTTCTAGGTTTACCCTTGAGCCTATGCCTCTTCCTTTGGGGTGTTTTCTCCATAGTTTATACTATCTTAGACTTTTTAGTACACTTTTAACTATGCTAAGTAGCTATAGGAGGTTCTTCATCCCTAATTTTCCAGTTTCTAGGGCTATGGTTTTCCTTTGCAATTTTTTTCATTTTAGCCTTTCCCTTTTCATCCTTAGTCTTTTTCATTTTTTATTTTTTCCCTTTCTACTGATGCCCTAGTGTAAACTTTTTATTTAGGGGAAACATCTTCATTAGGGTCTGAAGAGGAACTATTTACATCTTTGTGAAAAGATTCATGTGAACTCATTTTAGCTACAGGAGGGTTGGTGTTAGGAAACACCCTAGAAGTTGAAGCCCTAGGGGTGAATTTTTTTAACTACTATCCCCACTAACCCTATGAGTCCAGGGTTGAACTCTAAGATGCACATTCACCAGTCTAAAATTTTTAATTTTCAAAACATCATCCCATGTCATTTAAGACACATCTTGTAAAGACCATTCAAGAATTAACTTAATTAAATAGTGATTGGAAACAAAGTTTTCCCTTCCTTTTTGCATCTCGGCAACCATGATTCCTAGAAAGTTATATAGCATATTGGGGATATTCATTCTCCTTCCATGTCACATGTGGCTCAAAATCTTAAAGTGTAGAGATAATTATTGACCCTCATAGGTAATGTATATGATAATATATATTATAAATCACAACATGTATTTTTCAGGTAAAGAAAGCCTCCTTATTCCTTGTTTATCTACTTCAAGTGGAAGATCCCTAAGTCTGGTAAACTCTTCTCTAGATGTTATAACATATTTACTTTGAGTGTAGGGTTCTCCTACAACAGGCAACCCTAAAAATTTAACAATGCTCTCCTCTATGGCCAGGGTGTAGATATTGAAGCCAGGATGTTGGAGCTTCCTATATCTCCATGGGAAGAAGCATCGAAGTTTTCCCCTAATGGGAAAGCTAGTAAGAGTCTTACATTATTTCATTTCAGCTTCTATAACTACCCATGGTCAATATTGACATGACTTTCTTGCTTGGATGATTCATTGAAAGCACCGGCCTTGTCCTCATAACTTCCTTGTATATCGACCAAGCGGTTTTACTTTAGGACAAGATTGTAGGTAAAAAAATCTGTTAGGATACATATTAATGGCAGTAGAATCAAATCTTTTTTAGTGGCATGAATCTTTTTTCATTCCTTAAATATAAAAGGAATTCCAAGGCCATAGAAAAAGGGGGTTTTGGTTCTAAAAAATCTCTTTCGATTGTAACTAGGAGAGTGTTTAGTTACAGGTTGTTGAAGGTGAATGCAATTTTGAGATATTTTAATCTCATGATCAGTGTTAACTAGTTTGTGCAATTATAAATGCTAATGTCATAATTTTTTCTCCATCTTTGTATACTTTAAATCATATAAATTCAATACATTAAAGATGGTTGACTTTGCCTCTGCAATTTTCTTGTGGGTGTGTTATTGGTTCATGGGTCTCTCTCAAAGAGAGTTAAATTTCTTTGTGCAGATAATAATGATTTTTAATGTATGAAATGAATTGCTGAAGTAGAAATTTATGATAACATTTGTGCTCTTGTTAATGTTAAGCATTAATATCTTCAAAACCCACTAGTTAAGTTTCATTTTCTCAGAGGATCTCTGTCATGGCTTTACTTTCACTCTATTGCCTTACCAGGTTGTATGGGGAGAAGGATGCTTCTCATTTTCAAGTACCCTTAGTGTTTCCTCAAGGTTTCATAAGGTTCTAAAGACCATTTAGAATCAGTTCAAATATTTTGAAGGCAATTAATACCATTTAACTCATGTAGATCAATAAGGTCCTCATTGGGTCAAACATGGTCAAACCACTCAAAGTGTGCTCAAAATTAGTGGAAATGATGTAATTGGATGCATATTATCCATTTTGGAATATATTACAGATAGGTATCAAATTTTGAGTTTGTTTGTTAAGTAGGGAAGAGAGTTGTAAAAAGTTGGATTGACAACTTTTGCAACTTTCTAGTGCAAAAGTACAAATTTCAAATCCCAACTTTCTAGTGCAAAATTTGTAGACCTATTTTGCCTTTGGTTTCCCAAAACAATATATGGGATTTTTTGGATATTCCATGTAACTCTGAAAAGGGTTTTCCAAAGTATTGTTTTTTTGTGCATAAGGTTAGGGGTTGGATAATTAAAGCCCAAAAACCAGTCTGATAGGGCAAGTAGGCCTAGTTACCATGTATGAAGTGCAAATTAAACTTTCCAAGTGGCCTTGGATGGTATTTGATTGGGTTTATGAGGATATGAGGAATCCCTTAAGACAATAGTAAGATTTTGAGGAGAAGCATTTCATTTCAGGCACAAGATTGGCTTTAGGAGCCTTTGTCAATATGTCTAATGAGAACAATGACAAAATCCCATTTGAGGAGTCATCTTTGATAGTTTTTTTAGTTTTTTATTGTGTCTATGTTTTCCATATAAGTCCTCTGCATCAGAAATGGAATGGCATAAGAAGGAAATTGAGCACTTGAAACATCAAGTGGAATACTATAAGGTTGCACGGTATGCCATAGGTGATTTCATGGAATATGCATTAGAAATCCAAGATGACTTGACCTTGATGCAAAAGGAGTTCTTCAAGGATGTATTAGATCTATAGGATACCTACCAAAATGTATAAAAACATTCTTACATGTTAAAATAATGAAAAAATCATGAGGAAGGATGGCAAATATGGGTGTGGATCACTTAGTAGAATGACAACAAGAATTCAAGGAAGCATTCCTTGAGATACAAAGGAATGCACTCCTTGAGATACCATGTTTGAGAGAAAATAAGATAAATCAAATAAACATGGGACTAATTACTCAAACAATACAACTCGTAACATAAACAAGGATAGTCAAGAGATATTGAAATACCATGGTCACTAATTAAAAGATGCGATGCAAATAAGACATGAATGTCACCCACTACCCTTTAAGCCAAACAAATTTTTTTCCTCAACATGAAATAATGGGACAATTGAGTGGGTTCTAGGGATAACATAGAAGCACTTTAGAACTCATCCTACACATAATTAAACAATTCAATAAAAGAAATGATAATTTACATATAAACACAACAATTGCTACCCCATTCTCCATCTAGATTACAAAATCAGTCCACTTTTTGCTTTGTAACATTTCCTTTTCAAATTGCATTGGACGTAAAACATATTTATCCTCCTGTCAAAAAATGGCACATGGGCTAGTTAAACTAATTAATATGCAATCATTTACTTTTTCCTAGGAATAAAAAAAATCATTTAACACATTAAATATACTTACACTTGTATAGATAAAGTCCTGTAAACCTTTATGGCCACTGTGATGCCTGACACGAAGTTTGGAAAGCCTATCCTTGGAGGCCTTATCCTGAAACATATACTAATTCAATTTAACTATACAAAACTAAAATTAAAGAATAATTTAATAAATTTGATATAATTGTTATCCAAAATCCAATCATACAACAAAATAGGCACCAAAACAGAAATTTGCATATTATGTGACCCAATCAAAACTACCTTACAGTTTTTGATGATTTACATTCAATTGCTACATTTATTATCAGATGTTTATGTACTCTAAGTATTGATCAAATTATTACATATTCAAAATTCATCATTGATCATTACATTGTGCATTCATAAGAATGTAGTACAAATGTCCTTTGATTCAT
>MU225420.1:3787676-3824906 GCA_018584345.1 Thuja plicata
AAAAGAGTAATATGTCTGAGGAAATCCGGCCACACGGGATCCATCCCATAGTCTTTCCATCAGTGGTGGAGTGTGTGCTTTGGAAGGAAATCAAGCTGATGACCTCTGGGAGGAGTAGAGAAGAGGCACTAATTACATTGAACTAGTCATCAGATTTGTTCATTTCTCCCGAAGACCGGAGCTTCATCCCGCTTCCCTTTTTCTTGTTATTTTATACATTTTTAGGTGGGAGGGCGGTACTTCTTTCACCATTAAGCTTAAGCTTAGCTAATTTTAATGGCGATACTTCTTTCACCTTTCCACCTATTTCATATGTTGAGTAGGGGATGAAACTCTAGACCCAGAAAGAATTCTTTAAGAGTTGAGACTTGGGTCAACCAACTAGTACAACCGATCTATCCTCGGTGTGTCCGATTACTTGTTCCTTATATTTTTTTGTTTCACATTGCCAGACCTCTGTAGATAAAACCCGATGGAGATTGCTCTGAATGTACCACCAAACTTGTAAAACAGCTCCGGAGACTGGACTTTTTCCACTTATGCTAAAGATAGATTCTTAAGTTCACCATGCTACAGACATCGTATTGGAGACCAGGGTTTATGCGAAGCATTCCAACCCTTACAAGAGAGAACAAAACGTCGGGACCCAAAAAGAAAACCAAAAAACAAAAACAAAAACCACCAAAAGAGGACTGCCCTGGAGGGCAGCCAACAAGGCTATTTACAAGGCACGATACCTCCCAACAAGGCACCGGAAAATAAATATTTACAAGCAGAGGGCTTTACATAAAGTACAATTTTGGACAAACTTACCCTACTCAAAGTAGAGTTTGAGAAATTGTCCATTGACGGGAAATGGGACAGGTTCCCCAGTCATGGTGCTAAGGCGGTAAGTATTTGCCTCATAGATTTTTGAGATTAGATATGGTCCAAGCTAGAGCCGTTGGAACTTGGTGTGCTTTCCTATCTTTTCCCGGGCCTTGTCCCACAATAGGACCAAGTCTGAAATTTGAAATGCCTTGTATTGGGCTATGCGGTCAAACCATCATTTTACCACTTCTTGATGATGTGCAAAATATTCAAGGGCTACATCTCACTATTCTTCCATTCACACCAAATTTAGGAGCTGAACCTCCATAATGTTGTCTCGGTTGCTAAATTCCTGCATAAACTGCAAAACTGGGATCTGTAAGTTAATCGGGAATACAGGGTGCTGGCCATAAACCAGATGGAATGGGGATGTTCCCAAAGTGGCCTTAATTTGAATGCAATCCACCTAGAGGGTGAATTTCAACTTTTGATGCCAATCCTGGGGATTTTGTTCTAGCAGGTGTTTGATCACTTCAAGTAGGTTTTTATTCGTAGATTCAGCAACACCGTTCCCCTGGGGGTAATAGTTGCTGGAAAACTTTAGAGTGATCTTTTGATTGTAGGTCCACTCGAGTAATTACGCCAAAGAAAATGTCAGACCATTGTCACATGTTTTCTTCTAGGAATTTGATAACTACGTGAGCCATGTTATTCTTGCAAGGTATAGCCTCAGACCACCGGGTGCAGTAATCAGTAGCAGTAAGAATGTACCAGTGATTGGCAGACGAGTTGGAGTTGATTTCCCTGATGAAGTCAAATTCCCATTGGGCGAAGGGCCTAGCCTTGAAGACTAGTTGCAAAGGCATAGCTGGGTTACGCTCATAATGTGCCGCGGTTTGGAAAGTGTGGCATTTTCTAACATGAGTGTAAACATATTTAAATATATAGGGCCAATAGTATCTAGCCCTAAGGATCTGATGGGTAGTGGTGTCAACTAAGCCATGCCCAGTTCCAAACTGCTTATGAAATTCATCAATCATCTTCACAGCTTGGTCCTTGTCGATGCACCAGAGATACACTCCCTCGTAGTTCCTACGGTAAAGCACAGAGTTTTTGATCATGAAGTGAGCACTTTTAATCTACAAGGTGCGACGTTTATTGGGAGGTAACCCATCCGGGCATTTTTTATTGAGTAGAAAATATACCAGATTAGTATACCATGGGTCTCGAGTGATGGACTCCACTATGTAATTTTGACATTCTATGCGGGGAGTCTCTTCTGCCATTGCTTGACTCAGTCCCTGGCCCCAGACTATCTTCATAGGCTATATTTCTAAATCATATTCCTAGAGGATGGCCATCCATTTCCCCCGTCTTTTACCCAACTTGCTCTGCATTAGCAGAGACTTCACGGCCTAGTCCGGGATGATAGCATGCACCTTGCTCTAGAGAATGTAATGCCAGAATTTCTTCACGGTGCAAATGAGAGAAAAGGCCTACTTTTCTAGTGATGAATATTGGACTTCGGCATTCTTGAAGGGGGAGCTCATGAAAGCTATTGGTCGTTCTTCCCCTTCAACCTTTTGAGTCAACACCGCCGCAACAGAATGTAGTGAAGTAAAGGATTAAATATAAAATGGGAGGGAGTAGTCCAAACTAGCCAGGATAGGTGCTTCCGTTATTGTCTGTTTGATCTAGCAAACGCTCGCTTTGCTTCAGGAATCCACTCAATCTTGGTATCTGTTGATGGGGTTTTGTTGACCGGGTCCGCCAATAGTCGTAAGTTGTCACCGGGTTCTGGGGATACCGGCCAACTCCGCCTGCAAAGGCTATCCGGGGAAGTTAAATTCCCTGGGCCTCCAAGCATCTGGGTGTCAGGTCATGGCGGTGTGGGGCTCGGTTGGGAGAAGTGACTATTTTTGAGGGGGATAGCTAGTTTCTTAAACTCATTCCCTCCGAAGATTCAATAAGGTAAGGTTTCCCCTAGCATTCTACACTTAGCAAATAAAATAGAAAAAGATCCCGCAAGTTTAGAAATACTTCATCTAACTATAGTCATGTTTAAATGTCTAGGAAATTGATAATACTCTGACATACTACACTAAATACCGAAGGAATACACAACCGTCTGTTAGAATTTCATCAGTAGCAAGGGAAAAGAGGTCGTTGATCTACTTTAACATATCATAGTAGAAGACATAAAGAACATAAAATATGAAATACCATTAACTTAGAAGCAGGAATGCCAACAACATCATTGCAAAGAATCCTTCCTTCTTCATTAATGTCTCTTCCAGCAAGCACTGGTTCGTGATACAATGGTGACTCTAGGGGAGCATCTAACTATTGAAAACCAGAACAATGGAGCATTGAGCTCTGCAACTTAAAATGAGAAATCACCTTTCTATTATTATGAGCAATAAAATCATCAATTTTGCCGACCCTTGGAAATGGGCCGGTCTGGCTATTTATACAACTATCTTCTAACCCTAACCCTGTTTTACATCATGTTTCAATAAAATACAATATCTGGGGGCCGGTACTACCTGCACCACCCTACAAAAGACCTTGAGACGAAATAGGCCTGCCATGTCAGAAGAATGAGACAAGAATATACAGTGGAAGAATCAGCCTCGAGAAGAGAGCCAGGAAGGAGAAGGAAGAAAGTAGGTCCCCCGGGGATCGAGGCTACATGCCTCATAAATGGGAAATGCGGTGCCCTATCTCCAATGCGCTAGGTGTACCTCTGAGCGGCGCCTCAAGAAGAACATCCTGTCAGAAAACCAACTGTTAAGTCGACACCTCCTTGATGTAGCCAACCACCCTCTGATAGCTTTTATTAATCACTTCTGAAAGTAACCGGTCGGCCTCGGGGACTGGGACACGGATCACTTGAAAGAATATAAAATTTTGGATCCAGGACTCTGAGATCCGGGAACTTACGTCCCCAAAAGAATAAAGAATACCCAACACTTGAGTTTTCCCTGGCCTCCGGAGAAAGCTCAAGGTTGCTTATTATCATTGAAAGCCTGGAGGGGGCGGGAAATGCCATCTTCATCTATATCTTTTAGGCTGGCCCTTCAGTACTTGGCCACTTCAATTTGTTCCCCCAGGTCCAAAACATTCTCTTTAAACTCATCAACCATTCTTTCCGCGTCATGACCACTAAGTATCATGTGGGTTAATTTGTTCATTTGGGCCCCATCTATCTCCTCCGGAGATTGATACCAGGACTTTATTATTTCATCAAAACTCTCCAAAAATAAATCTTCTAGGGTACATGTATCTGTGTTGAGGGGGTCAGCCTCAAAAGTCTTTATTACAAAAGACTTATATAAATTGAAAGAATATTTCACAGCGTTGACCTTATCTTGCAGAGACCCTACCAGTTGCTTGATTACCTCCAATGTGAGGTCAAGTCTAGAGTGTTGGGTCCTCACAAAATCAAATGATTCATCCCCTAGTATCCCAGATTCAGAAATCATCTCCTCCCCCAGGATAAGGATTTCCTCAAGCTCTACCTTCCACCTTGATAATTCTCGGTATCACCCTCCCACAGGTCAACAAGAGTCTCTACCTGGTGAATGACCTGCTGAGCCGTATATAAATCTGGGAGGGTGGACACTAGGAAACGCTAAGTGTTTCCTATTTACAGGGTGACCCACTCGTCCACTGCCTGGGATTTCTTCTTCATTACTCGCAGGGAGTCTATGTCACTCTACGGTAGATCTTCAGAGGTGGAGGCCTCCGAAGGAGCGACATTGATGGGTCAAGCCAGCTCAGTGAGAAACACCATAAGGTTTGCGTTCTTTGCCTTTTCTACTTTGAGCCTTTGGGCTTCTTTCTCATAACGGGCTTCCACTGCCCTTGCTGCCTCCCTCAGCAAGTCCACCTCGCCCTGCTTTCCTCTTTTACCCAGCGACACCTCTGCAACATTATAATCTTCAGGTTCCGCGGTTGCTTCATCAGCGCCTAGGGGAGGTGTTGCCACAATGACAACTGTTTCTCTGCCCGGCCCAGTTCGAAGAGTATGAACTATCCGGGCTTTCTTGGCCTTTGGCAGGGCCTAGACTTGGGCCATCATTTCGGCCAGGGAGAGAGGAGTTACAGGAACGGACTGAGATTTTCTTTTTCTGCTCTCTATCAACCACTGAGGTGGTAGGGGTGGCCTTCCTGCCAAAATTTGTTCCCTTGGTTCTTCCCCGGTGTCCTACGGCTGTTACTCCTCAGTGGCGTGGACCTCATCCATCCCTCTCCCTGTATCTTCTTCTTATGTATCAACATTCTCTTCATCAATCTCTATCTCCTCAGCCTTGTCCTCTGTATCTATAACTTTGTCTGGACCTTGGTAGGCTTCCTCGGAGATTTCTTCTTCATGCTGCTCTTCTTGTTGCTCTTCTTCTACTATCGGGGCTTCTTCCTCTGTTGGTACATCTTTTGGTAGTACGGGAGGTGTTGGGCCGCGGTAATCACCTGCCCAAAGGTTGCTCCTGGGAGTGGCCCCTAGAATGTGGCGGTTGGGGTTATGGTTATTCCCGAAGGTCCGGTTCCCCTAGACATTTCCATTTGTTCACCTTTCCTCTGTTGGTCCACTCCCAGACCCTGCATCGCTTGAGCCTCGAAGGTAATCTCTGGCTTTGACTCTTTCTCTACCTACTTTTCTTGTTCCTATGCAGGCTCTTGTTCAGGAGATTCTTGTTCGGCCCCTGGGACTTTTGTCCCTGCTTGTCTGTTGTCCCCTTGCAAGTTTCCAAATTTATTAGCCACAAAAACATCATCAAATTCCTCTTGTAGAGGGGGACTGGCTGGGACTTCAGCAGGCTCTGTTTCCTTCTCCAACTCCGGGGAACTGGAAGAGAGGATTTCCACTTGTTGGGCTTGGGACGTTCCCAACCCTGGCTCTGCCTTAGGATTTTTGTGGAGCCTTTTCTTTCTCTGGGTCACCAAGGGTGGCCCCGCATCCCTTATTACTTCCGCTTCCATGGGATCCACCCCCGTTGCCTTTACCATTAAGGCTGCCAGTGACGGGGAGGAAGAGGGACGAATTGGCCCGGCCATGAGCGGTGGAGTGGCCAGCCACGTTATTAATTTCTCCCTCATCTGCTGGGAGGATACCACTGATTTTTTTATCTTCTCTTTGATGCGGACTTCTTGTGCAGGAGGGGTTGTATCTATCTCTTTACCTTTATCATCTCTCTGCGAAGAATTCCCAGCCCCCGAAGTCAATTTTGGTGCTGGCTGGGCTGCTCGGCGGGTACTTCCGGGGCACACCTTCTTGAAATAGGTGTGACTTCGCTCGACCACCTCTCGAGTGAAGTCCTCAATTGTGGGCCCTTCCTAGGCATCCCAATTTACTGGTGGAAGAGTCCTTGTGTTGATCCCCTATGCCTTGTACTAGGGATCGATAGTGGGGGCGACACTAAGAAGTCCGTCGGGAACCTCCAGAGCTTCAACTTTTACATCATGCCGGCCATCATTCTGACGTAGTGCCTACTTCGCACCTCCACATCATCCTGGCAATCTGCCCAGAAATCCTCCATATGGATGTGACGGGGCTCTGAAGCCTGGGGCAGTGCCGTTGCAATCTTTCCATGTGGATCAAAATTTTTTCGCGCCAAATAAAATTCTCCCAAGTTGTAACTTTCAATTCATTATCTGCCTCCTTTGCGGTGACCAGGCTGCATGTGTAGTTCCCATAGGTGATTGGGAACGGAATGTTGGGTATCTTTTTCAAGGCAAAGAGGGCATGCACCTCCATCATTTGCCTGCAGTATTCCAAGAGCACGATCTTGTCCCCACAGTGTTTGGGCAACAAGTAAGGTTTCCCGGAGAAGCCGGTGACCCTAATGTAGGTTTGCTGTTGGAACTGAATGTAATAATGTCTATAACTATGGACCAAATTCATCACCTCTGAGGATAGGCAGTATCCGGCGTCCCGGGCGGGTGTAAGCAGATGATAATAAACAAACTCGTCGTTTACCTGACAAAAAATGGGAAAGTTGGCTTCCCATTGAACTTGTGGAAAATGGTCCCACGGTGCCTTTTGTCCCGGGCCAATCCCGAGCATGCCATCTGTAAGTAGGTCATGGGCGTGGGGCCTCTACTGCGTAAGGGCCCATAAAACATAGGAAGACATGTAGAATTTCTTCCTATTTAGTTGAAAGAACTGGGAGTCGACATGGTTGGAAATTATTGTTGCCCAGTCGAAGTATCCTCCCTTGGTGGAGATGCCGAGGAGGAAGTAATACATCCATCTAGTAAACTCTTGGGCGGAGGGCTACCCAAAGACACGGGCCAATGCTATCATTCCCATCTGAATGCTCTACTTGAAATCAGAGCGGGGGATCTCTATCTTCATTCTTTTTGGGTCCCTCTTTGGAGCCTTGAGCTAATGGGTATTCATATATACCTGGGCGGCATCCTCCAGCTGTGTGAATTGGGCCAAGGCATCAGTCCTTGTAACCACTAAGGCCTTATCGAATTGTGGGATTCCCAGGCTTGCCTGGAATGTGACTGGGTCAAGGGATACCAGAGGAGTAGGGTATCCGGTTGGTTCTGCAGCCACGAACATAACAGCCCGAACAGAAGAGTTGTAGTTGGTGGCTAGCGTCAAGATAAGCTCTGAAGATTGCATGGAGCATGGAAAACAAGCCACCTTAAGGATTCTAGAGTCCCTGACATTGATTGCTAGCTGATCTCCAACCTGTCGCTGGATATACATTATTTTTACCAAGGCCTGCATCTTTGGCCATGTTCTGATGCTGGTGTCGGTGATAAGTTTGACTTTGGACTCAATCTTTGAGCCCATGATGGTGTTGTACTGCATGAACTTCATGGTCAGGGGCATCTTCTCCAAGGCCTTCTCTATTTTAGACTTTACTGCTGCCTTGGTGGCTACCGCGGAAGGTAGCTTTGGACTTCCGGGTGGAGAGGATGCAGATGCTTCAGACATGCTTGAGAAATGAACTCCAGAAACCTGCGAGGCAAAGCGACCGTTAGAACGTATTAATCAAATAAATATTCTGGGGTCCGGAGATCTTACCACCGTGATGCTTGTTTTCCTGAAAAGTTAGTTTCATTCAAAGATAACCGAAAAGAAAATGCATCACATAAACTTAAGATTTTATCAAACGTCTGGGTCCGGGGATCTTATCAAACTTGGTAAAGACACGGGATGGATGATGGTAGGAGACCCAGAGTCCAGAGAAGTAACCATTGGTGAGGACGTGTAAAAAGGTAAGTCATCAAGCCCACGTGGGCGCCACGTGCATAGGTATTAAATGGAAGTTATGGCGATGACGATGGATCCAACTGTCCAAACGCGTGAAAAGTGAAGGCCACTTGGCTAGAATTGATTGTGCGCATGGGACATAAATGAGGGTCTGACTGGTTTCACGAAAGAGAGAGAAAACTTCCTGTTTGAAACCGGTCGAGAGCCGAGTTTAAAACAGGTGGTTTTCTTCCCCGAAACGAGTTCATGGGCGGAAAACCAGTAACACAAGCGACTCGACCACCTTGTCAAGCCACCTAAAAGGATATACATGAAGGCTGAAGGATATATATATGGGATGGAGATATATATACACTAGATATACACAAATATACACAAATATACAATGCAAAATGACGTCCGCAGGAAACTAGGCAAGGCAGAGTATATACATCTATCTGCAAAATCTACAAACTGACTACTTCTGCGCAGAGGGCAGACAACCCTCTGGTAGAGCCGACCCACCAACGGGCGGAAAAACTAGAAAATAGGAAACAAACAAAATAGAAAGATGACAGACAAACAAATGACGAAAGAAACACCAAACAAACCAGAAGAAAATAGAAAGGCAGGAACATAAACACCAACCTAAGAATTCCAAAAGGTGGAGGAAAGGAGTTACCGTGGGAGCTCTACAACAACTTTAGTTGTCAAACGGTCGCAATCGCCACCACGAAGCACTCATAATCGCCTGCAAATGACTGGAAGTGTTAAGCACTGATTATCACTAACTCTCTGTAAATTGCTCTGTTAATCACTCTAAAATCGTTCTGAGTGCTCAAAAGTTTTAATCGCGATAAATATGAAAGTGACAGATAAGTTCTATTTATACCCAAGGTAAAAAGTGTAATCCACCTCCTTCTGACAATCTCTGGACAAGCAAACCTCCAAACCCCGACCCCAGGGATTCCCCGTGATGACACCCTTAAGAACATTGTGGCAAAGAATCCCGGAGTCCGGATTCTGGTTCCCAACGAAGAACGACCTCTGGGACTGGAGTCCCGAAGGCGAAAACCAAACAAACAAAACACAACAACGGGGAAGAAAACCCCGGAGAAAGAAAAAAAAAAAAGGATAAGGCAAAGCCGCAAGCAAAAACAAATAAAAGAAAAAGGGGGACCCAAAATTTTGCACACAAAATGTAGGGACGGGGATGTAGGGCATAATAGTATTTTTTTTCATCATTTCATTGAGTGGTTTGACTATTTTGGCGAATTCAGTGATGAACCGCTGGATGAAGTTAATTTTTTTGAAGAAAGATCGCATCTCTTTCTTGCTGCCGGGCATTTGTAAGTTTAGCAATGCTTCAACTCTCTCAGGGTCAATGGATATGCCCTTCTCAGAGATGATATTCCTGAGCAACTTCCCTTCGGTGACCCCAAATATGCACTTCTTGGGGTTAAGGGATATTCCATATCGGCGACACCTCTCACAGATCTGAGCGAGATGGGCGGAATGGTCACGCCTGTCCCAGGAAAAGATGGTCAAATCATCCATGTAGATGATTATACACTGATTCACAAGGCCCTCGAATGCGATGTCTATGGCTTTTTAAAATGTGGCCCCTGCGTTAATCAAACCAAAGGGCATTCTCCTATACGCGAATGTTCCCCACTTGGTGGTAAATTATGTTTTCTCTCTATCTTCATACTTAACCATAACCTAGTTATACCCAGAGTACCCGTCCAAGACTGACATCATTTGAGATCCATTCACTATCTGTAACACCTCATCTAGTGAAGGGAGAGGGTGATTATCTTTCTTGGAGGCCTTATTCAAGTTTCAAAAATCCACACAAAGGAAAATTTCACCGCTCTTCTTCCTCACAGGGACTAGATTGGCAACCCATGTAGTGTGCCAGATTAGAAAGATTATTCGGCTGACAACAATTTTTCTACCTCTTGACGAATTAGAGGCTCGATCAGTGGGTTGACTAGTCGTTGTTTTTTCCAAAACGGCTTAGCATTGGGTTTCAGGGGAATAGTATGAGTCATAATGGATGTGTTGTATGTTTTCAAATCCTCATATCCCCATGCAATTACATCTATGTATTCTCAGAGAACCGCAAGAGTCTTCTCCTTCTCCTCAGGGGAGCAGGAGGTGCCAATGTGGATGATCTTTTCTTCATCAGGCTGGCCGATGTTTACCCTTTCAAAATTTCCTTCCTCAGAGGAAGATGATGTCTTTTCTCAGGCCAGGGGGTCCAAGTCGAAGATTGGTTCAAGCACAACCATCGCCTTTGGGATGGTATTAGTGGGTAGGTCCATGATCCCATCATCTTCGTCACCCTACCCAGTATCGTCAAAGTCTCATTCCTCCACTATCTGGTCTTCAAAGACACCAACATTTTCCATGAAGGCTAGGATATGTTGATCGTCCTCAAAAACCTGAAAGTGGGTGACATTATCTGGAATGGACGGGGTGGGGACCATCTCAACTAAAAATCTTCAGAGTCGCGAGCCGGCCATTGGCTCAAGTGTGCTGGCAAAAATGGCAAGGGCATCCGGGACATAGTTCCATCACCAGGGAATGAGGTCAATGCCAAAGGCATCAAAATCTTCAATAAGGCTCCAAGCCTGATTGTGGTACGTAGCCAGTCTCTTGTTGTGACATGTCTATTGACTCCGAACCTGTTTGACAACCAACTCTGAATCACCCAGAGCCCGGAGGCAGGTGACACCTTTTCTTAATGTAAATAAGAATCTAAGGACCAAAGCTTCGTACTCCGTAACATTGTTTGTGCAGTTGAACTACAGTCTGTAGGATGCGAGGAAGGATTTACCTTGCGGGTTGATTAATTCTACTCCGGCCCCGGAGCCTTGTTTAGATCGGGACCCATCAAACTTGAGGGTCCACAAATTGTCATTCGCATTCTAGGGCTGGGGAGCGAGAGTAGCCTCTGGATTGCTTTTGGGGGACTTGGGAGGAGCTTCCTCCCAAACTATTGGTGTGCAGGTAGGGTTTACCTCTAGAGGAATTTGGATTTTGGATTCTCGGGGAGATAGCACCAAAGGAGTGCATCTCGTAGGAACACTGGGCTCTGGGGAATCAGCTATATGTTCTGTATTTTGGAAGGCATCGATGTGTCAGGTAGCGACCAAAAGGCAGGGCCCACACTCAAGTTCTGAATGTTTCAGATAGTGTAATCAGATCCAAGTGCCAGACAAGAGTGTGGTGGGGGTTGCCGTGACACTTTGAGAGTCAACCTCAACTCTAAGCTTTTCTTCTAGGTCCTGGTTTCTCTGCAGCACTATGGGATCCTCCCCGGAGGTGAAATTGAATGTTAAAATTTTGAAGGGTTGGTATACCCCAGGGGAAGTCTCAGAGAAGAAGACCTCACTAACATTCCCAACCTCGATAAGGGCCTGTTTCATCTAGGGTTCACTTTCAACCTGGATCTTGTTTGATTCTCCTTCTCAGGGGAGCCATAAGTGGGAGAAGTCAGTCAGAAAGTATCCATTCAAGGACTTAGACCAATTCTAACTTAGTAACATCCCATAAGTCTTTGGGATGTCCACTACTTAGACATCGATTATACTGGCTATCCTGGGGTCCTGGATAAGCTGTATCTGGATGCTCTTCAATTCCCCCACCATTTTCACGGCAGTCTTATCTAGCTGGATTACTGCACCATTAGATGGGGTGGGATGGAATCCAAGATTTTGGCATATGGATAAGGGCATGATGTTACCCAAAGCTCCGGAGTCTACTAAGCAATTAGGTATATTTTTGCCTTGGATATTTAGGCCTAGTAGGAAGGGAGGATCTTCATTATTTCCCTGAAAGACAACCGCGTTGGCATCCTCGAATGAGACAGTCTTGGGTGGGTGACTGACAACTTTCAAGTTTCCCAAGAGCTTTAGAAGAGACTTCTTCTGCTGAGGACAGTTTAGCAAAACCTCTATCAAGGTGATGGAGGTGGTGGTCTATTCTAACACCTTTGTAATGTCAAATCTTCTACCTGAGAATTGGTAACTGCCCTCAGCTAGGTCTTTCGCCTGGTTAGAACTAGAACCTTTTAGAGGAGCGGGTCAGTCAGTTGCATTATCCCAGGGAGGAGTGTCCTTGATAGGGGGTGTAGGCGTGTAAGCTGGTCCTTTACCAACCTGACTCCAAGTATTGTATGGAGTCTGTGGGTTGGTGAAGGCATTGGCCTCAAAGGGCGGGATAGATTCATCAAAGAATCTATGCAATTTGGATTCCTCTTCATCTTCCCCAAAAGTTCCGAAGAAGATGGTCTCATAGGTGAAGGCACTGTGGGTTGACTCCTGCATAGGAGGTTCTGGGGGAGTAGCATCATGTGACTATTGTCTGTCTAGCTGGGAGATCATGATGACCTTTTCCAACGTGGCGCAATTTACCTCATTATGTGAGCCCGTGTCGTGCAATCTACACCAATTAGTCATGGGCTGGAAGTCTGTGACTGGTGTGAAATGTGATGGTCCAGCACCATTTTGGTTGGCATTTTGGTTCAGAGGTGGACCTCTGGTATTCATGTTATTGTTCCATTGCTATTAATTGGGCCGAGGCCCGTTGTTGAAGTTCTTTCCCCCGACATTTTTGTTTCGTTGGCCGGAGAAGATATTCCCCCTCTAGGAGTTAGAATTCTGGGGTGCATAGGACCTCGCCTTCAGTTGACCCATGTCCACAGTCAAGGTGGACAACATTCGCCAGAGGGACTCAACCTTGGTGGTCAACTAAGTATTGTTGTTGCAGTGTGATAGTTGTTATTGTTGGTTTCCTGGGAAGGTAATAGTATTAGCCAGAGTTGAGGGAGAAAATCCTCCAGTCGTGGACGACTGAAAGAAGGGCACTCCAGATGGTTGTGTCTGAGGCTATTGTGCATGCTACGGATGATTCCAAGGGAAAGCTTCCAGATCTGGTACCGCCTGAGTTTGCGTTGGATAAATGTACCAGGCCTACTAGTCTATCAGCGGTGGTAGGGGATTCATTTCCATCGAGGGAGCACCAATTGCCAGATTGGGGTTATACCCCCCGGCATACGCTGTTCCACTGGGGATCATGTTGAAGGGCGCGCTCTGCCCAATCCCACCTGGGGATTTGTTGAGACCACAGGATAATTCTAAAGCTAGGTTGTAAACTTTTGCCAAAGTGTCTCAGTCACCCGCAGTGTTTGTTCTCCAAAGGAGAGTGGCAACGAAGGGGTCCATTGCATTAAGGTAAGTCTGTATGGTTACTTCTAGGGATGGAATGAAAGGGCCTGTGCACCGCTTCAAGGCGCGCTGGAACCGATGGTTGAATGTTACAAGAGGTTCATTGGGTTCCTTCCTAATGGAGATGAACTGGCTGTGGGACCAAGTTGGGTCCACATGTACACGAAAGGCAGCCAAAAAGGTGTCCTCCATGTCCTGCCAACTATTAATGGAGTTGGCTGGAAGGTTAAGGTACTAGTTCAACTTGCCTTGCCCTAAAGACAAGGGAAACATCTGGGTCACAACATCTTCATGTTGGATCTGGTGTCGGTTCATTGCATCCTTATATGCCTGTAAATGCTCTTTTGTGATCCATGAGCCTAAGTGCTCATATTGTTGGCAGATCTTCTCCGGGTGCAAGGGTAGGTCATTGATTGCGCCCAAAAAAGTTCCCATTAGGGACCTGGTGTTACCGAAATATGTAGCCATTGGGGGAACTGGATTTTGATTAGTTTGAGCATTGGTTCCCGGGGTTGTTTGAGAAGTTTGGGTATTCTGAGGTATGCTAGACCCCCAGACAATAGTGGCTGGTGTGGTTTTTGGGGTAGATTTATTTCAAGTAGGAGGCTTGAGTTCAACAAACCTTTCGGGGTTTAGGGCAGACCTAAGGATTATTTCAAATTTCACTGGGGAGAAAGACCCAATCCCACCGAAGGCTTGACTCCTAAAATTATAGCTTGGGGAACCCTTGGGAGGTGTAAAATCATAATCTTGAGAGGGGGATGAGTTTATGCCCTCCTTCTAGCGCCAGTTTCTGTTGACGGGGTTTTGGTGACCGGGTCCACCAACAGTCATAAGTTGTCACCGGGTACCGGGGGTACCGGCCAACTCTGCCTGCAAAGGCTATCTGGGGAAGTTAGATTCCCCGGGCCTCCAAGCACCTGGGTGTCGGGTCACGATGGTGCAGGGCTTGGTTGGGAGAAGTGACTATTTTTGAGGGGGATAGCTGGTTTCTTCAACTCATTCTCTCTAGAGATTTAGTAAGGTGAGGTTTCTCCAATTATGTTTAAACATTCAAAACATCAATAATGATCTGATATACTACACTAAATACCGAAGAAATACACAACCATCAGTTTGTATTTTATCAGTAGCAAGGGAAAAGATGTCATTAATCTACTTGACATATCAGAGCTGAAGACATAAGGAACATGAAACATAAAAGACCAATAAATCAGAAGTTTGAATGCCAACAACATCATTGCAAAGAACTCTTCCTTCTTCATTAATATTTCTTCCAGCGAGCACTGGTGCGTGATACAATGGTGGCTCCAGGGGAGTGTCTAACTATTAGAAAGTGAAACAACAATGGAGCATTGAGCTCTGCAACTGAAATGGGAATACCACTTTTTTATTATTGTGGACAGCAAAATCATCAATTTCACTGGCCATTGGAAATGGGCCAGATTTACTATTTATACACATCTTTATCTAACTCTAACCCTAACCCTATTTTACATTAGGTTACAATAAAATACAATATCCGGGGGCCAGTACTACCTACGCCACCCTACAAAAGACCTTAAGATGGAATAGGTATGACATGTCAGAAGAATGAGACAAGAATATACAGTGAAAGAATCAACCTCGAGAAGAGAGCCAGGAAAGAGAAGGAAGAAATTAGATCCCCGGGGATCGAGGCTACATGCCTCATAAATGGGAAATGCGGTGCCCTTTCTCCAATGTGCTAGGTGTACCTCTAAAGCGGTGCCTCAAGAAGACCATCTATCAGAAAACCAACTGTTGACCCGACGTTCCTTCATGTAGTCAAGTACCTTCTGACAGCCTTTATTAATCGCTTCTGAAAGTGACCGGTCGGCCTCGGAGATCGGGACACGGATCACTTGAAAGAATACAAAATTTGGGATCCGGGGTTCCAGGAACCAGGAACTTACATTCTAAAAGAATAAAGAATACAAAATGTTTGGATTTTCTCCAGCCTTCAAAGAAACTTTATGGTTGCTTGTTGTCATTGAATGTTTGGAGAAGGTGGGAGATTCCATCCTCATCAATTTCTCTAAGGCAGGACCACCGGTACTTAGCTGCCTCCATTTGTTCTCCAAGCTCCAGAACATTATCTTTGAACTCATTAGCCATTTTCGCCGCATCATGACCACTAAGGATCATGCAAGTTAGTCCTGTCATTTGGGTCCCATCCAGTCCCTCCAGGGATTGGTATTTGGATTCCATCAAATTTTCCCAGGATGTATTCTTCCAGAGTGCACGTATCAGTGTTGAATGGGTTAGCGCTGGAGACCTTTGCTACAAATGCCTTGTACATATTTGTAGAGTATTGCACTGTGTTGACTTTGTCATATAGAGCCCCTACCAATTGCTTGAGTACCTCCAATGTGAGGTCAAGTCTGGAGTGTTGGGTCCTCACGAAGTCAAATGATTTTTCTCCCAGAATCCTAGATTCGGAGACCATCTCTTCCCCAAGGTTGAGGAGCTCCTCCAGCTCTACCTTCCAAGCCTCGTAGTTTTCCATGTCACCCTCCCATATATTAAGAATAGTCTTTGCCTGATGCAGAACATGTCGTGCCGTATACAAATCTGGGAGGGTGGACACTAGGAAACGCTGGTTGTTTCCTATTTGCAGAGTGACCCACTCATCGACCGCTTGGGCCTTCTTCTTCATTGCTCGCAGGGAGTCAATGTCTCTCTATGGTAATGGTGAATCAGACATGGAGGCCTTCAAAGGGATGGCACTAATAGGCAAGGCCAACTCATAAAGCAATCCCATGAGGTTCACTATCTTTTCCTTTTCTGCTTTGAGCCTTTGAGCCTCCTTTTCGTATCTGACCTCCACCGCCTTGGTCGCTTCTTTCAACAGGTTTACTTCACCCTGTTTACCTCTCTTTCCTAGCGATATCTCCATGATATCATAATCTCCAACCTCTGTCATCACCGTATTGGTGTCTGGGGGAGGTTTTGCCACAATTGCAACTATTTTTCCTCCCAGCCTAGTTCGAAGAGTATGAACCATCTGGGATTTCTTGGCCTTTGGTGGCTCCTGGACCTGGGCCGTCATCTTAGCTAGAGAGAGGTGGGCTCTCGGGGTAGACGGAGCCTTTCTCTTCTTGCTCTCCACTAACCACTGAGGTGGCAGGGGTGGTTTGTTTTCCAAAGTATGTTCTTTTGGTTCTTCCCCGGTGCCTTGTTGCTGTTCCTCCTCAGTGGTGTGGGTCTCACCCGCCCCCTTTTCTTTGTCTTGGGCCTCACCAAGAGCATTTCCCCCGGGGACATTTATTTCCTTAGCCTTGTCCTCTGCATCTTCAGCTTTGTCTGGACCTTAGTCAGCTGTCCTGGGGGTGTCCTCCTCTCGTTGTTCTTTCTCTTCGGCCGCAGTCGCCAGGATTTATTCTTCTTCTAATACATCCTTTGGAAATAGGGGAGGCACCGGGCCAAGATTCAATGTTTGTGCCACGGTTATTACCTTCCCAAAGGTTGCTTCAGGGAGTGGCACTTGGAACATGGCGGCTGAGGTTACGGTTTCTCTCGTAGGTCCGATTCCTTCAGTAGGTGCCACTTGTTCACTCTACTTTTGCTGGTCCACCCCTGCATCTTGCATCTCTGGTACTTTGAAGGTGATTACCTGATCTGTTTCCTTTTCTTCTTCCATTGGCCCTTCCTTCCCTTGCACCTTTCTCTGTTCCTCAGCTTCTTCTGCTGGGACTTCTTTCGCCTGCCCAATGTCCCCCTGTAAGTTACTGAACTCGTTGGTCGCAAAAACATCATCAAACTTGTCCTGTGGAGGAGGGTTGGCTGGGACATCGGTGGGTTCTGCTTCCTTCTCCAGCTCTGGGGAGTCAGAAAAGAGGATTTCAACTTGTGGAGCCTAGGGCATCCCCAGCTCCGGCTCCTTCTTAGGCTTAGGGTCAAGCCTCCTCCTTCTCTAGGTAATCAAGGGTGGGCCCGCATCCCTTACTGCTACTTTCTCTGTCGGATCCACCCCTGTTTCTTTAACCATTAAGGCTGCCAGTGAAGGGGAGGATGGAGGGAGAACAGGGCCAGCCATGAGCACCGAGGGTAGCCAACCATGTGATTAGGTTCTCCCTCATTTACTAGGAGGCTACTACCGATTACCTTATTTATTCTTTAATGGGGACTTCTTGCACATGAGGATTTGTATCTATCCCTTTTCCTTTATCCATTCTCTGTGAAGAAGTCCCGGCCCCCGGGGTTTCTTTTGGTACTAGCTGGGCTGCTCTGCGGACACTTCCGGGGCACACATTCTTAAAGTAAGTGTGGCTGCGCTCGACCACCTCACGGGTGAAGTCCTCAATGGTGGACCCTTCTTGTGCATCCCAATTTACTGGTGGGAGAGCCAATGTATCGATCCCCTTTTCTTTGTACTAGGGATCTATCGTGGAGCCAACGTCTGAGAAGTCCTCCGAGAATCTCTGGAGCTTCAATATTTCCATCATGCCTGCGGTCATCCTGGCGTAGTGCTGGCTCCAAACCTCCACATCATCCTGGCAGTCTTCCCAAAATTCCTCCATATGGTATTGATGGGGTTCTGAAGCCCAGGGAAGTGTCGCTGCAATCTTGCCATGCGGATCAAAATGCTTCTGCGCCAAGTAGAATTCTTCCAAGTTATAGCTTTTCAGCTCATTGTCTACTTCTTTGGCGGTGGCCAGACTGCATGAATAATTCCCACAAGTGATTGGGAATGGAATATTGGTTAACTTCTTCAGGGCAAAGAAGGCATGCAGCTCCATTATCTGCTTGCAAAATTCTAGGAGGACTATCTTGTCCCCGTAGTGCTTGGGTAACAAGTAGGGTTTTCCAGAGAAGCCGGTCACCCTTATATATGTATGCTGCTAGTATTGTATATAATAGTGTCCCTAACTCTGTACTAAATTCATCACCTCTGTGGATAGGCAATATCCTACATCCCAGGTGGGTTTGAGCAGGTGGTAGTAAACGAACGTGTCGTTTACTCTATAGAAACTGGGGAAGCTGGCCTTCCATTGAATCTGTGGGAAGTAGTCCCAAGGGGCCTTTTGATCCAAGCCAAGACCGAGTACGCCATCTATGAGTAGCCCATGGGCGTGGGGCCTCTGCTATGCTAGGGCCCATAAAACATAATAAGTCATGTAAAATTTCTTCTTCTTGACCAGTTGGAGGAACTGGGAGTCGGCATGATTGGAAATTATGGTCACCCAGTCGAAAAGCTCCTCGGTTGTACTTATGCCAAGCAAGAAGTAGTACATCCACCCGAAGAATTCTTGGGCATTCTATTTCCTGAAGACCCGACATAGTGCTATTATCCCCATTTGGATGCTCTCTTTGAATTCAGACCTGGGGATCTCTAGCTTCATTCTCTTGGGGTCCCTCTTCAGGACTTTGAGCAAATTGTTGTTCATATAGATGTAGGCCGCTTCCTCCAATTGCTTGAATTGGGCCAAGGCATCAGATCGAGTGACCATGGTCAGCTTGGTGAATTGAGGGATTCCCAAGCTCCTCTGGAAGGTATAAGGGTCAAGAGACACTAAAGGAGTGGGGTACCCTATTGGCTCCGGTGGTGTGAGCATAACATCCCGAACAGATGGGTTGTAAAGAGCTGAGAGTGTGAGAATAAGATCTGGTGACTGCACCAAGCACGGGAAGCAAGATGCCTTTAGGATCTTAGAGTTTCCAATTTTAATGGCCAAAGGGTCTCCGGCTTGTTATTGAATGTACATGACTTTGACCAAAGCCTGCATTTCTGGCCATGTTCTGACGCTAGTGTCGGTAAAAAGCTGGACCTTGGACTCAATCTTTGAGCCCGCGATGACTCCATTCTTAACGTATTTCAGGCTCAAAGGCATCTTTTCTAGAGCCTTCTCTATTTTGGATTTTACTGATGCCCTGGTACTTGCTGTAGATGGAATTTCTAGACTTCTGGGTGGTGAGGATGCAGATGCTTCAGACATGTTTGAAAGTGTACTCCGAAAACCTGCAAGGCAAAGTGACCGTCAGAACGCATTAATAAATAAATACTCTGAGGTCCAGAGATCTTACCACCATGGTGTCTTCTTTCCCTAAAAAGTTAGTTTTGTTCAAAAACTCTGGAAAGCACGCATATACATATTATGGACTTAGGAATTTGATTAACCATCCGGGTTTGGGAATTTTGTCGCATTAGGTAAGAAGGACATGGGATGGATGATGGTAGGAGACCTGGATCCCGGAGAAGTAACCATTGGTAAGGATGGGAAAAAGGCAAACCGTCAGACCCACGTGGGAGCCACATGGGTGGGTAATAAATTGGAGTTATGGCGATGACGGCGGAGCCAACTGTCCGAATGCGTGAAAAGTGAAGGCCACTTGGACAGATTTAAATGTGTGCATGGGACATTAATGAAGGAAATGCTAGTTTTACAGAGGAGAGAGAAAACTTCCTGTTTGAAATTGGCCGAGAGTCGAGTTTTAGACAGGTGGTATTCTAGTCAAAATGAGCTTACAGATGAAAAACCAGCGACATGGGTAACTCGGCGAGCTTGCTAAGCTACCCGACTAGATACACAGAAGATATACATCAGAGCCAAGGGATATACACACATAGAACAGAGTGATATACAACAAATATACACTGAGTTTACATATATACACCGCATTTACACATATATACATCACAGAATGAATATCTACAAGAAACCAGGAAAACCATGGAATATCTACAACTTCTACACTATTTATAGACTAAACTACACCTGCACAAAGGCCGGACAACCCTTTGGCAAAGCCAACCCACCAACGGGCAGAAAAACCAGAAAGAAACAAAAATGGACAAAACCAAAAGGCAAAAACAAACACAAAAATAAGAGGAAAACAATGACACCAGACAGAAGGAAAGCTGAAGGGAGAGGAAGCACCAACCTGAGAACACAGAAAGGAAAAGAAAAGAAGCCTCTGCGGAAGCTCTGCAACAGCTCCAACCATCAATGATCACAATCAGCCACCACAAACCACTCATAATCGCTCGAAAATGCTAGAAATATTTAGCAGTGGATTATCATTAATTTGCTGCAAATCACTCTAAAATCGCTTTGATTGCTTGAGTGTTTAAATCGCGGTAAATGTGAAAATGATAGGCAACTTCTATTTGTACCCACGGTAAAAAGCAAGCCACCTTTCCATCCACAAACTCTGGACAGACAGACCTCCGAACTCCGGGCCCAGGGATTCCTTGTAACGATATCACCTTAAGGAAAGAGAACATCACGATGAAGAATCCCAGAGTCTAGAATCTGACTCCTGACAAAGGATGAAAATATCTAAGACTGGGGTCCCAGAGGCACAAGAAACCAACAAAACAAAGCACAACCGCGGGGAAGAAAACCCCGGAGAAAGAAAACAAAAAAAACACAGAAAAAAGACAAGGCAAGAACAAAAAGAAAAAAAAAAAAAAGGGGGGGACCCAACATTTTGCACAAAAAATGTAGGGATGGGGATGTAGGGCATAACAGGTTCTGTTTCATTTCCTGTTTAAGTTGGCTATCAATCTTTAGATGTTTCCTTCACGGTGATCCCAAATTATAATCAATTTCATGTCAAACTTTGTGTTCCTTTTCTTACCTCCATGAAGTTCATGGCCTCACCTTTTCATAAATGTCTAAAATTTCCTCATAATGGAGAAATCATGACTGTTAATCGTAACCTCTATTATTCTTCAGTACCTTGAGACTTGGTTGACCTTGATTTCTTTTGTCCTTCCATACCTCAACCAAACAAAACCCATCCTAATAACCTCTTCCGATCATACCCAATCCTATATATGCTTCCGCTTCACCTCCCATATCTTATAAATTTTATTTTGATGTCATCGTTCAACCTAGTGTGGTTCCTTCCATTCTCCCCCCTAAAGAAGAAAAGGACCCGATATTGACTGATCTTGAACCTCAACCAATTTATAGAAAAACCAAACGTAATAATCATGCTTGTGACCGTCATTATAAACATCATGCTAGAGCCTACCGACGTGCTTCCCAAAACATCCCTTTACCTAAATTACCCACTGATGCTTTGATTCCCTTTGATCAACCCATGTTTGAACCTAAGGAGGAAGTTAACTTGAAAAAGATCAAACTGAACAAACATGATAAAGATTTTCATAACTTGGATTCTATTACAATTAATTTGGATGAAGAAGATACTCTTGGTGATGATGCTTTTGATGATAACAATGATATTCATGCTTGCGATTATGATGATATGTTTGATATTATTGATGTTAATCATGATTTACCAGCTATGTTTTTACAATAATTATTGATCACTCCTAGTGATGAGTAAAGTGACCCATCTTTAGAGCATGGTCCTTGTTTGGAATAGACTATTATTCCTTCTTTCATGTTTTATGTTTCTCCTCTTACGAGTTGTCTACCTTTCCTAAATACTAAAAATCAACATTGGGGGGAGGGGGAAGGCGATATGCTTGATTATCTCCTCTTGTGCAATGAATTTTGTGTGTTTACTTGTTTGTCATGATGTGCTTCTCCCGTGATGTGTTTCTTGTTATATGTTTTGTTTAGATTTTTTTAAATGACCCTTGTTGCTCCTTTGGTGCAAGGTGATAAATGAATCACAATATTGTAAACATTCTTCTATTTGTATCTCATATTATTACATGTCATGTCATACATGTGCCACTATTTGTAAATGTCCCTTTGTGTTGTCTTATTGGGGATGCTGCAAAATGGTAGCTACCTATTCTTTTTGGTCTCCAAGATGACAACCCAGAAAGACTCTTCTCTATAGGTCTTAAGTGACATTTTTCCATTGTTATTGTAGTTATGCTACCTTTTGGGAATGATGACATGGAATTTTGATATAATATCTCATGTATTATCATATGATCGCACTCACCCCAAAGTTAGTAGATCCCTTATGTGCTCTCTTTTTTCATGTGCTTATTTACCTTGACTTGTCCTTTCTTGGGGGAATCTCATAGTGGAAATGTCTCTTGTGGGTGGATGTATTCTCCGTTAAAGCCATTTATCTTGTTAAGGCATTTTCAATTTCTTTAACATGGGGGCATACACTTTACTCTATGTTTTACACTTTGCACACACTTACACAATGATTAAATGCATCCTCTCTTGTGGATGACCAAGGAGAAAATGATTTTCTTATTTTTATTATTTTTATTGGATCCCTTAATGGAAACAAGGCTTTCCTTAAGGTCTGATCCTTCATCCTTTTGATCTCTAAGGAGACAATGCTTTCCTTAGGCCTGATGGATTTTTTTGATCCCTAAGGAGATAATACTTTCCTTAGGCCTGATCACTTTTTTTTATCCCTAAGGAGACAATGATTTCCATAGGCCTAATCATTCCATTGTCTGATCCCTTTATGGAGACAATTGTTTCCTTAAGGATTGATCATGATTGATGGATTTACTAGCATTACACAACTTGCTATACCTTCAATGTCATCTTTTGTAGCACTTAAATTTTGTGTGGTCCATAGTAAAATGATCTCTCTCTCTCTCTCTCTCTCTCTCTCTCTCTCTCTCTCTCTCTCTCTCTCTCTCTCTCTTCCTCTCTTATCTTAGTTTTGGATTCGATGAAGATGGGTCACTTGGGGGATCGATGTTTCTTTTCTCCTTGACCTTGATGAGATCATTCTTATTCATTTGATCTAATTTATTGTGAGAATGAGTTCGTCTCATAATCCCCCTAAAGTGGGGGCTAAATGTATCATCCTAAAATGGTGTAGTCATAGATTAAGTTTCCCCAATAGAGATGGTCCAACCATGCAACAATATTCAAAACAATGGAAACAACCTGTTAGCATTTTTCCCTGACCTTGTCAAAGAAAAGGCTAATTAACAAGGATCAAAAATTCCTCCTACACTTCAAGCTCAAAGGCTCAGGCGGGTGTACCTATTGGATTCACTCTTTCAGTGAATCATGGGATGGATTCCTTCCCATCACACTAAATCTGACAATCATTTACAACTCTTTAAATAAAAAAGTAAATTGAATTGATATTATGGTTTGATGATGATAATTGCATAAAGAGACAAAGACCAGTGCCTTGTATATTGGGCAACAGAGTCATATAAATATACATTCACCAAAATCCTCTAAATCCAAACATACAAGACCCAAATGAAGTGACTTACAAATCATTCTTTTCACTCCAACACCTGGACATCAGATTCATGTGAAACCTTGAAACCTCTGAACTTGTCTATAAGATTTACTCTTTCCTTGAAAGAAACTAAAATACAAATTCACAGTTACCTTATAACTGGTGCACTAAAATGCCTTACAAATTTATGCACAAAGATTCAAGATCAAACACAAAGACATCAGACAAATACTGGTAAGGGATTTCATTTGTTTTTCATTAAAAACTTCTGATTCAATACATCTACATAACAAAGAACTCAAAACTAGATACACAAAATCAGAAAGCTGCCTTGCAGCATTAATTTCACCATCCCTGTACAATTGAAAAGACAAGAGATATAGAGGAATTTGAGAAAACCAAATTTTTCACTGACACCTGTCAATTCCTCCCAAAATATCTGAAACTGATCTCTTCTGTAACTGCAAAAATCTGATCTGATCTGCACCCAAAAGGATTGAAAAATCTAAATCTTCATCTCAAGACCTTTCCAACAGTATATAACACTTAATATTTCTGATAACAAATGCTCGCTGAATCACTAAGCAAACTTTGCCTTCTCGTGCACATTTCCTGAATAATTTTGAAATATTTGAAATCTTTTCAATAGTCAAACTATTGAATTGAAATGACATTTTAAAATATGTATATTTTAATCCCTTTTTCTCACAGTGCACCAAAATTGGACAAGTGGCACCTCTTGGTTGGTTCTAAAAATTCATCTCTGCATAGCCTTTGTGACTGCATGATGAGCTCACTTCTGGTCCGCGACTGAGCAACGAGCTACTTGTGTGAGTGTGTGACAAGCTGAAACACCAAATCGCATGCCTTTTTAATTACCTTGGAAATCATGTGCAATTGCATGATGAGCTCACTTATGGTCCGCGACTGAGCGATGAGCTGCTTGCACAAGTGCGCGATGAGCTGAATCGCCAACTCACATGCCTTTTTCATTACCTTGGAAATCATGTGCGATTGCACGACAATCTCACTTCTGGTCTGCAATTGAGCGATGAGCTGCTTGCACAAGTACATGATGAGCTGAATCGCCAACTCACATTCCTTTTTTATTACCTTGGAAATCATGCGCGACTGCACGACGAGCTCACTTCAGGTCCGTGACTAAGCAACAAGTTGTTTGCGCGAGTGCATGATGAGCTGAATCACCAAATCGCATGCCTTTTCATTATCTTGGAAATCATGTGCAACTACGTGATGAGCTCACTTTTGGTCCGCGATTGAGTGACGAGCTGCTTGCGCGAGTGCGTGAAGAGCTCATTTCTAGTCCGCAACTACAAATACTCAGAGGACCATAAATTTTGATTTTCAATCTGGGTTTTTTCTTAAATTATTTCTGTAGAGTTCACACATGATCTACTCAAACATATTAAAAATTTAGCTTAACCCAGTTCGTATTTTTGGAGATATTATTAAAAATGTGATTGGATGTGCTCCCACATTTGCAATTAAAACTTGAAATGGTTCAGAGACTTTGTTTACTTTCCACATTTTGTATTTAGGTCACATGCCTATGTTTTTTCTTCCATATTTTCATTTATTTCTTACAAAGCATTCAAACCACTGTCTTCTATTCCAAGTTGATTTGCATGACTTCACTTATCGACAACATTTTGTTCATGAACTTCTAGGCTTTAAGAGGCATCTCATACAAAACTTTGAAAAATCCCACATCAAGTTCACTTTGTGCATCTTTGACACCTTTCCCATCTTCAATTTACCAAAATGTAGCCTATTGTGAAATTTTCCCATGAAGCATTGAAATGGTAGCCATTATAAACAACTTTTTATATCTCTGCAATACTGGTATGACAAACAACAATTGGCCTTAAAAACTGATTGAAAGGTCTACCAGAGCTCCCAAATCTAGAAAACATAAAATGTTTCATGTTTAATAGCATCCTGTAAAATCATATCTCCATGACGCCTTCAAAAGTGATATATTTTAAACTCCCAAGTTGACCATTTTCATAAATTGCAAATGCACTTGTCAAAACATGTGCAAACTGACTTCGGATTCACTTTTCTAAAGTAGGTCACTTGATAAAACTGGAAAATGTGCAAAAATGAAAACTTAGGTGAACGCCTCCAAATGGCTACCTCTAAAACATATCAAAATTGAAATCTGAGAGCTGGAACCCAGTATACTTGCTTAATGAAATGTGTTGAACCCACTCCCCAAGTGGTATTTCATGAAAAACATCAGGTCTCTTTTTGCATGCATTCAATGTAATCCTTTCTCCACAAGTTTCTTAGGGAAATTTTTACTTAGTAACTCCAAATTTCTTCAAAATTTTGAGACTACTAATAGTAGCTCTATCATGGGACATGTGCCCCATGTGGGCATGCAGAGAATTCAGAATCTTTGGTACAACAGACCATTAAAAAAAAAACAGACTTCCCTCTTTCTCTTCTCTTTATTCTCTTCTCAAACTGGGAATCTTTATTGAAAACCACACACCACACAACTGAAAACAAAGAAACTTCACAAATATACAAATTATTCACAAAATCCACAGGCCCTTCCTCATTTGAAATCAACACTTACCCCTATCAAAAAAATGGTTCTCATCTCCATGAAACATGGGTAAACTGAAAACATCACTTTCATTTGCTTGATCCAACACACTGCCACAAATCTTCAGCATATCACATTTAAAATAATCAATACTTTTACTGTCAATATGCATTGGGAAATCACAAAAGTACAAAATGTGTTGATCACCATGTAACACAAGGCTGTCACATTCTTTTAAATTTCCAACCAGCTGAAAAGAAAAACATTCCAAATCCACTACATGGATGGAAGGATGCTGATTTACTTCAACTAATGCTTGGACATCAAAGGAAAATGATTCATATTACATCTAATGTGTATCATGCAAGCACTCAAGTGAATCATGATGAACTACCACTTGTGGCTTCATATTTAGTTCATCCCGAGAAACATCAACATACTGAATTGGAAAAAGAAAAGACTCAATTTTTGTCTGATAGCTGACATGTCCTTGCTGATTCATTTCAACATCTTTAAATGACAATGCATCAACACTTTCATCATCATCCCATTCTTGCAAAAATGAACATACCTCTGGCTTAAGCAAATAATTTGAAGTAGAATCTGAATCCTCTCCCAGCTCTACACCAAACATTTCAAACTGAGGTTCAAATAAATCATCAGGCAGTTCATTGTACATATTATCATCTTGGCACACATCTTCTTGATGCAAATCAGTGTCATGAGAGGTAACATCAGCATGATTAAATTCCTTTTGGCAAAGCACTGATTCTTGTTCAAAAATTTCTAAGGTCGATTCACACAAGTCTAACATTAATCCATCAGCAGCAACTTCACATGGAAAATCATATGATGAAAGCATACAAATTGAAAAATCAATACTATCATCATCGTTAGCTGAAACAATAGAATTCATCTCTGTTTTAGACAAATCAACTTCTTCATAATCATCTCCAACATATGGCATGTCTTCATCTTCTTCAGATGGCTGCATATAAACCATCACTTTATCCTCACAAAAATCAGATCCATTGTAAATCCATGGATCTTCTTCCTCAACCGATTTATCATACATATTCTCACTATCAGCATTAACAAATTCTGATATGACTTCATCAGTTGAGGCTGCAACATCATTTTTTGATAAAACACTTGCCTCCTTTTTACTTTCCTCATTTTGTTTTGAAACAAAATTTAACTCATGGTCATTAAGATCAACAGGGATAAAGATACTTTGACATTGGTTTTCATTTATCAATCCACACCTATCTGCTGCATTTGATATATTATGACAGCGAATTCCAACAGATGAAAAACCCCTTAGAATGATTCCATATCTTAAATTATTATCAATATCTACCGCTGTCATAAAAGCATGATACAAAGTTCTGGGCTGCTTATCTCTTAACAATAACTTAGCTTTTTATCAAATGCCCCAAAATAAACAGCCAAACAAAAAGCATCATTTGGTCTGAATTCTATTGGGATTTGACCCAATACTTTTGCAAATATGAGATTGAAATGAGGGATCAACTCACCATTCCTTATTTTTATCTCCATGAAATCCTTCATCGCTGCAACTGGATTGATCTTTTTTCCAAATCACTCCAAGAATGATGATCTTAATTCCTCCCATGAAGAGATAGAATATTCAGGAAAACAGGTAAACCACCATCTTGCAACATTTATCAAAGACTAGATAAACAAACTCATAATGCTGTCCTCATATTCAATGTCAAAATATTCAATTAATTCCATGAACCTTTTACAATGCTTCTTAGCATTCTCATCTCTCTCACCCCTGAATCTAGGCAATTTTTCTCTAATTTCGGGTGGAAAAGCATTTGGGTAACCATGAATACCTTCAAAATTCAGAGCCGCATAAAATTTAATACTAAAACCCCTTTTCAAATTATAGGGTTGAGGCTAACTAGAACTCATAACTGCATTTGGAGTCGTGTAAGGGAGCATATGTGATTCATACATCATGATATTCATACTATTACAAATACTATCTTAACAACAATAGCTCCATCGATTACCATTTTCATGCCCTCTTAACAAATTACTAAATTATCTCCCAAATGAGCATGAAAATTAGAATACAAACATACTTCTCAAAAGTATAAAGAACACATTCATCAACCGAGAAGCACTATCATCTTATGACCATTGTTTCCTTTTCTTAGTGCTATTTCACTTCATAAGGAACTTTTCTTTCACGTGAAAATATAAGGATTACCTGAAAGGAATTGCAGCTGATGCTCTTATTTCTTTGACTGGAAATCTAGCAGATCTAGAGCCTTCTTGATAGCTCCATCAGGTTCATTTCAACATAGAGTCACCACCTCCTTGCAGAGGAAAATATTCAAACAACAAGAGCCATTTAACATATACATTTATTTTTGGGTTCTCTCCAACCAGCAAAGCCACATAATCTTTTATAATCACTACAATAAAACACTTCCAAGCTATCCTTACACAGATCTGAAATAACTTTTAGATTCTAAGACCTTGACTCTTTCTTTCAAACAAATTCTAGGGTTATCACAACAAATCAGGGAACCTCCTATTTCACTGACCATTTTACTGAAACTTTACTTAATTCCCCAGCAGAGTCGCCATTCTGTTAGCATTTTTCCTGACCTTGTCAAAGAAAAGGCTAATTAAAGAAGATCAAAAATTCCTCCTATACTTCGAGCTCAAAGGCTTAGGCGGGTGTACCTATTGGATTCACTCTTTTAGTGAATCATGGGATGGATTCCTGCCCATCACATTGAATCTGACAATCATTTACAACTCTTTAAACATAAAAGTAAATTGAATTGATATATTGGTTTGATGAATTTCTATTGCAAGATAGACTTCTATGTCTTTTGTAAATTCTTGAAAGCTTAAGGTCTGGATGTGTTGAAGCAGAATTTATTAATGGAATACAGTGTAGTTTTCCCTCTTTCATATTATCTTGTCTCTTTGTATTATGTTTGTGCTCTAGTGTGTTTCACTTGTAAGGCATTTGAAATAAACCTTCTATAAGGCAGTGTGTCTAATTATTTATGAGTTCCTTTCAAGGAGAGGACTAAGTTTCATAGATAATTTCAGAGAGAAAAGCATTATGATAAGGATTCGATGCAGAAGTATGTATATGAGAGGATAGTTTGTAAGGCACTCTATCTCAACTACATGTAGTTTGTAAGGCACTCTACAGTATCTCCATTGTTTTATCTTTGCTAATTCGTGTTTTCATTGACTCTTTGTCCAAGGGATAGGCACTGGTCTAGGATATAGTTTGCAGTTTGTTCTTCATCCAATATCAAAATCATTTCAATCAATTTCATTTAGTTTTTAGAACAAATGAGCTGAACTCATTAGGGACTCATATCAGTAGGATATTGTCCATTTTAGTGATTCCTTGGAGAGTGAATCAACTAGGTTATCCCTCCTTAAAAGGAAGAAGGATGAAATTCCTTATATCACTGGTCTTTCTATATTGACAATCATGATTTGTATAGTTAAGATTTGTATTTGATTATGCTTGGTCATTTTCAAATTGAATCATAAGTTGGTTAAATAAACTCCTATTAGAAAATCAGTGTCCACATTCATATATACTATGTAATCAGTAATCATAAAGAGGTAAAACTTGCCTGAGTATATGTGGAGCTCAAAAATGAAGAAGGATTTTATTCAATACTTAGCAATTAGGCTTTTCTTAGCTTGAAACAGTATTAAAGAGTATGGTGTTCAAGTAGTTTATCAATCATTGTGTTTCATGCAAGAAAAATCCCTAACACAACCAACTCAGAAACAAGTATAGACAATTAATATGCTATAACATATCTTCTCAATATCATAGAATCAGGTATTTACATCACATTGGCCTACAACATGCATATTACTGACTTTAGGCATACATGCCTAATTACAAGATAAATATATACCTAAACCCTAATGCTAACCATCCAAGGTTATCTCCTAAGGATTTCCACCAAACAAAGATCAAGAGCCTCAATATATAGAGCCTTCACAACTCATAAGTCGACTAGATCAATTACATTTTCCAAGAATAAGTAAACATAATACAACAATATAGGTTAGGCCCAAATCATAAATATCTCAATGTCAAGATGTAGAAATGATGTGTGATCCAAGAGAGATGTCAGCCAAAGATCCATAAATAATGAGATATGTATCGCCAATCTTGGCCGATTGGGAAAATACTTCACGAGATCAGAAAACCTCAACTGACCATTAGAACATACATAGCTAACCATGAATCCTTAATATCTCGACAACGAAGTATCCAAATGAGGTGTGAAACCAAACATAGGTAAAATGTTGTTGGCATATATGATGCAATGCTGGTAAGTGGGTTTTGGAGATGTAATGATTAGATTTGATTACATGATGATCATATATTATGTTGCCATTAATGTCAATTATTGACTTTGTGTTCTTAGTACATTGCTGAGAATAGTTGTGATGAATGAAGGGTTGCAGTGAGCTTCAACGGTTTCTATCTTTAGAGGAGACTTAGGTGTGTCTCTAGATGTCTAATGCATGACCTACACTGCTGAAGTGATCTTATGAGAAAGTTGTGATCAGTTGAAGTATAATAGTGTAATTTCTAGAACAATTAATGACAAGTGATAGATGATTTTAATATGTTGTAAAATCTATGTTGTATCTTGTGGTGAAGTCACAAGATATGGTTTTCAACATTATTCAGATGCTATAGTTGTGACTGCAACTAATGTGAGTGACTAGTGTGTAGGATAGGTGACCGGTGAGCAGAGATAAAGTTGTTAACATGTTACAATATTTGTGTTCTTGATAAATATTTGATCGTTGATTGGTGTTAAGGTTGTGGTAGAATTAATTGAGTTAGTCATGAGATGGTGACGTGTCTTCATGATTGAGGTGATTATCTAGAATCACATTGCTTGATGCTAGCGCATGGAGAATATTCTTGAGGAAGCTTGTATTTGGTCAAAATGTGTTTGACTCCTTGATACAACATTCTATGTAAATAGTTTTATTGGCCGACGCGGTCTTGGAAAAATGTTTTCTGCATTCATTTTTGTTGTGTGGCACATTCGATTTAAATGGGATGTTTTGAAATTCTAATTTAGGGTTTGATCAAGGTGGTGGACTTAAAAGTTCAATATATAATAGATGAATTTAAAGGTTAAAAGTGTTGATCACGTGTTGAAGAAGTGTGGTGTAAGATGCATGCTGTGATCAAGCGAGGGAAGAGTTAAGTATGTTGAGAAGAGATTGTGTGCTTCAGTGGATCTAATCAAGCAGAGGTAGTGTTGTTCTACATATCATTCTTTTTGTTGTTCCCTAACAGTTGTAGCAGGTCAAATCCCTTAACAAGGTAAATCCTAACATCTTTGTTGTAAATACTCTAACAAGGTGACACTTTGTCAAGTGTTTAAAGTACTCTAATAAGGCTACTCTTAATAGGGTAAAGGTCCTAACATGCCTAAGGTAAATCCCTCAACCGGGTATCACCTAACAGTTTTGTTTTAAACTTTTAACAGGGTTATGCTCCTTACAGGACGTACTTTAGAAGAGTACATCATTGAGTGGGTACTAATCCCCACCATGGTTTTTTCCCTATTTGAGTTTCCATGATATAAATTTATGTGTCATTTTTTGTGGATTGATTTGGATGCTTATGATTTTCATTTTCTATTATTAATGTTAATCTTGTGAATGTTGGCTTAAGTTTTAAGATAGCGAAGTTTGGATTATTTGGTAGATTACTGATTCTCCCCCCTCTCAGTAATATAACCTCAGGACTAACAATTGGTATTAGAGATTTGGTTCTCTATTGTGGTGAAGCATAACATCTTGAGGTAAAGATCTGAAGATGATGAGAAAGGAAGGTCCTAAATTCACAAGAGAGAATTATTCATTATGGTGCACTCGGATGAAGCTTTATCTTAAAGGTATGGACAATCAGTATTGGGATCATGTGGTTAAAAAGTATACTATCCCTTTAGGAACCCTAACTATAGATCAATTGAGGGAAAGGTAAATATAAGTGTAAGTTACCTTTGAAGTGCTTTGCATGTAACAAAATTTGACATATTGATTCTAGATGCCCTGAAAATGACAATAAGGAGAAGCCTAGAAGATTCAAGGATAAAAATAAGAAAGTTTTATACCTAGTTGAGAAAGGTGTTACCAATGAGGAATCTGATGGAAGAGATGAAGAAGAAATTGTGCCTATTGCAGTAAAGGAAGAACCCTTAGAAGAAGGTGAGAAGGCTTTGGTTTCTAACACGAATCATAGTGGTAACTAGATTATTGACAGCGGGTGCACTCATCATATGAGCAATGATAAAAGAAAATTAATCAATATGGAAGAATGTGATGGAGGCTCAATGAGATTTGGGAATGATGCTCCATATATGGTAAAATGTAAAGAATCTATTGCTTTGAATGATAAAACAAATTGTGATGATGTTTACTAGGTTGATGGTTTGATATACAATTTGTTAAGTGATGCTCAATTGAATAACAAAGGATATAGATTAGATTTCAATGGAGGTAGTTGCAAGATTATTGGAAAATTAGGAGAGTTGATTGCTATCGGTGAACAAGCTAGAGGTAAATTGTTTCATTTGAATTCTACTATTAAGAGTTGTCTGATTGCTAAGGTACAAGATTGTTGGTTATGGCATAAGAGGTTTTTTATGTAAATTTTGATAACCTGATCAAATTTAGTAAGATGAAGATAGTGAGAGGTTTGCCTAATCTAGTGAAACCAGACAATGTAATGTGTAAAAAATGTCATCTTGGGAAGTTAACTAGTTCTAGTTTCACCAGTAAAAATTATTCTTCTAGAAATATTTTAGATTTGGTTCATACCAATCTGTGTGGTCCAATAAGAACTTAGATTTACTATGGTGATAGATATTTTATGTTGTGTTTTGATGATCAGTCTAGAATGATGTGGGTTATATTTTTAAGAGACAAATTTGAAGCTTTTCACATTATTAAGATCTACAAAGCCAAAGTGGAGAAGGAGACCGATAATACCTTGAAATATTTTAGATCTAACAGAGGAGGTGAGTTTACTTCATAAGAATTTACTACATATTGTGAAGAACATGGAATTCAAAGACAAATGTCAACTCCTAGAAAACCTCAACATAATGGTATTGCTGAAAGAAGAAACAAGTCTATCATTGATTGTGCTAGGACATTAATGATTCATAAGGGTGTTTCACAAACATTTTTGAGAGAAGAAATGAGCACTTTTGTTTACACATTGAACATGTGTGTGTGATTTTTGAACATGAAATTCCTGATGAAATGCCATTGGGTTAGAATGCCCTGATAATACTAATTCTGAACTTGGTTGTCATTCGAAAGTCAGTATGAAGATGCCAAGAGCTTAGTAAGAATCTTTAAAATGAGGAAACACAAGATATCCAGCTTATGAGAACCAAAGATTTCTATCGAACAGTCCTGACTTAGTCAATAAAACTGTCATGTCCCTAGTTTGTTTGATAACTAAGTCATTTTTAATGTTGTTTCAAGCAAGAATTTGATTGATAATAGTGTGATCATGCCCCCTCAGGAATGAAATCAAAGGAAAAGAATAAAATCCCTCTTTTGAAATGATGTATCAGTTGCATTGATCAGGTAGGGGAATGAAATAATAGATTAGAAGAAGTGAATAAATGAGGGTGTGTTAAGAATAAACACACAAGAACCAAGTTAATTACGTGAAAATGTGAATTCGAGTTCGTTCTCAATTGATCAAATATTTCGGGAAGCATGGGTATGTAAATAACTTGGATTTTAGATGAATTAAAAATAGAAAGGAGTTTGATCTCAAATCCTTATGTTGTTCTTTCAAAAATGCATCATGCAATCTCTAAATGCATCTATATGCAGACTCTTAAGACTGTCACTGATTTGTAGATATGGTAACATTTTTATCATCATTGGGTGCTTTTCAGAAGAGATACCACCTGATAGTACAATAATCACTAATACCCACTGATATTATGAAAGTATGAATACTATATTTATTGGATGTAATGTTGGAAATAGACTTAGGCATCAAGGCATAGAAGCTAGGATGACAAGTTAGCCACTTTCCTTTTATTATATCAGAATCTGTGTAAGGAAAGATATTAGACCCGCAATGACCTTGAAAATTCATATCCTTGGGTACATTATGTTTTGTATACCTTAGTGAGAATCTGAGTTAGAAAATAGACAAGGAAATTGTTTCAACCTCATCGTAGTTTACACATAACAAAGATTGAGATATATGCGGCTATCCACTCATGTTGGCAGCTCTTACCATAAACATCTAAGTTAGGTAAAATTTATAAGATAATTTAGAACAATCACCATATGTAGAAAGCCAAGAAAAAACCATGCCCTCTGTCCTTGCGACTCTTTGTCTTTGCACAGATGTCATGGAGTAACCCGGAAGACATAACAACTATCAATTGTGAATCAATCAATTAAAATTCATAACTTCTTAGATGACCCCAGTGAAAACATCAAGAGTACATAAAAGAGTTATAATAAAACCAAGATCAAACTGTGTTTAGGTAGTATTGAGAAATACTATTGATTCATTTTTCAAGCGTAGTAGAGATTCACCAATCAAAAAGTTGGAATTCAAGAAAATATGCGTTCCCTGTCTGTGTATAACTTTCTTCCTATTTGAAATCCAATGTAGGTATGAAGAACACCATTTATGTTAGTGCAATGTTTGTGCTAGATAGGTGGTTCATAATGATACACCCTTGTTTCATGAAAAGGGATAGTTTAGTGCAAGCATCAAGATGCCCCCAGTGTAGAATGATTTGTTCGCTAAGACATAAATGCAGACAAATCCCAAGCAAGGATAAGATTGTTTGTAAGGAAACAAAGTCAATTTTTAGCATAGGTGTAATCATGAAGGTCTAGTGTTAGAAATGTATTGATAGATAGAGTGCAGAATACAAGTGATACATGTTTCCAGTGTGTAGAAGATTTGTAAAAGATTACCAATTCTCAAGCATGATCATATTTGTGTTCCCCCAATGTCTAGAAAGATGTAGGGTGTTACAGATGGATTGATAGGATAGTTTAGTGCAAGCATCAAGATGCCCCTAGTGTAGAATGATTTGTTCGCTAAGACAAAAATGCAGACAAATCCCAAGCAAGGATAAGATTATTTGTAAGGAAACAAAGTCAATTTTTAGCACAGGTGTAATCATGAAGGTCTAGTGTCAGCAATGTATTGATAGATAGAGCGCAGAATACCAGTGACACATGTTTGCTAGTGTGTAGAAGATTTGTAAAAGATTACCAATTCTCAAGCATGATCATATTTGTGTTCCCCCAATGTCTAGAAAGATGTAGGGTGTTACAGATCGATTGATAGATCAGAAGTGGATCGACAAAAGTGGATGAAGTGGGTGAATGTCACCCTCAAGAACAGTCTTCTCAAGATTACCCAAGCTAGGGAAAAATAATATAGCAATGTAGGCTCATACAATGGTGCTAAATGCCAGATAGGATAATGACCTGATGTCATGAAAAGTATGTAGGATATCATGGAGTCCCAAAAGAGTGGACATGTCAAGAGAGTTCTTTAGAACTTTTTTTTCATTTTATTTTGTTCTTCCTTTTGATCAAGACCAAGGGGTAAACTGATAGAATAGCGCCATCAAGCTAAGGGGTGATGTAGGATTAGTGCGAGGGCAGTGAATTTGGAATTGAGATAAGAAAGATCACAATTATGAGCAATGTACATGAGAAAGTGAGTAAGATATACAATTTGTTCATGAATAGGCTCAACCTTGTCAAGATCACCAAACGGAAAATGGATGGAAGATGTGATGGAAGGAACTTGCCCCCAAGTGAAGAGTGCAAGTAGGAGGAATTATGCATGATGCCTGTTTGCTAGTTCTTCATCTGGGTACTTATCCAAGGCTCCACAAGAAGTGGTTTTCACCATAGGATGAATATTTTTCTCTTTACTTTTGCTACCAAGGCGCTTGTTTATAGGGTTTTCACTGAGGCACTTTTTTATTTTTTTGCAATCTCTCTTATTTTTCTTTTTTATTTTTTTCTTTTTCGGATTTCAAGGAGGAACTTATGCATCATTCTCTTTGGATAGTGCTCCTTTGAGGGATATGCTATGATAGGCCAAGAACACTGAAAGTGTGCTCAAAGATGTTGATAGGGTGATTAAAAAGGTATGAAATGGAGAATAAGGAAGATGGAAGCCAAGATTTTATGCAATGGACTAGATGAGAGGAAAAGAAGAAATGTAAGGACCCAATATGGAAGGATAGTAGGTGACAAGATCAAAATCAACACACTCTTTGGAAGGTAGTGTACGAATTGAGTTTTTGATGTATGAATGGATAGGGATCTTGGTACACAAGGACCCAAGATGGAGGAAGTATTCAAGGTAATGGATTTTGGGACATGAGGACCCAAAATAGAGTTAGAAGATGGACAATGTGTGGAACCCTTTGGAAGCTTGGATGCCAATTCTTATTTTTCCTTTTTGTTCAAGCCTTTTAAGAGAGACTTGGGAGTCCACATAACTTTTGATTTTCCTTTTCTTTTGAATGATTTAGAACACAATTCTTACATGATGGATTTAGGAACCCATATTTTCTTTTATATTATTCTTTGCTCAATGTTGGAACATACTTCTTCCATGATGGATTTAGGAACCCATATTTTCTTTGATATTATGTTCTTCTTTGTGGACCTTTGTGGTCTCTTGAATGTGTCCTTTTTCTTTGTATTCACATGTCAATTAGATTGGACATAGTGATCTTCATATGTAAGTGGATTCTTGAATTTCTTATTTCTTTGTTTGACATCCAAATTACTTCCAAAAGACTTGGGATTTGTGTATAAATAAGACCGATATGGATGGTTCATATGGAGGTTTCAAAGATGCATGTTTTTGTTGATCTTGATAGGAGATAGGATAAGTGGATGGAGGGATATATGGACCCAATATAGATGGAAGGTTTGAAGCTTTCCACTTTGGAACATATGGATCAAGGATAGATTTGGAAGATGGAGACGACTGATTCTTGCATGAAAATGGAGGAATATAAGGTGTGAAATAAGTATCAACATCTTTAGAGTGAGCTTCCTAGCCAAGGATCTTTTGTTTCAAATTCATCTTCATACTGATAGGCTCATGTGTAACTTTGATAGGAGCCATTTTAACTAGAACCCTTGATGCTTGAGGCAACTTATTGTCATGTAAGGGATTTGGAGGA
>MU225420.1:3824956-3852263 GCA_018584345.1 Thuja plicata
TGATAGGAGCCATTTTAACTAGAACCCTTGATGCTTGAGGCAACTTATTGTCATGTAAGGGATTTGGAGGAATAATGTATTTTTGAGGTGGATATGGAGGTTTATATGAAAGATATGATGGAACATGCTGATCTTGAAAAGGTTCTTTGTATAATGTAGGAAGAGTACCTTGCTCTTGATTTTCAATAGAATTTTTAGAAGTATTAAGATCTTGATTTGGAGATGGAGGGCTATGTAGCTCTTGAGATGGAGGAATATCTTCTTGAAGGAAATGAAAATATACGAGGGGATCCTCTTCAGATTGTAGGGATATGGGATCTTCATGAAATGTTGGAGGGGATAGGATAATGTCTTGATCTTGATCATTAGTAAGAATTTTTTCTTTGTTCTTTTTATTATCCTCTTGACATGGACCCAATCCAAAGGAAAAGATAGGATTTTTAATATTCATGAGGGATTCTTAAAGGATTGCTGGGGAATTATCCAAAACAGGCCTTAAAGTACATGAAAGCTTAGGGTCTTTGATCTTAGGAGCATGGAATGTACTTGCTGCAAGATATAGATTAGCTTGGATTTAGTTTAAAGGTATCCCTTTAGAGTAGACATAGTTATCATGAAAAGCATTAGGATCTTTGTGTGATGGAGGATATTTGGATATCCTTGAAGCTTTGTCAGATGGAGGAATAATGGAAGAAGTAGAAGTAGCATGTAGCTCATCTCTAGAAATAGGTTCATGATTTTGATCATGCTTGGGATTGGTATCTTCATTTGATAATCCATTAGTATCTTCAATTTTGATCATGGAATCATCAATTAGATCTTTGATTTTATGTTTTAACTCCATGCAATGTGAAGTTTTATACTCATTATTTTGATGATAGGCACAATAGGTACTCACAAATGAAATTCAATGTGAGGTGGTTTGAGGCAATGTGATGAGATTATTTTTAAGAATCTCTGCTGGTATTGTTGTATAAGATCATCTCAAAGGAGTAAATACTCTATCCCTTGGACATGTAGATCCACTTGAACTCTCCAAAGAGATGTTGGATTCAAGATTATGAGGACGTTCATCAGAGATGGGATCAACATGATCTTGTGAAATAATCTCTTGATCAAAGATGGGATTTCCATGAGTAGGTCTCTTCTTACCCGAAGAATGTGAAGACATGCTTGTCTTCTGATCATAGAGAAGAGGAAAGATTGATCTTAGTGAAGACCCATTTGGTGAGGTATCCTTTTCCTCTTTTAAGTCTTGAATTTCAGATTGCAAAGCTTGCATTTTCTTAGATAGGGTCTTAATGAGAATCTCTTCTTCCTTGTTTTTATGACCATAGGGTCTAGCCCATGTGTTTTCAGCCATCATAAGATTGTCTTGATCAAAGTCTTAGAATGGTGCCAAAAGGATTTCCAAATTGTCCCCAAATGTGTGAGTTTGGGTTTGATGTTTCAAAGTGATTGATTCCAGCGTCAGAGGGTTAGAATGCCCTGATAGTGAGCTGGGAACCAATGGGAGTCAGTTATTTGAAGTAAGTGACTCTAGCGTTAGAGGGTGTTAGAGTGCCCTGATAGTGAGCTAGAAATCAAGTTGTTTTGTTGAGTGTAAATACCACATGATTCGGGACAAACTATGAAGATCCAAAAGGACATGCAAGGTAGACTTATAAGCAAGTTGTGAAACAATGATAGATGGACCAGTAAAAGCAATAGGACAAGACTGAAGAGACAAAAGGGTATCCAAAATAAACTATCTTCCTCTGAGAAGCAACTATGCAAGTGCTCACTGTCAAATTTTGTCAGTTTTGTCTTGGAAGTGCGTGAAGTTTGTTTGATCAAAGATTGCGTTTTGAGATTTTTCAGTGAGTGAAAAACACATGTAGACCAAGGTTTGAATTTTGTTTCTTGTTTGAAGGTGTTATCTTTTTAATGATTTTCAGTCACATCAAGCAATTGTTGCATTGTTAAAGGGTGAACAAAACACATCCTTATGCCCTATTTTCTAGGTGGAGAATGAAAATCCTTGCTCGTTGACTTAGGTACACACTCAAATGCTAATCAAAATACAACCATCACCAAGCACGCAATGGCTCTAGTCAGGATGCTGTATTATCCAAATCTAAACGCAAGTGGGCATGATATGACGAGTGTCTTGGGGAAATTAAATTTTGCCTTGCACAAGGATTATCACCCTTTCGGAGATGAATTGGGAAGTTTGTCTACAAATTTCATTTGTTTATGATGGGGAAATCCGTTCAAAACCATCTCCCATAGAATTTCACAAGGAAAAATTGAGGCGTATAGCCCTATGAGTACTCAAATATGTGTAGTTTTGCAAGCAAGATTCAAGCAGCTTCACTCTACACATACCCAAGCATATTCAAGGAATGATGTCAAAATTCCAAGAACAAAAATGGCTCCATCTTCCGAGGCTTTGGCCTACGAGGAAGCAATTATTTATAGTGAGTTGGAAGGGTTGGCGTAAAACTTGTCCTCACTTGGGTCATTCCCGGGAGATTTTTTCCTCAACCGGCTAGCCCTCTACTTTTAAATACACATACAAAGGATTGGTGAGCTTAGGATTTCTAGATTTTTGATTCTTCAAAAGAAGAAGAGCATAATCTCCTAATCCATGTCATTTTCTCCCAAAACACGTAAATCAAAGGTTCATTCCTTTAAGCTATGTTGAGATCGATTTAGATGTTCCTATTTTATGAAAACAGGATGTGTGAAAGAAAATTTGTTTTGTTCAATTTTCCCAAAGTTAGATAATTTGCTTGTTCAATTTCTGATCCAAAATTTAGACAATGATATTTGCTTGTTCAATTACCCGCAATGTTAAATGATTTGTGTTTGTTCAATTACTTTGCCAAAAAGGGAAATTTAAACAATGCGATTGTTCATTGAACCACAAGATTTAGTGATTTGATTGTTCAGTTACTTTGCCCAAAATTAGATGATTTGTTTGCTTTGTTCAGTTACTCCAAATTCCCTTCAAATAATAAATTGACTTGTGAGTTTCTGATTTTCCTTAAAAAGGAAAAGAGCATATTCCTCTTGTCAATTTAGTACAAGATTGGAAAATGTCTTTTAGTTTTGAAATAAAAAAAAAGGAATATGAGTCAAGATGGGGGATTGGAAACCTGTAAAACCACAAGTTAGTATCATTTTTTCTCTCTCTTAGCTCTGACAATAATCTACAAACACAAGTTAGGCTGCTAAAAATGGGATCACAATCAGGAAAACAACCATGTTAGCAAGTTTGAATTCAAATTTTTCAATGACAGAACTCTATATTTTTTCTCCCTGGATGCCAAACGATATTTTAGAGTTCCAAAATGATAAAACCCAAAAATGATACAATTTTTACCCCAAACGATAATCTTTACCCAGGATGATATGCCTTTTACATGAAATGATAACACGTACCAAAAATGAAAAATAAGCTACCAGAAATGATTTTAAGGCCAAATTTTACCTTCCAAAAATGCAACGGCAGACGATATTAAAACTCCTAGAAACAATAAAAGATTGACCGAAAATGATAAGTTGCTCCGAGAAATGATAAAATATTTACCGGAAATGATAAGTTGCACCCAGAAATGATAAACTACCTACAGATTTTGAAAATGTCAAGGGCAAAGAGCATAATTTTGTGAAATTTTGAGCAATCTTGCCCCACGGTGGGCACCAGAGATGTGTGTGTGATTTTTGTACCTATTAAGAGAGACACAACACTTCAATAGATCATTGCATTAGTGAAAACAAGGGGTTAGCAAACATAGCAATCACCAAAATCGATCTATTGCTTCCTATCTAGGAGGAGTATGAAAAATGACATAATAGCCCTCAGATTATGCATATTCTAGTGACAAATACAACCTAAGAATGGAAGATTCAAATGAAAAGTAATCTAAATATGATCAAAATCATAAGAAATATGCTTAAGAAATATGTATCCTAGCTCTATAAATGAAGATTATAACAATACAAGGTATTAAAACTATGATGCAATATAACTCTATATGAAAATGAGTAGCATAACAATGCTTTCAACTCTTCAAAATTAGGAGCATTACAACAATCAACAAAAATAAAAGACTCTAAAGTTAAGGGCCATTTGAGCTCAAAATCCATCCTATTTATAGAAGAAATGGAGGAAGGGGAGAAGACTCTAGAAGGGCTGCCATTAATGAGAGTGTAAGAATCATTAATGAGGAGTGTGGAAGAGAATGTGTAAGAGCCATTAATGCTTCACTTATGAAAATGAGGTGTGGGTGAGGGTTTAAGAAGCATGGGTGAGGGTTTAGAGTCAAGCTTGATAACTTTGACTTTAGGAGGAGGGTTGAATTCCTAATCATAGATTTAGGAATGTGACAAGCTTAAGGGTATCTTAGGATTAGGATTAAGGCTTAAGGCAGGTGATTAAGGAGATAGAGATGGGAGGAGAGAGAATGAGTAGATGGGAGATTAGCTAATTAGGGTTAATTAGCTAATTAAGAAGAATTAGCATGTGAGAAGGGGTTGGGATGAGTTTGAACTCATGGTTTGGCAGTTGAGATTGGTTAGGTTTGAGGGAATATTAATAAAATGAATTGTTGTAATAACATATTCACTCAATAATAGGGATTCAATTAATCATTTAAGCTTTTGATTGCTTTGTAATAATTAATTAGGACTATAGCCAAATTGAATAAATTGGGCTAGGGGATTGATTTTGCAAGTGATGAGGTATGATTAGGATTTCATTTAATTCCTTTTAAATTAATTACCTTAGCCAGGTTATGATTTGAATTGATTTGATTTAAAATTTATTGGTTGGATTGGCTAAAGTGATTAATGTAAATTAGTGATTAGATCACTTAGGAGATTAAATCTGATTTGAATGAATTATGCCAGCTGATTGAAGAGTTATCTAGACATAATTGGGGGTATGATCACACTTAGGGAAAATAGGGTCTATGCTCAGAGCAGACCAAATATAGGTGGTTACAGAATAGAGTTTGGTTGAATAAAGTTACAAACAAAACTCCCTGAGTTGTGGTATGGTCGATCACCATGTGTAAGTTATTTCAAAAAAATTGGGAGTAGATGGTACATAAAGAGAGATGAAAATATAGGAAAGTTTGACCCAAGAAGTGATGAGGGGATATTCTTAGGATACTCCTCAAAGAGAAAAGCCTACAAATGATTGAACAAGAGAAAAAATAAGATAGTGGAAAGTGCCAGTGTAAGAATAGATGAATTTTCTGTGAAAATGATGAATCTAGCAAGAAGGAACTTGCAGACTATCATGGGTTTGTTTATGTACAATCAATGGAGCAAGATGTTGAAAATCATGATAGACAAGTAAATGAGGAGGATAAAGTACCAACAGTAGAAGAAAATTGTAGAAATGAACTGATATTGCCAAAGTATGTAAAGTTGAATCATTCCCCTAATCAAATTATTGGTGACAAAAATGCTAGTGTGTTACAAGAAGAAAGGAAAGATAAGGTACTTGTTTGTTATCTAAATTTGAACCTAGAATAGTGAAATTTGCATTGAAAGATGAAGATTGGGTGAAAGATATGGAAGAAGAATTGGGGTAGATTGAGAAGAACAATACCTAGACATTAGTGCCTAGATCGACATACAAGAATGTGATTGGTATGAAGTGGATTTTCAAAAACAAGATGAATGAGACAAGTGAAGTGGCAAGGAACAAGGAAAGATTGGTGTGAAAAGGGTACACACAAGAGGAAGGCCTGGACTATGGTGAAACCTTTGCAACTATGGCCAAACTTAAAGGTGTGAGGATGTTTCTTACATATGCTGCTTATAAAGGATTCATGGTATACCAAATGGATGTTAAGTCATCTTTTTTTAATGTTGTTTTGGAAGAAGAGGTATATATTGAACAACCAGAAGGATTTGCTAATTCAAAAGGTAAGAATAAGGTGTGCAAATTACAAAAATCTTTGTATGGGTTGAAGCAAGCACATAGGGCATGGTATGATTGTTTGCATTTATATATGATTTAGATTTGTTTCATCAGAACAAGTGATAACAGTAATGTGTATTTGAAGATTGAGAAAGATGACAAGTTGCCGATTGTAGAGATATTTGTAGATGATATCATTTTTGGTGGAAATGAAGAGATGAGAAGATCATTTGCAGATGAGATGAGGAAATAATTTGAGATGTCTATGATCGGTGAGATTAAATTCTTCATTGGATTGCAGGTTCAACATATGAAATATGGTATCTACATAAGCCAGTCCAAATATGTAAGGTAAACATTAAAGACTTTTGGGTTAGAAGACTCAAAACTGGTTGGTACCCCTATTGTAATTGGTTGAAAACTATCAAAGGAAGATGATCCTAAAGAGGTGGATGAGACACTTTACAAGTCCATGATTGGTAAGATACAATATGTAGTGCACATTAGACCAGACATAACACAAGTAGTTGGATTAGTGGAAATATTTTCTTCTAATCCTAAGGAATTTCATTTGGTTGTTGTAAAGAGAATCTTCAAATATCTTTAGGGAACTAAAGATTATGGTCTCTGGTATGGACATAAAGGTAATTTCTCTTTGAATGTGTTTATTGATGTTGATTGGGTTGGTAATGTTGATGATCAGAAGAGCACAAGTGGAGGTGCATTCTTTCTTGGTGAAAGGCTTGTATCTTGGACAAGCAAGAAGTAGAATTGTATATCTCAATCAATAGCTGAAGCTGAGTATGTTGCTGCTGAAATTAATTTTACATGGGTAGTATGGATCAAGAAGATTCTAGAAGGAATTCAGGAGAAGGTAACTAAACTAGTGGTTATCTATTGTGACAATACATGTTTTATTAATATTTTAAAGAACCCAGTGATTCACTCTAAGACTGAGCATATAGTTATCAAATATCATTTTCTTAGATAACATGTATATGAAAAGGAAGTAAGGTTGGATTATATGCTAACTAAGGAGTAGGTTGCTTATATTTTCACTAAACCATTTCCTAAGGATGCATAATAGGTAGGTTGGGGGTCATTCTCCAATCTAAGTTGAATTAGAGGAAGATGTAGTTGCATCAATCCAAGTATATTCACTGAATATCTTTATGTTGGGATTGATTTTGTGGGGCTACTCCTTAGGGGGAGAAGTATATGTAGTCCCATTTATTGGTTAGTCAAGATCAATAGAGAAGATATCAGGTGTATTTGATGCCTTTGGCATTATTTTCAAAGGGGGAGAATGTATGAATATAAAGGGGAGAATGTGTAATTGAAGAATAGGTGGAAGACAGAAGTGGAAACATTGTTTTCTCATTATATCATGTTGGAGTGAGTGTTGCCATCAATGAAAAAGGGGGAGATTGTTGGCATATCTAATGCAGTGATGGCAAGTGAGTTTTGGAGATGTAATGACTAGATTGATTATAGGATGATCATATATTATGTTCTCATTGATGTCAATTATTGCCTTTGTGTTCTGAGTATGCTGCCAAGCATAGTTGTGATGAATGAAGGGTTGCAGTGAGTTTGAATGGTTTCTATCTTTAGGGGATACTTAGGTGTGTTTCTATATGTCTAATGTGTGACCACTACTGTTGAAGTGATCTTATGAGAAACTTGTGTTCAATTGAAGTATAACAATACAATTGTTATAATAGTTCATGACATGTGATAGATGATTTGAGTGTCTTATCAAATCTATGTTGTATCTTATGGCATGGTCACAGGATTTGGTGGTAAACATTATTTAGATGCTATAGTTGTGACCGCAACTAATGTGAGTGATCGATGTACAGGATAGGTGACCGATGAGTAGAGACAGAGTTGTTAACAAGTTACAATATTTGTATTCTTGAGTGATAAGTGATAAATCTTTGATAAGTGATCGATGTTAAGGTTGTGGTAGAATCAATTGAGTTAGTCACGAGTTGGTGACATGTCTTCATGATTAATGTGATGATATGGCATCACATTTCTTGATTCTAGCGTGTGTAGAAGATTCTTGAGGAAAATTTTGTATGGTCAAAATGTGTTTGAATCCTTGACACAACATTATATGTAAATCATTATATTGGCTGACGCGATCTTGGAAAAATATTTTATGAATTTAATTTTTTTATGTGGCATGTTTTATTTGAGCAGGATGTTTTGAAATTCTAATTTAGGGTTTGATCAAGGCGATGGACTTCAAAGGTCAATATATAATGGATGAAGTTGAAGGTTAAAAGTGTTGATCGTGTGTTGAAGAATTCTGGTGTAAGATGCATGTTGCAATCAAGCTAGGGAAGAGTTAAGTGTGCTGAGAAGATATTGTGTGCTTCAATGGATCTGATCAAGTAGAGGTAGTGTTGTTCTACAAATAAATCTTTTTACTGTTCCCTAACAGTTGCAATAGGTCAAATCTGTTAACAGGCTAGATCCTAATAGATCTTTGTGTTAAATCCTCTAATAAGGTGGCACTTTGTCAAGTGTTTAAATCCTCTAACAAGGATACTCTTAATAGGGTAAAGGTCCTAGGGAAACACCTAATAGTATTTTTTTAAATTTTTTATAGGGTTAAGCTCCTCACAGGGAATACTTTATAAGAGTACATCCTTTAGTGGGTACTAATCCCCATCTTGGGTTTTTCCATATTTGGGATTCCAAAACATAAATCTATGTGTCAATTTTTGTGGATGGATTTGGATGCTTATGATTTTCATTTGTTGTTATTAAGATTAATCTTGTGAATGTTGGTTTAAGTTTTAAGATAGTGAAGTTTGAATTATTTGGTAGATTATTGATTCTCCCCCCTCTTAGTAATTTGACCTCAGGACTAAAAAACATGATGTCCAAAGGAAACCCTCAATTTTGTAGCAGATAACAATCCAAAACCAAGGAACACTACCAAAAACACAAAACTTCTAATAAAAAAAAACTAAGAACAAAATGAAAGGGAAATATTTTTGGGTGATGCAAGATTTCCAAAGACCCAAGGATGCTCCTACATCAGATACCCCTGGTGAATAGAAAATGTTTTATAAGATAAAATTATGAATATTTGACAGGAGGAGGGACATAAATCCCATGCTCATTCTTGATCCAAATATCCTATTTATGTGAAACTCTCTACCTCTGCACTTATGCTCCATATTCTATCAAACCCATCCACTTTTCTTCTCTACACTTACAAGATTTATTACCACTAATGTATTTTCTTCACACATTTGAATTAATTCTAATAAAAGTATTCATCTAATAAAAAACCAAAGCCTTCTACTACTCATAGTTTGATACCAACTTTTTCTCAGGTCTGTCTTCAAGATCCTTCTCTGATCCTTACCAACCTCTGTATTCTTCTTCTCTGAATAGTAACTCTTCACCATACTCAGATTCCTTGCACTTCTCCCCTTTGCTTCCTTCAAGGGAACCAGAGTAAAATTGTGCCCACCCTTTTCTATTATGAGCAAATTTCTTTTACAATCATGAATAACTCCCCTATCAAATTTCTAAGGTCTACCCAATAGAACATGAGAAGTAATCATAGATACCACATCACATAACACCTCATTATTGTAAGGTCCAATGCTAAAGTTGACCAAACACTGATCATTCACCTCCACCATGTGCTCATCTAAAAACCAACTTATCTTATAAGGATAAGGATGTTTAAGCCTCTTCACGCTAAGCTTCTGCACCATTTTCTCAGATACAAAATTCTCTATACTACCACCATCCACAAAACATTTATAACATTTACCTCCTGATTTGCAAACAATCCTAAACAAATTCCTCCTTTGTAAAGGTTTAGGTTCTTTCCTACTCAACATGACTCTTCTAAGCATAAGAGTCTCTCCTATATGAGGTTTTTTCATACCTTTTATAATTTCATCAGTAGTATACTCCTCATCTGCCACAAGATTTTGTCTACCCAATTCCTTACTAGATCCTTCAGAACATTGAAAAACTCTATGTCCTATGCCACCACATTTGAAACAAGTACCCTTGAATTCTTTGCTACCACTCCTCCTAAGTGTCTTTTGACTAGGTTCAACCTCAATGGTTTGCTTCTCTTTTCCATTACCACTTGCTTATTTCTCCTTTCCTCTAGGGTTACCCTATCTTCTTTTCAACTTATCTTCTACCCTCAATGCATACTGATAAACATCCTCCACTATAGAAATCCTCAACATACTCAGCTCATCCTGAATATTAAATCTCATAGAATTAATATGCCTAGCTACCTTCTCTTTAGATATCTCTCGGTGTCCAGATTTGATTGTCATCTTATACCAATCTTCAGTGTATTCCTTCACACTCATATCCTTCCACTTTAAGTTATGTAACTTCTTGAACAATTCTAATTCATAATCCTCAGGAATGAATTCAGCATTTAATTTAGAAGCCATAACTCTTTATCTAGTGATTTTAATTTCACCATTCTTTTCTCTACCTTTCTACAATTATTTCCACCATAAGGTAGCATGAACCTTCAACTTATTCTATACTAACCTAACCCTCTATGGATCTCATATATCTTCAAGCTCAAAGTTATCTTCTAGTTCACCAATCCAATCTATCAAATCCTCAGGATGCAACGAACCATTGAAAGTAAAAACTTCCATCCTATGAATTTTACTTACGTGTTCCATATCCATTAGCAATATTTATTCATTTGGAGGGATCTCAATATCTACAGTCTCAAGATCTTTAGCAGCTTCCTCATATTCCTTCTCACTCTCAAGATTCTTTTGCAATCCAGTCAACACATTACAAATCTTAGTCCTCATCTCATTTATAAAGTCCCCCATCATTTTTTCTAACCTTCTAGGGTTTATCCTTCTAGGCGTCATTTTTCCAATCCTCAAGTGCAACTGCCTCAGCATTAGTGATCTAACTATAAGGCGCTAATCTCTTCTCACTTGACAATCTATCAAACACACTTGCAGCCTTCCTCCAACTTGGTGATTTGTTCACCCTTGGTATGCATTCATCAGTCCAGATAAGTTCTCAAACAACAAAAATCTCCCCAGTGATACCCTTGCACAAGTCCTCTACAATTGTGATTCACATCTACACTCTGCCACCTCACAACAAATTCAACTAGGACTTTGCAAGCTTAGGAACTGAATCTGCTAATACGGGAACATCAAACTTTCTCTAATACCACTTGGTACATTCATGTCCAAAATTTTCCCAATGGAGATGGTGCAACCACAAAAAAAGAGTCAACATAGCGGAAACAACCAACTCAGAAACAAGTATAAACAATCAATATCCCATAATAGATCTTCGCACTTCGCATTACCACATAATCAGGTATTTACATTTTATTGGCCTGCAACATGCAGATTACAGACTTTCAGAATACATGCCTAATTAAAATAGAAATTTATCCCTAAACCCTAATTTTAAGCATCCAAGGTTATCTCCTAAGAACTGCCCCCAAACAAAGTTCAAGAGCCTCAATATATAGAGCCTTCACAACTCATAAGCCAGCCAAATCAATTACATTTTTCAAGAATAAGAAAACATAATATAACAATATAGGCCAAGACTCAAATAATAAATATTGTAATGTCAAGATGTAGAAATGACACACAATCCAAGAGAGATGTCAACCAAAGATCCACAAACAATGGGATATGTGTCACCAAGCTTCATTGATCGAGCAAACACTTCACAAGATTGAAAAACCTCAACTGACCATTAAAACATGAAGAAAATACATAACTAACCATGAATCCTTTATATCTCCACAACTAAGTATACAAATGAGGTGATAACCCAACATAGGTAAAACATGATGTCCATAACAAACCCTCAAGTTTGCAGCAACTAACGATCCAAAACCAAGGAACATTACCAGAAACACAGAACTGCTAATAGAAACAAAACTAAGAAGAAATTGAAAGGGAAATATTTTTGGGTGATGCAAGATTGCCAATGACCCAAGGATGCTCTTGAATCATAAAAATTTAGCACCTATAATTTTATGTCTTTAGGACCTATTAGACTTAGTTTTGGTGATTTCAAGGTTTGAATGTCTATTGTGCTTGATCAAAAAAACCCGCATTCCCCCCACTTATTTTCACTTTCCCTAATATCCCCATGAAATTAGAGCCCATTTTGCCTTGGACAAGTCGACTGGCTGACTCGTCCCTAGGGTTTTTGGCTCAATTTTTTCCTAGATTCTGATGCGAGGGTCTTCTTCCTAGGTTTTCAATTGTGGTCAACGTGGATCAAATTTGAATATTGAATTCACTATAAAAGGACCTCCTTTTTCCTTATTTTTCATTAGATAACATATTAAAGTGCAAGATATATCATAATCAAGTGATCAAGAATGAAGTAGGCAAGACCAATTGAGGATTTGGATTCAATAATTGAAAGTAAGCATCCAATTCAAGATCTCCAAGTCTCCATATCTTCAAGATACATTCAAGAAAAATACAATATTCTATAATTGATGCAATTTTCTCTCCCATGATAACCAATTAGAGGAATTCTCAATCAAGAAAGGAGATTCATTCATCCATACTTCTCTCCCTTCTTCTTTGCACGTGGTTATCAAGCATAAATACATTCAAGATCTAGGAGTGACAATAATAGATCCATATACTTGTAAAAGTATCCTTTATTATACATATCATTCCAAGGTCAACTCTTTAGAATTAAAGCACATTCAAGCATCTTCATGGATTTGAGCGATTACTACATCTGTTCATGAGGGTTTCATACAAGGTAAATAATTTTTTTCCTTTATGAAATTTCAAGGTTGATTCCTTAACACGGGTTTGACCAAGGCAAAATCCTTTCCATAACATATTTCCCCATTTTTCTGTGTGCAAGAATAGGTGGTAGAGATGTAATTTGAGATCTGGGCAGTACAAGTATAGTTACATAATCAAGAATAGTTTCATTAGATTTTGGGAGGAACAAGTTGAAAAATCTCTCTCTCTCTCTCTCTGAGGAGAAGTTGGATATGCTATCATGACCACTACTTGCATAAGAGTTGCGATGATATTAGGATTTTTTAATACATAGGTTGTGTATATATCAATACATAATTTTTTTTATACATATGTATCAAGACACAAACAAAGAATAATTTAGCACACTAAAAACTATCAAGATTTCATCTTATTACAAGAGAAAGTTCCATTTCTACCATCATGATGCAGGGGCATCCTTGGATACACTTGGTGTCATGTTGAAAAGTTTTGATTTTTCATATTTGTTTATTTGTGTTGATCAAATCAGGTTATTTAAGACCATTTTGGGTCATGTGAAGACTATTTCTGTACGTTTGGGTGGTTAAATGTCAATTTTTGCAAAAAAAATGTCAAAAGTTGCAAACTTGCAAAATAGTTATATTTGTCAATGTAATCAATTGAGAAAGTTAGGAAAGGCTGTGAATTGATGTACAATGGAATGTATTTGTAAAAAATAATGGTTGGACAAGGATTGAATAGAAAAGACTTCTTTTTTGCATGCTTTCATTGTATTTTTATGTGTGTAACAATTTGAATTTCAATTGGTACAGACTTGTAAAGATTGGTATAGGTATAAAAATTACATGGATGGAAATACTCATATGTTTTTCATTCTTACCAATTCTAAATACAATATTTTTTGAATGGTTTAATAATCCAATCTTTCTAACAACTATGTTCATAAACTAGGGTTTATAGGAACCAAGAATAAGTCATAAGTAGACCTTCCACCACTAGAAATTTGTGAAAATTGGTAGAAGGGACTGTATTGACATGGTAGTTAATACCTCCAAAGGGAAGACCTATTTAATTAATTTTAATGTGAAAATAGTTTACAATATGTTTCATTTGTTGCAATCACAGTCCAAGAAGTAGTGATTAAGAAGGGTTTCTTCAAATGGTGTTTTCTTTGGCTTGGATAAGGGTAGAACCAATGCCATAGTACTTTAAAGGATCATATAAGATGTATTAATCCTAATACACATGAATTTATTCAATATTAATGAATTTATTTATATTAGGACAGAAAGGGCAATCTCAAGCCTAGATCTAGAAGAAGGTATTTTGAATCAATGGATTCTTTGAACGATTCCAATGGAAGGGGTAGGTTTTGGGCCTCATTGTGTAGTCCAAGAATATTGAATATCCAATAATGATTTTATTTGGGAAAGAAATAAGTTTTATGCTTCTAATAGGCCCAATGGCTAGGTATTTTGAATTATATGTCTAGAGAGCTCGGGGTTGAATATATAAAAATCATGTGAGTCTGTATTTTATGACTATGTTTTTATCCTTGTACCTTTGCATCATTTTTTTTGTATCAAAGCCTAAAAGCTATAGGAAAAGAAGCTTGAGATACAAAAAGATATAGATAGAGACAAATTGGTTATTGATCTTTATGAATATTTGTGTTTTCTTGAAAATATTTTTGTAGAAGATTGACAAGTTGAGGAGAACCTGGGTACCAAAACATTGTGAAAAGAATATTAGGAAGAAAACCCTAGGTGAGGTATCAAGAATAAAATAAAAGAGATAGAAATGTGACATCAAGATAAGAAGGAAAGTTTAAAAAAAAAGACAAGATGAGAAAAAATATGACCAAGAAAGATTCAGAGTTCGCTAGATATTTCCCAGAGTTATGGAGAGGTCTTAAAAATGAAATTTCTCGTTGAAGCAATGGCTAGAAGAAAAAATCCAAGGAAGTCGTTGACACATGAAAAAGAGAGTGAAGTGGCCTATAGAGTTATTGTCCAAGAGAAGAAGGAAAATGATGATTTCCTTGAGAAAGGAAGAAAATAACACTAGGAAAACCCATAGGGGTGTGAATTTTATGAAGAGTTTCCAAATGAGCCATAGCAAAAGGAAGTGAAGAAGCCAAGAGAACGACATGCATGGGAGAAAAATTAGAAATAAGGGAAAGGGGAAGAATTCAAAACACTACTTTAAGAAGATACCAATGAAGACACAATGAAGAATGATATCAGAATGCCTATTGTTGATCCTAAAGAAAGGGTTGAAGAAATAAATAATAATATTGAAGTAGAAACATATCTTATTGAAAACATAAAGATAGTCAAGAATAAGGATGAATGTATGAAGAGGTATAGACCAATAAGTAATGAAGTTCACAAATGTCTTTTAGCTTAAAAAGGAGTCACAATATGTATAGAACTACTTAGAGGAACTCAAATGAAGGTAGCAACTGACCATCTAGTAAACTAAGGGAAGAATGCTCTAATGGACAATATTGAGGATACCTATGAATGAGAGACCAAAATTTGGAATCTCATACATGAGAAAGAGATTAGAAGGATAAAATACAAAAGGAAAGAGGCAATCCAAAAATTATAGGTTAAATAACTTAAGGCAATCCAATACATGCATGGTGAGGTTGAGAAGTTGTCAATGCAATATAATTGGAAGAAGAAGAGGAAGAAGAAGGGAAGACCATCATTTGAGATGAGATTCCAATTTATCATACCATGGGAGTACAATGAAAGAACAGGTATACATGACATATTAGATTTTGATTGGTTAGAAGAGTTACCTAGCAGGTTGGAGAGCATCCTTGACACTAAGGAGCTCAAGAAGATAAGGGGTAAGAAATACCTTCAATATTTATTCAAGTGGAAAGGTATCCCAATTTATGATGCTAATTGAATGAATGAGGACGAAATCATAAATCATTGTTCTAATTTTGTATATCTTCATTCAAGTAGAACTTGAATTCTTTCTCCCCCCTCGAGAGTATGATACAGGGGCATCTTTGGATGTATTTGGTTTCATGTTGAAAAGTTCTGATTTTTAGTTGTTTTTTATTTTTGTTGAGAAAATAAGGCCATTTAAGAACATTTTGGGTCATGTGAATACCATTTGTGTAGGTTTGGGTGATTAAATGTCATTTTTGCAAAAAATGACAAAAGTTATAAAAATGTTGTCATGTTGTTAAGCAAAAAAGTTGTAAACTTGCAAAAGATTTACATATGTCAATGTAATTGGTTGAGGAAGTTAGGAAATGGTGGGAAAAAGTGTAAAAAGGCATGTATGCATGAAAAATAAAGGTTGGATAAGGATTAAATGGAAAAGACTTCTTTTTTGCATGTTTTCATTGTATTTTCGTGTGTGTAACAGTCTGAATTTTAATTGGTACAACCTTGTATTGACTGATATGGGTATAAAACTTATATGGATGGAAAGATAACTTTATTCCATAATTGAAGAAGCTATAACATTTTTTTCTAAAAAATAGTCTACAACCCTACCTAGAGTTTCCAATGGACATTGTTTGTTGATTTCTCACCTTCCCACCTTTGGAAAACCATGAAAATTGGTGGAAATGTTTGTATACAAGTTGTCTACATTGAATCCAAAGTAAAATTCTTAATTTTTTTGTTTTCATAAGTTATTAAATATCATGTAGCAATTTGAATTTCAATTGGTGCAACCTAGTGCAGATTAGTATGGGCCTAAAACTTATACGGATGGAAAGATTCAAATGTTTTCATTCTTACCAATCCTAAAGAAAATATTGTTTGTTTGGTATAATAAGTCAATCTTCCTAAAAAAATTGTTTAGAATAGGGTTTCCAATGACCAATAATAAGTCATAAGGTCACCTTATACCATTGTAAATTTGTGAAAATTTGTGGAAGGGACTTTATTGACATGGTCTTCGATGGTTCCAAAGGGAAGACCTTAGTTCATTCATTTTCAAGTGAAAATAGTTGACAATATATTTCATTTGTTGCATTCACAATCCAAGCACTAGTGATCAAGAAGGGTTTCATCAAATGATGTTTGTTTTGGATTTATACATTAGATTCAAGAAGAGTTTAATCAAATGATTTACATTGTGAAATTGAATCTAATATATGATACTCGGAGTCTAAACTTCAAGTGATCAAATTTTATATGCACAAATAATTTATAGTTTTCACATTTCCATGTAAAGGTATATTGAATGTACAACATTGTATACTTAATAGCCTACTAGTTGGGCTTAAAGGCCCACTAATGACACTATTCCAAAAAGTTTAAATATTTAACATATAAACACAAAGATAATACACATATTTTATCCTTTTAAAAATTTAAAGTTAAATGAAAATTTAAGATTATTACAAGTAAACAAAATTCTAAGTATACAAGAGTAATAGTAAGAAAAAAAATGAAAAGAAAAAATACACAAATGCTAAGAAGACATAATGAAAAATCAATACTTTATCTCATTTTGATTATTTGGTGTTATAATTGGTACTACTAATCTATATAAACAATAAAATTTATTTAAAAGTAACTCTTCATTGACAAAAAGTGAGGTTCTCTATAAAAGTTGTATTCTAGGCCCCATCTTTTGTAAATTGTCTTGGTAAATAAAAAATGAAATGTTACACAAATTATCTCTTTATTTATGTTTTGGCTCCCCATATGTTTATATCTTGATAAGGATAAGGGTATAAAAGGACTTAGTACATAGAAATCTCTTTGAAATCAAAATTAGGACATATGTGTTGATTACAAATAATACAACATTCTATCAAAATTGTTACCATTGGTCTAATATTGTTCATGTATCAACTACTAATTGGTCTACCCGTATCCACATGTATACACTCATATGCTTTCAAATGTTGAATGAAATATACTGTTAGTAATAATTGAGAGAGGGAGTGGGGGGCGGGGGGGGCGGTGAATCAGTGGCCTCAAGAATATTCCAATAATCAACCCAAAAAATTAGTACTACAATATTAAGCCTCTAGTTATCTTCAATCCTATAAGATGAATGCCTCGAAATACTTTTATCAAATTAATACTACTCGGAATGCTTTATAAAACCTTCTACTTTATGTTTACCGAGTAGCAGTCTATTAATTTACTAAAAGATAGTAAATTATCTAGAGTATACCGATCAATCCAATTAAGTTAAGTGTAATGAAAAACTCTAAATTAATGACTCACAAACACATTAACACATGGATTTTTAACGTGGAAACCCTGTTAAGGGAAAAACCACTTGGGACCGGTAACCCAAATTTTTCACTCTTCTGAAGTGAGCTTGGTGAAGAGCCAACCTTGTTAAAGGTTACAAACACACTGTTAGGTGTGACCTTGTTAGAGGATTTAAAATTTTAGCTTGTCACTTGATATCGGGCATCTCTATGCTACCTTCCTTGATCAAACACTCACTTGGCCTGTCAATAGGTATCTGTAATCTCATGCTATCTTCATGATCAAGCTTTTTGATACTCCTTGGGATGTATCTCAATATAGAAAGGATATTTAAATCCCGCTTGGTTAAGAGACTTTCTGAATTAATGGTTAAACTAAAACAATATGATCTGTTCACATATACAACTTATACTCTCAGATTTTTAGATCTATTGTAATCTTATAACACTATTATGATCAATATATCTTGATTTATACCTTTGATCCACTTTGATTATGCTTGGTGATGGTGTGCTCTATTTCTCGATGTCCACAGAAAACTTTAGCTCTTTGCTCAGCTTTTTGATCATGACTGTATGAAGTTGCTCTTCATCATTTTTTCTTCAACATCCTCTTTTCATTCATTCACCCACCACACCAATTCGTAATGAATTGAGTTGTCTCTTTATAGACATGATATCACCATTATTAGTTTCTTGATTTTCTTAATCTTGGTGTGATCCACAATTCTTGCCAATTATATTTAAATCCAAACTCCTTTTTTATCTCGCTGCGATCTTCTTTCCAATTGGACAAAACAAATTTAAATCCATTACTTATCTGTAATGAGCCTAACTTGGCCTCATCTTAAACCTGTCTAATTTTCATCAATTTCTAAGCAATTCATACCTTTAACATTTTGTCAAACAGTTGGCAAACATTCACTGTAAGGTCCTTATGCAGTTTCTGATCCAAATCTTCTAAAATTCAAGTCTTTGTTAAAATCACTAGTTCTTGAAGTTAACATCTCTCAGGTTTTTAATGTTTCTTTGGTAGCTTGGCTGGCTCATTATAACTTAATAAATTTTAATTATAGACAAGAAACTTTGCAAAAATTGGAACTCTTTATTTATTAAATTTAACATAGTACTCCATTCCCATTGGTTCATAGCCTAATAATTATTTCTTATATTACTTTCAACAATTCATTTAAACTAACAAATGAGAATTGGTAAACTGGAATACACTACTAATGAACATATATGGATGGCTGCTATTGATGCCAATGATGCCAGCTACTATTGACATCCCTGGTGCTCTAACGTTTGGGCTGGACTGAAACGTGGGTCTACAGAAACCCACCCGCGTGACCTGCTGGTGTTGGCGTGGATGGCTGGTGCTAACAACAGTGCACACACCTCATTAAATGATAGCTCAGCTTACATATCAGCTATCCCTCCTTGCTGTGCTCAAGCTCCAACTCCATTTCCTATGTGTGGCCTCCCAGTCTACCGTGACAACATATATGCACAACAACCGTGGCTTAAATAGACTCCCAATTGGCTGCGAATAGTGATAAGCTCAATAGCCGTGGGTTCCAAAACAACTCGATTTAATTTAGCAACCTCACACCCGTAGATGCATTCAGTCTTCCACTAATCTTAGTTGGATTGAATGTTGGACTGCTATTTCTTCTTCCTCAAATCAAATTGACCAATCAGTTGAATTCAATTCATTACCAGGACACAAAATGGATCAAATTATAGCATGAGCTCTCCTTCCTAGTAGCAATTCAACCTCTTCAAGCAGGCCCCAGTTCAATGGTGATTCAACTTTCAGAATAAACTCTTTCCTTCAGCCATAGACAAAACAGTATGAAGGAAGAATACAATTGATTATACAACAATAATCGATTGAAGATAATTGATTATACAAAAACAATCAATTATGGATTAGATGAAGAAGAATAAGTCTTCAATCAACTAATTTGACCCTTTAGCTAGGGCACAGAAAGTAGGAACAATTCCCAAGAACAAATTCAATAATCAATATTCGATAGATGATGAATGAATGCCTTGCTTATTGCTTTTATAATTAAAAATTGTCTTCTCTCACACACTTTTCACTTGAAGCACTTTTATACCTAGGCACATATTGAGTAATATAATTTATTAACTCATTTGTCTCCAAAAATGACCTTTTCATCAATATCATGAAATTATGACACACAAGGTCCCTATTTCTTGTGCCCAAGATTTAAAACTTTTCATCCCGGTTCTGACGAGCTATAACACTAAGGTGACCAATATATAATACCAACAATAATGGCAACCTTAGCAAATTTAATCAAATAATAATAATAATTCACCCGTCTTGCGAAAACCATTGAAGAAGCATCAGAATCGAAATCTATTTGCACTGGAGTGATCCTGATGATAAAATATGATGAACAAACTTGACGGGGTGACTTACTAAAAATAGACGCTCTCTCCAAGAATCTTGGAGCCCAAATCGGAAGCCCCTCGCCAGACCACGAGGATCACAATAATGACCTAGCACCATCATTTCAATGACCTGCTGAAAAATGGGGACATTATAGTCCACCCTCCCCAAGATTGCTTGTCCCCAAGCAATCACTAAAACAAGGAACATCACAATCCACCTGGATCCCACAGAAAAAAGTATACCCTACTACTGACATAAACTGTAGGTTCCTATAGCATCACCCAAAATGCAAATCAGATACCTCTGTAGAGAGACCCCAAACAATCGCTCACCCAAACTCCTGTACTGAATCTGCCTCTACCCGGATCCTGAAAGAAGTGTACTTTAGGATCATCAAAGACCAAGATGTATGGGAGACTCAGATCCCCTATATACTAAACTCCCCCAGCACACCCAACTGATCTATACTGAGTGTGTAGATCCTCTACACAATAATGATGACTACCTCTGTACCAAACTATACTCGGGCCTGGATGTCCGCCCACTATATAATCTTTGTAGTTATAGTAACTCTCCAAGTCACTTGCTACTGACTTGCAACCAAAACTTCCAACCACTGCTAATGGTGAGAGCCCATCCCATAATGGATGATAAGGACTAGGATCCAGTCCACATCTATGTGCCATCAACTCATCAACATGTGGATTGAAGAAAAAATAATGAGCACTCCTCACCATGTAACAACGATAAGAAGCTCAACTCTCTGTCAAAGGCTCATCATTCCCTAGTCGTGAACCCAAAGATGGCTCCAATCTTGAACTCTGCAAAATAGGTTGGACAGGATCCTGGGTGACCCTCTCAGAAAACCCAACCTCAAACTCTCTGTGAGGGAGCAACATAGTCAAAGTACCTATAATCTCTCTCACCAAACTCTGGATCACGCCTGTACCCCGAATGAGAACACCTTCAAAATCTCGGTAAGATCCCTCACAAAATTTTGAACTCTCAAGAAGGTGATCCAAGAATGACTCCAAGCAGTAAAATCTATAGGAGGTAGCATCCAACTGCTCCCCTCAGAACCATAACTGGTCGTCATGTGACTGTGACGTAGTCAACTGCCTATCATCACCAGCTATGCAATCACTAACAACCGACTCAGGTGATACCCTGTCTCCCTGCTGAGAAATCAAAGGAGTAGTGTCATGAACAGGAATACTAAATGCTGACTGGTCCACTTCATTGCCTACAATGACCTATACTGTATCACCTGACGTACTGCTACCAAATGTAGTATCCATCCCAAAGTCTGGCACACTACAAATCTCTACTGCAGTGCCTAACGCAACTACACAAGTATCCGATGGAAGTGAATCTGCACCTCCAATGCTAAAATCAAGGGTGGATGTATCCCCACTACTATCACATCCAACTACCCCAACTATGGACATCATCAGATCATCAGACACCATAATATGTAACTGTACAGGATCTGGTGCTGGTGTAGACTGAAGATGCTCCAGTTCCACAGTCACCTCGGCTAACTAAGCCTGTGAATCTTGGAGAGCCAACTAAGTGCTCTCTAATACCTTTGAAGTCATCATGAGCTCCCGAGTAAGATCACTCACCTCATCCTCTCTATCCAAGAGTGCCTCATATGCTGTACTTACCCACTCTACAAGGTGATCTTGGTCAGCCACCAACTGAGAATAACTTCATCTTAGAATCCTAACAGCCTCCTGTAAGGAATGAATCTCTGCAAGGGCCAAGTAACAACCTCCAAGCTCATCATCCATAGGAGAACCCCATCCATGAACAACTAGCAGTTGTCAAGCGACATCAAAATGCTCCAATGTGGTAACAATATCGCGCTTGCTAACTCTCAACTGACTAGTCACATGATGACTATGAATGGTCGGACTTCTATACAACACCTTTGGCATACTGTCCACACTACAAATGGAAGTGGTATCCAAGGTACTCCTCTCAACAGTACTATCCCCCAGTGTGCTGCCAACTGAGCTCTGTGAACTAATAATGGAACTCTCATCCTCAAACGGAGTACTCGCATCAGACACATCTCCATCAAACTCCTCTGTACATGAGGAAGCTGCAATAGAACCTATCTCCTCAACACTCTCAGTTTCCCTATCCTCTGTAACCCCTACATATTCTAGATCCTATGACTTATCTGCACTCTCCAATAATTCAGAGTCCTCTCCCAGGGTTGAATACGGGCATGGCTCACTACTGGTGGAGTCATCCTCAGGAGTCATGTAGGTAGTATCCGAAGCCACCCAAGATGCTAGCAAAGGCTCTATCTCCCTAGGTGTCCTAGACTAAATCTCATCTGTCACCACACTAGCCACTGAATCAGAGTCATGTTGGCAGGAGTCTGTGTCTACTGTCTCGAACTTAGTACTAGTATCATCACATGTGGACTCCATACTCACATCCCTCATACAGAAGAGTATTGGAAACTCCTGTACTAACCCCATCACATGATTTCTGCTATCCCACTCTATACAATCTATCTCCATCTCCTCAAGGAAATCCTCAAAATTGGTATCCTCCTGGAGATCTGAAGTAGAGTCACTGTCTGACTCAATAATATAATCTAGTGTGGCACTGACCTCTACTACAGTCGTTATCTCCTGCTGTATCACTAGATCATCAACACCACAACAAGGCAGCTCCATGCTCTCGCCTATCCCACCTGAGAGAGGTGCTGCCTCTCTCTCCGGAGCTACACTACGAAAACTGACATATAAATCTCTGATAACCAGTCCTTCCTCAAGAGAGTCTAGACTATCAAAGGCAACTACTATCTCCACTGTATCTGTGCCAGCTGCAGCAACTACACGGAAAGCCTCAACCTATTGAAGCTTAGTCTTGTAGTCTATCACTGGTACTGACACTTCCTCCTATCCCTGTGTGGAGTGTCTGTCATCAGATCCATGAGTAGGTGACGTAATATGTACTGGTGGATCTACATCTCTGACATCTGTCAGGGAAAACTCAAGCCTCTTACCCTAGGATTTCGATGCCGGTCTATGGAAAGCAGATACCATATATCTTGTTGCCCTATCTATTGTCGCTGGATCCGATAGTCTTTTCGCCATCCTCTACTGATGAAGTCTGAGTCTCTCCATACTTTCCATTAATGTATTTATTTTATCACTGTTCTTTGCACTGCTGTGCCAGCTCTCAGAACTAAGCCTCCTTTATCTCTCCATAATTGACTTCTCAAATAATAATAAAATTAATGAACCTGATTTCCCTGCAGGCTGACAGGAAACCGCTCTGATACCACTGTGATGAGCCTAACTTGGCCTCATCTTAAACCTATCTAATTTTCATCAATTTCTAAGAAAATCATACCTTTGACATTTTGTCAAACAGTTGGCAAATGTTCACTGTAAGGTCCTTATGCAATTTTTGATCCAAATCTTCTGAAATTCAAGTCTTTGTTAAAATCACTAGTTCTTGAAGTTAACATCTCTCAGGTTTTTAATGTTTCTTTGGTAGCTCTGGCTGGCTCATTATAACTTAATAAATTTCAATTATAGACAATAAAATTTGCAAAAATTGGAACTCTTTATTTATCAAATTTAACATAGTACTCCATTCCCACTGGTTCACAGCCTAACAATTATTCCTTATATTACTTTTAGCAATTCATTTAAACTAACAAATGAGAATTGGTAACCTAGCATACGCTACTAATGAACATATATGGACGGCTGATATTGATGCCAATGATGCCAGCTACTGTTGACATCCCTAGTGCTCTAACATTTGGGCTAGACTGAAACGTGGGTCTACAGAAACCCACCCGCGTGACCTGCTGGTGTTGGCGTAAATGGCTGGTGCTAACAATAGTGCACACACTTCATTAAATGATAGCTCAGCTTACATATTAGCTATCCCTCCTTGCCATGCTCGAGCTCTAGCCCCAATTCCTATGCGTGGCCTCCCAGTCTGCCGTGACAACATATATACATAGTAATCGTGGCTTAAATAGACTCCCAATTGGCTGCGAATAGTGATAAGCTCAATAGTCGTGGGTTCAAAAACAACTCGATTTACTTCAGCAACCTCTCACCCATAGATGCATTCAGTCTTCCACTAATCTCAGTTGGATTGAATGCTGGACTGCTATTTCTTCTTCCTCAAATCAAATTGACCAATCAGTTGAATTCAATTCATTGCCAGGACACAAAATAGATCAAATTATAGCATGAGCTCTCCTTCCCAGTAGCAATTCGGCCTCTTCAAGCAGGCCCTAGTTCAATGGTGATTCAACTTTCAGAATAAACTCTTTCCTTCAGCCACAGGCAAAACAATATGAAGGAAGAATACAATCGATTATACAACAACAATCAATTGAAGATAATTGATTATACAAAAACAATCAATTGTGGAATAGATGAAGAAGAATCAGTCTTCAATCAACTAATTTGACCCTTTAGCTAGGGCACAGAAAGTAGGAACAATTCCCAAGAAAAAATTCAATAATCAGTATTCGATAAATGATGAATGAATGCCTTGCCTATTGCTTTTATACCTAGGCACATATTGAGTAATATAATTTATTAACTCATTTGTCTCCAAAAATGACCTTTTCATCAATATCATGAAATTATGACATGCAAGGTCCTTGTTTCTTGTGCCCAAGATTTAAAACTTTTCGTCCTGGTTCCAACGAGCTATAACACTAAGGTTCCCAACATATAATACCAACAATAATGACAACCTTAGCAAATTTAATCAAATAATAATAATAATTCACCCATCTTGCGAAAACCACTGAAGAAGCATCAGAATCGAAATCTGTTTGCATTGGAGTGATCTTGATGGTAAAAGATGATGAACGAACCTAACGGGGTGACTTACTAAAAATAGATGCTCTCTCCAAGATTCTTGGAGCCCAAACCAGAAGCTAGAAATGAAAACCAAGAGCATCATTCAACTCCTCTAACTCATCTGAGCATATCAGAACTATCCCTTGACTTACTATAAATAGTAAGTTCACACCAATGACCCTCTAAACCCCTCGCCAGACCACGAGGATAGCAATAATGACCTGGCACCATCATTTCAATGACCTGCTGAAAAATGGGGACATTACATTATCTCTGGCTTTATCTTGTCGATGAAAACAAAGATAACTACCATTTAACTTTATATTTAGCTCTGCCAGCTAGATATTTTTTCATTTCTGAACTCAAGTTAATTTTGGTGTTTAACTCTTTGATAGCATTGGTCAACACTCCAGTTCACCTTGGGCTTCTCCGTCGGTTTACACTATGTTTTGGGCCGTCGGTTATTCTTGCAATTTTGCTTTTCGGTAATGTTCATCAGTTTTCTTACTCAGGCATCACTATGACTTGACTTTCGGTGATCTCTGTCCATCAGTGTACACTGACCGTTGGTGTTTGAAGTCATATTGTGAATACTTGTCTTTTATGCATTGCTAAAAACATAATTTTTTTCTATTTGATTCTTTGAATTCTTTGACACTTTGATTATAACCAATTAGATTATATCAAGTTGACATCAATGACAATACAATCCATTAACTAGTTTAATGTCTTGCATTATCCTTCTACATTTCAGTGATCAACTTAACATCTTCAAACATTCAATTAGTTACATGTCATCAATCTCTCCCTTTGTCATTGATGGCAACATACTACATTGTCATGCTATACTATCACTAATACAATATGAAATATACAGTTTCATCAAGCTTTCCTAATGTAACTATTACAAATGTATGGCTCTTGGTAAGCTCAAAAATAGCTTAGATTTGTTTCATGCAGAGTGGTTGTCTTTAATCTTTAATTCCTTCTCTGGATAGATGTATCATTTGATATCTCTGTTTTGATATGTTCTCTGTCTTGACTGTTCCTCTTCTTGATAATATCTTTTTCCTTTGACAACAATATTTCTCTTTGTCTGAACTCTCTCCCTTTTTTACTTCTCTCCCTTAGATGGATATTTCATATGTAATCAATTTCTCTCCCTTAGAATATTGACTAACTCTTCGTTTCTGATTTTCAGGAACTTCACCTTATGGATAATGATATAATCTCTCCCTTTATCATATCTCTCCCATTATGATCATCTCTCCTTTTATATGATATTGGAAATCTCTCCCTGATGATAATGAGATAATTCTCTCCCTTTGAAAACAATGCCAAACAACAATACTGTACGCCTCTCTCTCCGATTTCCCACAACTTTCCAAAGGCGGGGGTTAGTAGCAAAGGTTCACAAATGAATGCAAATCAAGTATACAATGACTACTAAATGAATAACGGAAACATGAGCAATAAAATGTACAAACAAGAGAAAGGAAGACAAGTAAATGCAAACCCCTCGATGCTTGAAGCTTCTATTGTTTCTCTCTACTCCTTCTGAAACGTTGTTCTTGATGCTCAGTATTGGCGGGGCAGCATCTATGACTTGAGAAGCGTCGAGAATTTGACAATTGAAATGTGTGTGTGTGATCGCAAGATGGCTTGAATGCTAGAACCAAACTGACGGAGTAATGGCGCACAAGAGCTTAAAATTCTAGATCCTTCAAATGGTTATGAAGGGTTTATTATATAGGAATTGGTGATGAAATGAACAGTTGAGATCAATCCCAGAGATGGGGAGATGAACGGTTGAGATCAAAAGGAACAAAAGAGGTCCTCAGTAAAATCCACCTCTTCATTTGGTAAAGAGGAGATAAGGTTTGGTTAACTGAAGAGCTAATTATGAGTTGCCTTTTTGAACTGAAGAGGTGGGTGAAGTTACCCATGTGGGCTGGAGAGATGGGTGGAGTAACCCATGTGATATGATTGGAGTTATCTCTTTGAAGATAAATGAATATTTAATTCATTTATTTAATAATTGTTTTCAACATGTGAGATAATTGAATTCTTTTTATTTAAGAATTGCTTTATTTGATGAAATTAAATTAATTT
>MU225421.1:0-55592 GCA_018584345.1 Thuja plicata
AAATTTCGACCAACACGGGCATAAAAGTAAAAAAAAGAAAAGTTAACTTTTATAATGCGACCAAATAAAACAATTTTGCTAGTTGGTCGAGAAGTTTGGTCGAAATTTGGGGTCAAATCTATTAGTGTTCAATTGGTAAATAAGAGATAAAGTTTGGTTGACTAAAGAGCTAACTGTGAGTTGCCTTCTAGAATTGAAGAGATGGGTGGAGTTACCCATGTGAACTGGAGAGGTGGGTGGAGTAACCCATGTGATCTGATTAAATATTATCTCTTTGAAAATAAATGAATATTTAATTCATTTATGTAATTAAATTTTTCAACATGTGAGATAATTGAATTATTTTTTATTTAGAATTGCTTTATTGAATGAAATTAAATTAATTTAATTGGAAGAATTTAATTAGTAAGTTTAAATCTTTCAATTTAAACTATAGGAAATTGAATTTAATTAATTAATTATTGGTAATTAATCAATTAATGTTAATTAATTAAATAAAATTAATTATTTAATTAATTTTGGAAATTTGATTAGATGATTTGGGGAATGAGTTTAGAGGAAAATAGATGATTAATTAACAAATAAAAAACCATTAATTAATAGATGAAAATTAGTGTTTTTAATGTAAAGTGGCAAGCCTTTCCATTTTAGTGTGTCTACACATATCAATATTTGGTAATGGGAAATCATCTTTAAGACAAAATTTGTTTAAGTCCCTAAAGTCTTTGCAAATTTTGATAGACTTGTCTGTTTTAGAAACTGGTGCTACATTAGAAATCCATCCTGCATAATCGATGACTCTTATGAATCCAGCCTTTAAGAGTTTTTCCAGCTTTGCTTTGACTAATAATGCCACATGTGGGTGCATCTTTCTTATTTTTTGTTTGACGGGTTTAATTCCAGGAGCTATAGATAATTGATGCATTATTAACTCAGGATCGATTCCAGGCATATCAGTATAAGACAATGCAAATTTAATCTTCTTCTCTTTGAGGAATTCAGTAAACTGTGTCTTTTCTTCTTCTGATAATGATTGCACTAGATGAACAAATTGAGGAGCTTTTGTTGTTCCCAAATTAACTATTTGTGCTTGTTTGTCAGTACTGAAGATCATTCTTGAAAGTGCTCTGGGAGGATACCAAGAATCTCATCTTTTCGTGCCTCTGAGAGGTTTTCATCATAAGATACGTCTTTTATTTTTACTATTTTAGAATCTAATACTACCACAATGTGGTTTTCACCATCATTTCTTTGTTTCTTTTTATTTTTCAATTTGTGATTAATAAACTTGATATCCTCCTCTGTTAGGTTCACGCTCCTTACATTGGTGGAAGAAAGATAGGGATCGCAAGCATTTAGATAACAGGGCAAAGTATAGTCATTGGGAAAGTTCGTGATAGGAGTAGGGTCTGAATTGGTCCAATCAATAAGGTTGGGGTTTACCAAAGATAATGATTCAGAGTTTTGTAATCATAGCATCACGTCAGTGTCAAGACTGTTAATTGACAAGACATGTTATGTTAAGTCGACTTCTATAGCGTTTAGATCATGAAGAGTCAAATCGTCATTATTAGGGTCGTTGTTAGTAATATGAAGACCTAACTCTAGTGACTCATCAGTTGATCTTTCTCTTTCTTCTCTTATCATATTGAAACTCATATCTTGTATCATTTGAATTTCTTCTAGACCTAGTAAACACCAGTGTCTTCATCAATAATCCTAGGCATTGTAATCTCGTCTGATTTAGTGACAACATTAGTGTTATGGGGACTATTATAACTTTATACTATCTCTAATATAGGTGCAAATTTATGAATTACATCTACTTCAATGTCCATAGTAGCATCATACATGTGATCCCATTCATAGGCATGTGAGGCTGTGATTTCATCATCAGATATATTTAAAAACTCAACAATAGTTACCTGATGTACCCTATTAGCCATTTGTGGATCAAAGTGTGGTAAATCTAGGACATGTGAAATTGTCATGAATTGCCCCCAGTTAGGATCTACATATTTTTGTTGGGTTATTTCTTCATGATTTTTTTCTAGTTGTTCGACTTCTGGAGAGTCTTCTTCTTCTTCTTCCTCTACTTCTTGGACATCAGTTTGTGACAACAAAGGAACATGATGCTTTGGTTGTGCTAAAAAGGTAGGTACATATCTTTCTCCTTGATATTTGGGATCCTTAGTACCAATGTGTATTAATATTTCATATGTCCAAGGTACAAGTTCTATTTCTTATTCTTCATTAACACTTCCTTCATCAAAGATTGGACCATCTCTTGAGGTAGGGTGTTCTGAATTGTTATTGAAACCTAACCCTGTTTTTTCTTTGGTGCCTTTGAATTCCATGTGTATAGGCTCAATGAGTCCTTTTCCTTTATCTCCTAAAGGTCCCTTCCCTTTGTATCCCATTTTTTTAAGGACATAACCTTTGCCATACTTTTTGGGAGATATCTCAACATGTTTTACTTCATTTTCTCTTTGTTCCTCTTTATAGAGCCAAGCCAAGACTGATTTATCTTATTTTTCATCTTCTTGAGAAGTAGAGGCTCTAACCATACTAGTTGGTTTGTGAATTTCTTGTTCTTTTGATGTAGTAGATGTGAAAGATGGGGAGGGTTTCCCATAATATCTTGGAGATACGGGAATGTTAGCCAATGATGGCATCATGTCTAGTTTCTATTCCCCTATGCTAGTTTCTTAAAATTTTAGTATCTTTCCAAATCTTCTCATCACCATGTCTTTAGAGGTTTCAGGTGGGAATTCTTTTGGGACTTCCTTATTGTGAGGAACCATACTTTCTGCTTTAACATTGTTACAAGTGTAGCTTGAATCTGCAGGAATCTTCACTTCCACCCCATCGTGTGGGGATTTTATGTATTGGTGGTATGTAGATGGCACTGCTTTCATTTCATGTATCCAAGGTCACCCTAATAATATGTTATAGTCCAATGGTAGATCAAGAAGTTGACAAATCACATTGCGTTCAATTGTTCCTATTCTGAGTGGTAAAATAATGAGCCTTGTGGATGATCTTTCATCTTCATCGTAAGCCTTTATGGTTATCTTACTTCTTGAATCAATTATTTGTTCTGAAAGACCCAATTTCTTGAATAGATTGAGAATAGATAAATTCAACCCTGCACCTCCATCTATCAATACATGTTTTACATGGGATTTATGGATCAAGACTTCAATGTGAAGGGGTTAGTTATGTGGATGAGTCAAGGATTTATCATCTTCCTCTGAAAAGGAGAGTTAATGTGGAGTTGATATGTGATTGACCATTGCTTGAAACTTGTCCACATCTATTTCTTTTGGAACATTTGTGGAATGTAGGGCTTATTCAAGAACTTCCCTATACACTAAACAAATATTTAATAACTCAAATATAGAAATTTGAGCTAAGGTTTGGCAATTGATCTACCAAGTTATAGTTAGCAGATGGTATAGTAACTATTTGTCTTGTCATTGTTGGTTTAGGAATTGTGACAACAGGTGCTTTAGAGGATTTCATTTGTTTAGATGAGGAGTTAACTCCTTTAATTGTGACTTTTTCTTGGCTTCAAGTTACCATGTTCGAATGTGTCAATTTGTCTTTGGCACCTTTAATAGTAATCACATTGATTGATTCACTGTTTATGTCCAACATATTGATCACATTATCGTTATGAGAGTAGGTTTAATCGACTTCATTTCCCTTTCCTTTAGAATATTCCCCTTTTTCATAGTTAGGGAATGGTTTTTTTTATGTCGTGTGATCTTCATTAGAGGTATGTCCTTCCACTTTGATCTTTCCTCCATGTATGAGGTCTTGTATAATGTGTTTTAGCTTAACACAGTCATTAGTCTTATGTCCTTTATTTTTATGAAAGTCGCAATAGGCATTATCATTCCACCACCTTGGTTTAACTTCCACTTCCCATGGTTTTGACTTCGGTATTGTGAGGATTTTTTTATCCAAGAGAGTCTTCAAAACTGTCTCAACAAGTTCTCCCAATGGAGTAAATGTTCATTGAGGTCTAGACGTCCATGGTTTACTCTTGTTGGTATCATTGTTTTCTCTTGGTATTGTGGTTGTTACCTTAGCTTATTTTCTTTATTGCAAGTTGTTTGTGAGATTAAAACATAGCTGGTTTAGCATTTTCATTTTATGCTTCCACCACTCTATCACTAACAACATTATTGTTCTTGTTCCACCATTTAGGTTTATTGTTATAGTTGTTAGATTTTGTGTCACTTTGGAGTGTGATTTCTCCTTTCTTGACCATAACGTCTTCAGCACAAATAGCGTTCTTGCTCATTCTATCAAAACTAGGGGAATATTGCATTTGTAAAGCGTAGTTCATTTTGGCTACTCAGTTATTGAGAAATATTTCCATATTTTCAGATTCGAGTATTGCTCTTGAGTACCTTACAAAGATTCTCCTCCACCTTTGTAAAAAGTGTGTAAAGGATTCACTTGTTTGTTTTTTTGTGTTACAAAGATCCATCATGGTTACATTATGTTGTATGTTGTAGGATTAATGTTGGACAAATCATTGAATTAACTCCTCAAAAGATTCCACACTTGGTGTGAGTTTGGAGAACCATTCCATAGCATTTCCGCCTAGACTCCCAAAAATAGCCTCATTAAATAAGTTGGTTTGTGCATGTACTCTATGCTTAGGGCACAAAATTCTCTAACATGGTCATGTGGATCTGTTTCTCCCATGTATTTTTTGTATTTGGGTCATGCCATGTTAGGTGGAAATGGAACCATGTTTATACTCTTGTCGAAAGGAAATGGACATATGTGTTCCAAAGAGTACTTCTTCATTGGTTTAGCCTTTTCTTGCTTGAGTGTCGCAAGTTCCGTTTGCATTTGGAATAATTGCTTTGTGAGTATGGAAATAGGTGTTTGTACTTCCTTTTCCTTCAATCTCTCAATGTCATAGTCTTTAGGGAGTTTGACTCCAAGAAAAGCTAAGTGTAAGAAATATTTCTCTTTGTCTTCTCCTATGATCTTTTCTAAGGTTCATTGAAACCTTCTACTTTTTTTGAGTTTTTTATACTCTTCTTTTGATAGGTCTTCCTCATTATTGAAACCAAACAAAGGATGACCATGATGTCTTTCTTCTTAACTTTCTCTATCATCATGGTCTTGGCTATATTCGTCAAAATTCGCACTCCATTCATGATGAGGTGCATCCATTCCGAGTGAGTCTTGATCAAATAGGGGATTGTGATATGTCTCTCCTTGTTGAAACTTGAGTAATCTATGAGGTCTCTCTGAGTTTTCAGCAAGGTATTGATTACATCTTGTGTTAACCATGAAATTTGGGTCTCAACTTTGTCAAAAGTATTCCAATTATGTCAATAGGATTTCCAAATTGTCCAAATAGGTGTGTCCAAGTTGTGAAAGAGTGTATGTTCTTGTTTAAAGTGATTGACTCCAGCATCAGAGGGTTAGAATGCTCTGATAGTGATTTGGGAATCAAGAGGTTTTGTTGAGTGAAAAGACCACATGTTTTGGGACCAATTGTGAGAATCTAAAGGGACATGCAAGGTAGACTTCCAAATAAGTTGTGAAACAGCAATAGGCAGACTAGCAAGAGCAACAGGACTAGACTAAAGAGTCAAAAGGGTATCCAAAACTACTGAGCTTCTGAGGGTGACATGTGTGCAAGTACCCAGTATCCTAAACATGACTGCCTAGATGTGAGCTTTGATATACAAGATGTGAGTTGTTGCTGACTAAATGCAAGCTTATTCAGACTAAATGCAAGCTTCTTTCCCACATGCGAGCCAAAAATCACTAAATGCAAACAATTTCCCTAGATGAGAGCTTATGCAACCAAATGCAAGCTAGGAATAACCCAATGTGAGGCTATGATGGTTTTTGCAATTTTGTGTCAATTTTTCTCAAAGTACATGAAAATTTATCTGACAACAGAGTCTGTTTGAGACTTTCTAGAGAGTTTTTGAACAGCATGTAATTCAGTGAGTTGTAAATGTTGCTTGTTTAAGGAATTTATCTTCTTAGTGCATTTTAAGACACACCAAGCAATATTCATTAGGTGACCAAACACATCCCTATTCCCTAGATTCTAGGCATAGAATGAAAATCTTTGCTCGTAGACTCAGGTACACACTCACATGCTAATCGAAATACGGCCATCACCAAGAACGCAATGGCTCCAGTCATGATGTCGTATTAGCTTACTCCAAACGCAAGTGAGGGCACAAAATGATGAGTATATTGAGGCAATTACTATTTTCCTTGCATAAATATTATCACCCTTTCAGAGATAAACCGGGTTGTTTTTTACTATAAGTGTTGATTATTTGTGGGCATTCGTTCGCAATCGTCCCCCATAGAACTGCACAAGGCAAAATTAAGGCGTATAGCCCTATGAGTACTCAAATTTGTGTACTCTCGCAAGAGATATTCAAGAGGTTCCGCTCCACACACACCTAAGCATGTCCAAGGAATGATGTTGAAATTTCAAGGACAAAACTGACTACGTCTTCCAAGGCTTTGGCCTTCAAAGAAGAATTTTGATTATAGTGAGATGGAAGGGTTGGCATTCACCTGTCCTCACTTGGGTCATTCCCGAAATATTTTTTACTCAACCGGCAGGCCCTCTAATGTTTTGAAAGCAAGTAAAAGGATTGGCGACTTAGGAGTCTAGATTTATGATTCTTCATAAGAAGAAGAGCATACTCTCCTATCCATATCATTTTCTCCTATAAACACATCAAGCAAATTCATTCCCTCAGATTTTATAACTCAAGACTTAATCCCCCATAACAAGTTTCTAATTTTCTAACTTGGGAAAAGATCATAATCCTCTAGTTGGACCAAGAATTGTGTTTAAATCTGATTATTTAAGTGCCTATTTTAAGAACTTTGACAAAACATGTTTAAGCAAATTTGATTGTTCAATTACTCCAAATTTAGCAAATTTTATTGTTCAATTACTCCAAATTCTAATCAAATTCTACGTTGATTTTTGAGTTTCTAATTTTCCATGAAGGAAAAGAGCATAATCCTCTAATCAATTTAGTAAATGAAAAAAAATGTGTTTAAGTTTTGAAACTTTGCAAAATAGAGTTAAGTCGATCGCTTTAGGCAACCTGAAAACCACTAGTTAGTAGTTTTTCTTCATCATTTTGATCAAAAGGTCTTTGACAGCAATCTGCAAGAAATCGTTAGGATTCTCAACATGCAAAAATAGTTATGGTTAGCATATTAGTAATCAAGCTTAAAAATTTGCAAAACAGCTAACCAGATGCAACTGTATTTACCAAATGTGTTACAAGAAATATAGGATGCGATTAAGTATCCCAAATGCGAGCCTTTGCAACTAAAGGTGATTCAGGAATTACCATATGCAAGTCTTTACTAGATTTGGTGTGAGATCAACATGATGTGATTGAGGAAATCCCGGATGTGAGGCTCTTTCCCAGATGCGAGCCTTTGCAACTAAAGGCGATCCTTAGTCACTAAATGCGACTCTGTACCTAAAAATAGAGAGCACAAATGAGTGAAAAATGTCTCAAAAATGAGGAGAAATTTGAGGATCTGCCCCATGGTGGGCGCTAGAAATGTGTGTGTATTTATTGGACTTGCAAGCTGCAACACAACACTTCAATATTTCATTAGATTAGTGATCAAAACATGAAAGATTAGATGAAAAGCATATAGAAATCACTAAAACTGACATATTGCTTCCTATCTCAGAAGAGTATGATAAATGTTATAATTGCCCTCAGATTATGCATAAATCAGTGGCATATACAAGCTTAGAATGGAAGATTCAAATAGAATTCAAACTAAATGCCAATGCAAAGTTCAATTTAGGTGCTCCAAGGAAAGATTATAAAATTATGTAAATAATGAACTAAGAATGCATTTAGATTTCTACAAAATTAGAGTAGCATAAGATTACTTTCAAATTCTAAAATTAGGGGCCCACTGAGCTCAAAATTCATTCCTTTTATAGAAGAATTTGAGGAATGAGTGGTTAATATTGATTTGTGAAGAGATGTGGAGATTGAATCTTTGGTGATCCATGTGAGTGATCCAAGTGATTTAACTCTCATTGGCTAATGGATTGACTTTCCATTTTGCAAGTGAGTTGTAATTAGGAGATTTATTTCCCTTTTAATTAATTACTTTAGCCAATTATTTAATTGATTTGATTTAAATAGGCCAATGTAATTAATGTGAGTTAGTGATGAAATCACTTTGATTTTAAGAGATTAAATTGATTTTAGTGAATTATGCCAATATTTAAGTAATTTTCTTGACATAATGAGGGGTATGATCAAACTTAGGGAAAATATGGTCTCTTGTTAGAGAAGACCAAATTATTGTGGTTACAACTGGTACAGTTGTTTTCTACTTTACATTTGATGTTATCAAGTCGGTAAAGCAAATTGGTCAAGTCGATAAATGAAATAGTTAAGCTACCGAGTAGGATGAAGTCTGTTGGTAAAGGGAAGTGTTTTTCAATAAGAAACGCTAAGGCACAAACATAACGAGATCAAGCCAAGACACTGAGTACATAAAGTTGGTTACTGGGCATGGAACAAGGATCAGAATGACATTTAATGAAGATCCACAGTGATCTGGAACATTCCAAGGATAAAGAAGAGTAGATCTATGTTCAGGAAAATTCAAGGTGATGATCTATGGTAAAGATTAAGTGGAAAAATTGATGGTACCACTTACAAGAAAAGTTCAAGTTCTGAGGTGATGGTAACGTGGTTCACCAAGTATCAAATTCATTGAATTAGTTTATAAAGTTGATCTGACAGCTGAGAGTAAACGAAGGAAAACCTAATTAAGGAGATTAAGAGGCAAAAACTTATTCTATATAAAGGATGAATTTGATTGATAGAGAAGCTGGCGAGTTGAAGTGTCGATGTGCAACCAAGTAAAGTAGTGAAGGAAGAAAAAGGTGAAATCTGAGTCTAGAGTAGAAACTGATGAAGTTTTGATTCCAGTATTCAAAGAGCACATAAGGGATCTAATCAAGAAAGAGGTAGTTGCAATATTACATATCAAATTCTATATTGTTTTTTATTAACATTTGTAGCATGAAAATCTCTTAACTGAGTGGACTTGACAGTCTTTTTTGTAAATCCTTGTGAAAGGTGACATTATAAAGAGTGTTTGAATCCCTTTAACCAGGCAACTCCTAACAGGGTGAAGATCCTAATAGATCTGAGGCAAATCCCCTAATAGGGTCACATTTGACAATGTGCATTATAATCTTTAACAGGATTGGCTCTTAACCAAGCATACTTCAGAAAAGTATTTTTTATTTGTGGGTAACAATTCCCACAGAGGTTTTTTCCCAAATTGGGATTCCTCTTTAAATACCGGTGTCATATGTGTTGAATGATTATTGTGCATGACATATGTTGATTACTTAAGTTGTTGATTGATATATTGAAGTTATTGTTGATTCGGTTGATTTTGAAGTTTGTTTTACCGAGCTTAATCAGAGTTTAAGTTTTTTAAGGTTTAAAGAATCATTGTTATCTGATTCAAANCCCCCCCCCCCCCCCTCAGTAAACCAATACTTACTTGGGGCTCGAGGTCCAGAGAGACTATCCTGGCTAACCCAAGGGGTAGAATTATGTGATGACACTTCCCTATATGTTTTATAGGTTTCCTACGGGTTTTTTGAAGCCGTCATGAGATGTTTATCATATATTCTATCATGTATTGTCGATACATTCCTATGAGAGAATGTAATTATGTATCTTTTATATTTGTAGGTTGATCTAGTACTACGATCTCAGTAATATGTGCAGAGAGGATGTAATTTCATGTATGTCATCATGTATCAGTTGTATCCCTTTGATTATACTATTTCTTTACATAGATATAATGTATGTTCCTTTTTATTTAAATGCATTGTATGTGTTAGTTTACTTTATGATTCATGTTCATTTCAATATGGTTAATTAAAGAACTAGGAACACTTTGAATTGGATTTTAAAATGAACGTAAGATAAATCATGTAACTATATCGTGGTGAAAACTTAGTGATGCAATTAATGTTGTTTAAAGTAACAATGTCTTCGGAACCTTTGAGAATGTTAGTCAAATTTAAGTACATTGATTTAATGTCTACACATGTCAGTGATGATATTTAAACATGAGTTTATTCTTTCTTCTGCATTCGTGTTGTAATATGCATGTTTAATGTTTAAAAAAAAATGATTGCATCAACATTAAGACTAGTTAGGTTATATTCTCATGGGTTCCCAAGCAAGGCATTACATCTGGTATCGGACCTCGAGTTTCTATACTGGGAATTCTGACAATTTTTATGCCCATTAGGTGTCTTATAGTAAACTTGAAACAAAACATAAAAACATAACTCTTTTATATTTTAGAACCATTGGATTTCAATTAAACATTTGTCTTTATTTCTCATAACTTATTTTGAGATATTTCTCTATATGTCGGTTGTCAATGGTTGAAATGCCTACCGAAGTTTGATCTGTTGCTAGAACCCATGTCACAGCACTGAGATCTATGGTTACAATGTTTCCCATGAATTTGTTATTGTTTGTGTGAGTTTTTTGTTGTGAGTTAGTATTTATCTTGCTTCTTGTATCCTTTTTGTGGTTTGTGTATGTGTGAATGCATGATCATGTTTGGATTGTCTCATTTGACTTAGCATGATAGTTGAGGAGAATTGATGTTTAGGGTTTATGTGACCCCCCTTGGTGTTGGGTTTCCTAGTACAAGGGACTCCATGATTCATGATCTTTACCCCTTTTAGTATTATATGATCCTTTTGTGTCCCTAGTGATATAAAATTAGTATTTAATTAATGGCTTGACTTGTATGTTATATATTAGATCCTATTTGAGTCTTGCATATTCTATTGTGTGAGCGTTGTAATCATATGTGAACGGATAGAATTAATTATGAAATTAAGAAATAATTCATATTACTTTCATTTACATTGAAATGAATTATGCTCAATTTAAAATAATATATCATTTACTATGTATTTATATTATTAGGATGTGTGTTTCATCATAATAGGTCAATTCGTTCAAGGACTTTGGTCCCTAATTGAATTGTGCATTGTTTTAAATTTAAGAACCATTATATCTTATAGTCATATTGCACCATTTTTAAAAAAATGATTATTTACATTGCATTAGATGCATGATACTTGGTTGTTATGGAGTCATCTTGCTCATTCCTTGTTAGTTTGTGACTTGTGTCAAGCTCCTAAAAGATGGTTTTAGCTTCTTAGTGTTAACGTGGCAAGTTCATCTTGTTGAGTTGTCCTGATATTTACAATAATCATAGTAGTTCTTGTTATGATAGTGATTGTGTTGTGAGCCTATGCATGCCCTTATGAGGGTAATCTTTTTGTGAATGATTATTGACCATTAATGATTGTAACCATGGATAAGGACCTTTGAGTTAGAACCATGTTGTACCTTAGGGGTAGCCTTATGTATCTTACCCATGTAACAATAGTTCCTTGATTTTTCCTTATCAAAAGGAGTATCCGTGTGTATAATTAATATGTACCCTACCATAGTCAAGTTTTAGGAATTTTGTAATCCTATTGATCCCTTCCAAAAAAAATAGTGTAAATATCCCTATTGAAGGATCATAAAAGAGTCTTGTATTACCTTTACAAATATTTGAGCTCAAATGATTGTACCCTAGCATTAGTTGTGTTGACCTGTGAATGTGATATGACTCCTCCATCATGTACATTATTATGCATAAGGAAATCAAAGCATTATAATTAGATACAAAATGTTTGCAAGTAGAACTCATAATTGCATATGATTACATAAAAGATGCTTGTAACAAAGCATAGATTATTTGTTTATCTATTGTGTTTGGGTAAATTCTCTAACGCATCCAAGATTTTGTATTCTTGGGTGTTGTGAAGTGGTTACTCCCTTAAGTGTGGCTGACACTAGTCACTCTGTTATGTGAAATGTATTATGATTTATTTTTCTTTTGATGACTTGTTCATGTGTTGTGTGGGCTAACATTGGATTTTTGAAACTTTCTTATTTTTGGTTTAGTCACCAAACTCTCGTTTCCTCTATCCATTTTGTGGAATTGGTCACACTTGATTTACTCTTGAAATTTTTTATCGACATTTTATGATTTAATGTTGAGATTATTATTCCCTCACTTGGGTTTTTCCTTTTGAGACTTTGTGGTGCTTATTCTCAATGTTTGGTACTATTGGCCCTATTTTGTGAATGGTTATTATTTCTACCATGTTCATTACGGACCTCTGGTAGTATGTATAATGGAGAACATCGCGAAGATTGTACTATATTTGTATGTAGAAAAGAAATGCATTGTGTATCATATATGCTTATATAAATGTATCATTAACTAGGGATGCATGAAATATTCAATTTACTATTCAATGTAGATACACGCGTATGCCTTAAAAAATTAATCACCAAATGTTTTTCCATGATGATTAAATGAATAAAAGCTCTTGATCTATGGAGAAATGTGTTAAATGATGAATGATTGATCAAATGAGGACTTCATTTTATATATTGTTAGAATTAATGTGTAAATGTTATTCTTAGTGAATGTTTATGCATGTATATGTGTGAATGGATAATTAGGAGATGTTTGTATTAGTTCATGTGTTAAGTATGATTGTGTGATTATAATTTTCATATGATCATCTTAGTATACTTCCTTGCGGTGATTTCTTGATCGTGTATAGTCTTCTTGCTTAAACCTATCTAGTAGGGCTTCAGCACCTAGTAATTATCTATATATACATATATTTAGTAAATTCGGTTGTATTGGTCTCCTTGTGAGAGTCCTTGTTAGAGGATAGTTTTTTAGGAAGGATATTTTGTTAGTAGATTCCTTTTACTAAGCCTAGTTTGGTCGCGAGGGGATTGTGATGGTAGTTGTTGGGATTTGTATGATTCCTTTATGAGATCTATATATAGTATATTTTTGTTTCTAGTTTATTATATTCTTAATTTGTAGGCTTTTCGGAGTAAGCCTAATAATAGGGGTGGAGGATGTAATACCCACCTATATCTTACTATTTATGTTTATGATGTCGAACGCTTTTAGGCCCTATTTATGTGTGTGCTAGACCTCTAGTTTACTCTGATGATAATTGGATGTTGTGACAATGTTTTATGATGATGCAATTACATTGATACAATTATGGATTGAGTTATTTCATGTTGATATTTAGATTATGTTTATTATTTTCATATGATGGTGTTATGGATATTTATGTCTTTACTGACCTATTAACCCCTATATTTGTGTTTATATGGATTATGGATATGTTTTATATTCCTATTTGATGTGTGTGTATGGTGACAGATGGTGTCGTAGCTCTTTCTTGCGAGATCCAAATGATGTACTAGTCCCTACCATTATCTATTATGATTATATACATGTATACACATGCTCGTCTTTGTGATGCAAGTTTGCAGGTACTGGGAATCATCTCCCCTGAATTGGAAGGATTGAGCGTCTCCTTATATATATCTCAATGGTGAAAGAAGGGAGATAACATTTAGGCCCAAAATAAATCCTAAACCTACACTTTTCTCCTGCGTAAGGACAAGTATTTTATTCCCTACCCTTCTTGGATTTGTCAAGATGACGTAAATATGATCACCTTGTCCGAGCATGATTGTAGTTTGTTTCATCATCCATGCATTTTACGGTTAGTCAGGTTTTTCGTGTGCGTGCATTCATATGTTAAGGTATTCTTAAATGTTAAAAGGATTATATCATGATTTCAGATACACAGACACATATATACATTATCATAGATATACAAATAGAAATATATCATCATTAATAATAAAAATCAATTTAATTATGAATTAATAATTATACGATTATTTTTAGATATTTATTTTGATTTTAAATCTTTGAGATTATGGTTTATTATTAAATAATATAGGAAAATAATTCAATTATGGTATATTGAAATAAATCAACATTTAAAAGTCATTTTTAATTTCAAACGGAATTATTTTCCAAATTCTTTCTTTCTGATTTTTTTCTCTTTAAAAGGAATGGATGTGGTCTCATTTAGGAGGGATCGATTCTTGAATTGATAAATCATATATCGGAGAAATTTGGTTTTAGGTTTTGGAAAAAGGAAGCACTTGTGTTAAAGAGATTTTTTTTTTAAAGCTTGGGAGTTGATTCATGAGATTAAAGTTAAAACCAAAAAAGATCATGCATGCCCCAAGTCTAACACTGGTTATTATCTGACCAGCAATTCTTTCATTTCATTGTTATTAAAATCTATGCCTTCCTTTATGAATAAAGGAGGCTAGTAGCAGAAGGAAAAACAAAGCCTTAGTATCTTGTTTACCAGCACCATAAGCCAAATACTTTGCCTGTATTCCACACCATTGTAGGCACCTACTTCCTTCTTCTTTGGTTCACAAAAAAAAATCATCACAGATTTCATTCTTTTTCCTGCACATTTAAACAAAGTTTGGAATTGTTTTCCTCTGTAAAAATCTGCTATTAGATTGTTGACCTTAATGATTCTTACTTTTGTCGCCACTTTTTTTTTATAAAAGTCGTGCTTTATGGTTTTACTTTATGGAGTTTAAAATTCATTAAAAGCATGGCCTTGCAATAAAACGCCATTGCTTTTGGCTGGAATTCATCCCAGCTTAGGCGCCTATGTGCTAATACTTGGGCACTTTGTTTGAGTTAGTACAAAATCCAATTTCCTTTTATCCTCTGCGCCAAGTTTGAGGGAGTGCTAAGTTTATTTCCTATCCTATTATCTTGTTTTTAATTTTATATTTATTTATTAGCTACTCTTTCCAAGGTGTGGTGATACTAATTGGGAGCCTTTCTTCTTTTGTTTCTTTTGTTTCATATTCTTTGAGTGTTTTATTCTTTTTTGGAGGTGGTTGTGTTTATTATATCACCAACCTTTTTTTGGAGGTTGTTGTGTTTATTATATTCATCGATCTTAGATCCCTTGCCTTCCACACCTCTACTCTTTATGACATCCCTGACCAACCATCTCTCCACCTCACCCCTCCCCCTCACTGCCATATCTTTACTGCTTCCAGCATCTACGAGGCTGTCAGATCCATGAGATGTGGAAGGGCGGCTGATGAGGATGGTTTTCAGGCTGAGCTCTTCAAGTTTGGTATCTCTGTGCTGAGCTTCTATCTTCTGACACTCTTTAATTGTGTGGTTTGCACTGGCTTCCCTGAGTCCTGGTCAAGACACTTAATCTATCTGATTCACAAGGTTGGGTTGGTTTCTGACCCCAGCAACTATAGGACCATCATGATTGGGCACACCTTTGCCAAACTCTACGCAGCGACACTGAATACTATTCTTAATAGCGAGTTGGACAGGAGAGATTGCAGGGCAAGAGGTCAAGCCAGCTTCCGAGCAGATTACCAGACCATGGACCACATCCTGACTTTGCGGGTGATTATTGAGGAGGCTCGCCATCGTTCTGTAAAAGTCTATTGCTACTTCATTGACTTTCGTAAGGCGTTTGATACCGTCCCTCGGGTGGCCCTCTTCCAGAGACTTAGAGATATCGGGATTTCTGAGACTCTTCTAACAGCTATTATGAGACTTTACGAGCGTTTTGAGGGCAGATTCAGGACTCCTGAGGGTTTCTCTGACCCTATCCAGAGAACTATTGGAGTGAAACAGGGGTGCCCGCTTTCCCCCACCTTGTTTGGCATCTATATTGATGAGCTCGAGGCTTTTCTCAAAGATTCCTCACTCCTGAGTGATGGTTGCTACCTGCACCAGGTTCTTATCTCCATTCTCCTCTTCGCTGACGATGTGATTCTCCTTGCCTCCTCACCGAAAAGTCTCTAGACACTTCTTGATAGCTTGGCCGCTTTTTGTGATTTGAGACAGCTGGTGGTGAATCTTGGTAAGACACGGGTGATGATCTTCAACTGCCTGAAGACCTCACATCTTCATTTCTACTATCAGGGCATGGAGATTGAGATTACTTCTTCATACACCTACCTTGGGGTCAAGTTCTTTGGCCCTTGCTTCAGCCTGAGGCCCGCCATTCTGCCCAGGATCAGTAAAGGGATGGTTTCCCTTGCCATGTTGGAGAGACAGTGTTTCAGACATCATTTTTAGGGCACCGCGTCCAAGTTGTCCCTCTTGGATTCCTTAGTTAGACCTATAGTACTTTATGGCTCTATTGTTTGGGGGTCGTCCCTTCTGGATTCTGATTGGGCCTCTATTGAGCGTGTTCAGACTATCTTCCTCCGGTGTATCATCAGATGTCATCGGTCCATCTCTCATAGCATCATTCTGGCTGAGTTCGGGGCTCATCCCTTTAGATTGGGGGCCATCTTTGATTTGGTTTGGTTCATTCACCGCCTCTATTGTTTTGCAAACTCCAATGACGGTCGCAACAGATAATCCTTCCTGGCCTATTGCCCGTTGTTGGTATGCCCAGGTCTCATCCCTTTTAGGTTCCATCAGGATTGACATTGATCACCTCCCCCTCTATCAGTTCTCGCTTGACGCTCTGGCTCACCTCCTCCCTTCCAGACAGGAGTTGAACAAACATGTCAGACTTGACATATACAGGCAGTATATCACCAAGACCTAGATCAACCCGTGTGGGGGTCTGCGCCCGAGGATGGCTTTTTATGCTGAGCACTTTCTAGACATTCGGGATGGAATTATTGTTTGTCCTAGATACTTATCTCAGCGTTGGTGCCACGCTCTTCGCATCACGCTGGGATCTTTCAGGGTTGGATCTCACCGCCTCCGGGCCCAGACAGACCATCGCATTAACAGAGATGATCGGATTTGCAGGTTATGCACCCTGGCTGAGATTGAGACTGAGACACACTTCATCTTCCGTTGTCCTACTTACTACGAGATCAGAGGGAGATTATATTGCTTATTTAGAGGGTGCAATTCCTTGACTTCTTTCTTCAGCTACACCGATCAGAGATGCCTGGCACTTTATCTCCGTGAGACTGTACAACTCCACGAGCATACTCTACAGCTTCTTTTCCCCCAGAGACAGATTTCTGATCAGCTCTTTACAGTCTTCTTCTCGCCCTTGTCTCCTTTATGGGGGGTGAAGCGGCCTCACTATGCCTCCATCATTGGTCACTCTAGATCTGTGAAACCCTGCAAGAGCTTTACCCATCAGCGACGCATCTCTAGCAGCTTACAGCGACGACCCAGGGCTCCTGCTCATCTGGATCATTATCCTTCGGTGTTGGATTTCATTCTACCTGATAATGATCCTTATTCCTTCTCTTGTGTATGTTCTTCTTGCTTGTTGTTTCTTGTTCTCTTCTTTCTTTTTTCACTCTTGGTTGCTTTCCTGGCCACTGTTTGGTGGTCTGTTGGTTCGTTGTTCCTTTTGCTGTACATTTCCAGTCCCTTAGACCCTTGTTGGTCTCTTGTTGGACATTAATAAATTTATCTTATCTTATCTTATTTATATCACCAAATTGTTTTCCCAAGTCCATATTTATTGGTTTACAAAGAATGTCATTGAGTTGGTCAATTACCTATTTTCCCTTTTAAAACTTGTTAACTATTATTCATGAAATTGCTTAAATTTATTAAAAATTTGATTTAGTCTATTCATATGGGAAGCAATATTCGAATGGATATAGATATTTGTCCTTATGCTATGATCTATTTTAGATAATAAGTAACTTCTATCTATAATAATAAAAGAATTACAAACCTACTTAACTTAGCCATGTAAGAATGGTCTTTATTAAATAATTTCAAATCCAAACAAAGAAAGCTTTCAAAATAGTTAAAGGGGGGTTTTATATTTATTTTTTTGTTTTGTTTAATTTTAATAGCAACATAAAGTTGAGCTCTATTTTGACTTTATATTATTGAGGATTTTATTTTATTTGGGATAGGAAATATTTATTTCATATGATAATAGGAATAACATTGTAATTATTGATTTTATTTTATTTTAATTTTAGTAAGAATTTTTTTTGTGCTTATTAAATAGGACTTTAATAAATTATAAAATGTGTATTAATATATAAAGCTTTATTATATATTTAGGCTAAATTCAATATGAATATTTGTTTAATATGTGAGTTAAATGTATACATTAGAGTTTCAAATGTGTGTTCACCATACCTGTTGTATAAACGTTAGATATTATTTTAAGATCTATGGATTGTTGTTATTGGCCTTTTATTTTGGAGGTTGGGGTAATTGTGATTGGTCATACCAGATGCTCGGGGTAATTTTTGTCCTTGTGTTTTGTCATTTTGGGAGTCATTTCATTTGGGATTGTTTTGGTACCATCCTTGTTTACAAATTTTCACAAGCTTGCGTATATGTTTTGATGTATTGTATTCCTTGGTTAGATTTATCGTATATGCATGAGATGCATATGAGTCCAATTTTTTTAGGATGTTTAATGGCATATGGAGGTTGCCTTACATAACATGTGTCTTATTTTTCTCTAATTTTGAATCCCAATGATTAATATGGTTATGAAATATGTATCTATATGAATTTTGTAACTACACTTTGAGAGGGAACCAAGAAGTGTTCCTACCAGATGAGTGTCAAAGGTGTGTTCAATTACTTTATCAATGTTTGTATTGAGGTTGGACAGTTGGTGATATGAGATCCTTTATTATGCTCCAAAACTTTTCTTTTGCAATTTTCATGATTTGTTGAGTTTATGAGGGATCTTTGTGGATATTGGTTTTTCCTTCTCTTTTGATTTGAATTGGAGCATTAGGGTAGGTTATCTAGAAGCATAGAGGGGAAGTGGCTCGCAATAGGGTTCAGGGCCCTAAAGTGGTCGTCTAGGGTAACCTATTGTGGGTAGATTTAATATGTGATAACTTAATAAATTTACTAGGTATGACATTAATAAGATAATAATGGTTCACTGCCTGTGCCTTGAGTGCTAGTTCAGGCTAAGGATGGGAGTACGGAGAAGATGCATGTCTTTGCAGGGGGCGTAATGATATGGCATGATTGGATTCATGATTGTCTTCACGAAAGGAGTATATGATTTTGCATATGATCTTACTTGGGGTCCGGGGCCAAGAGACCATCCAAGGTAACCTAAGGGGTAGACTTATGTGATGACACTTCCCTATATGTGTTTTATGTTTCCTACGTGTGTTTTGGTGTCTTTGGTAGTTCATCTTGTTATGTCTTTTTGTGAACTTTGTACTCATTGCATTATGTAAACCCTTGCATTAGCCTTCCTTTTTTTGGATGTTTGTTGAGCGGAGCCTGGTGTCTATCTCCTTAGCACAGTGGGGTGGACCTCTGGGTTCCACATGGTCAGGTGGTACTGATTCATTTTACCATTGAGATTTAATGATCGTGTTCTTGCACCTAGATTATTCTTGATGTTGCTACCATGTTTACTATTTGGAGAGATTGCTTGTTTTCATCATGAGATGTTTATCATATGTTCTATCATGTATTGTCGAGACATGCCAACGAGAAAATTTAATTGTATATGTATTGTATTTGTCGGTTAATCCAGTATTACTCTCTTTAATATGTGTAGAGATGATGTATTTTCATGTATGTCATTATGTATCAGTTGCATCCCTTTGATTGTACTATTTCTTTACATAGATATAATGCATGTTCCTTATTATTTAAATGCATTGTATGTGATAGCTACTTTGTGATTCATGTTCATTTCATTATGGTTAATTAAAGAACTAGGAACACTTTGAGTTGGGTTTTAAAATGAACATAAGCTAAATCATGTAACTATGTTGTGGTGAAAACTTAGTAATGTCATTAATGTTGTTTAAAGTAACGTCTTGGGAACCTTTGAGAATGTTAGTTAAATTTAAGTACATTTATTTAATGGCTACACATGTTAATGATGATATTTAAACATACGTTTATTCTTTCTTCCGCATTCATGTTGTAATAGGTATGTTTAATGTTTAAAAAATAATTATTCCATCAACATTAAGACTAGTTAGGTTATATTCGCATGGGTTCCCAAGAGGGGTGTTACAATTTTATCCATTTCTCATGGTTAATAGAGTAGGTTTTATAATAGGCGATAGGGTCAATTGAATCCAAATTCTTTCATCAAACTCCCTTATTCTATCCCACTCCTTAAGGAAATATTTTAGATGACTCTTGGGTTTAGTTTTATCATAGTCTTTTTGGATCATTTATAGACCACCTTCTCTAGGTAATTATTCGGACCACCTTCTCTAGGTAATTATTCGGTCTTGATTGATATAGTGAAATGTAATATTCATCTTATTTGATCAAACTTGGGTGTAACTTGGTAAGGCACATCATCATTCTCCTCCTAAGTTTGTGGTTTAATTATATTGTTTGTTGTATTTTCAATTTTTATTTTCCAACTAACCTTCTAGGGTTGACATAATTCAAACCTAGTCCCCGGCCTAAGAAAAACTAGGCTAAAACCCTATGTGTGGCACTTGCTCGGGGATTCTAGAAAATTTAGGTTAAAATCCCTAGATGTGTCACTTACCTAGAGATTCAGACAATAGTTTTATCCTTCATGCAGATTTTACACCTTCTACATGATACTCCCCCTCCCTTCTCAAAGGTCAAGTGCACCAACATCCACATGTACACAAGAAATGTAGTTAGTTGACATCTTATGAACATTGAGCATATATATGGACATGTACCAAATTATAAAGTGGACATTTTCTTATCAAAACATATGTAAACATTGAATCTTGTTCATCTTACTAATGTCAAATTCATAATTTACACATTAATGTAACATATCATAGGTGGACCATTGTTCATCATTGCATTTTTGCAAAATATTGTAAGCATTGCATTAGTAAACCATTGTTCATCTGGAAAAGTAGAATAACATAGCAAAAGGGGTATGTAATATATCCTCCCCATTGTGAACCATTGTCCTCAATGATTTAAGTAGCTTCACAATAAAATTGAAAAAAATTTAAATCGTTATTAAAAAATATTCTTTAGCTATTATAAACATCAAACCAATAGAGAATCTATTGTGTATTTCATCATAATACTCCTAGGTTGCACTGTCTTTAGCGCATTGGTTCCACTAGACCTTACACTGCTTGATCTCCCTATTTGGTAAATGAAGCTTACATACTTTGCGCACTTTAATAAGCTCGATTGTGACCACACATGGGTCCTACACCTCCAAAGCATTCTAATCAATCATATGCTCAAAATATGACACATATTTCTAAAGATATGAAACATGAAAGGAATTATGTAACCAAACAAGAGGTAGTGGAAGAAAAATTTTGTACGCAACCAGATCAATGACTTCCAAGACCTCAAATGGTCCAATATATCTTGGTGCAAGTTTAGACTATTTTCTTAACTTAATAGTGGTTTTTTTGTGGCTTGACTCTTAGACGTAGTTTTTCCCCTACCACAAAGTGTCTCAATGTTCTTTTGGCATCAACATAGGCTTTTTGTCAATTGTTAGCTTCAGCTAATCCTTTCCTGATTAGTTGAACTTGTTCCTCCATTTTTTAGAGCATTTCAGGACCGAGGGTTATTCTATCCTCCAACTTGTCCCAATTGATAGGAGCTCTACACCTTCCATATAGTGCCTCAAATGATGCCATATTAATGGATGGCTGACATGATTTGGTGTAAGTGAACTCCACTAAGGGTAGATAGTTCTCACACTTATACTACAGCCATACAGTACATTCTCAAAAGGTTTTCTAGAACCTCGTTGACCCTTTCAGTCTAGCTATCTATTTTTGAGTGAAATGCAAAACTAATATTCAGTTGAGTACCTAGGGCTTGGAATGGTGTTTTCCAAAATATAGATATCATCCTAGAATCCTTATCAAATATTATCTTTTTAGGTATCCCGAGAAATGATGTGTACTCTATCTGTTAAATTTATGGGAATAAATTGAGTTACTTTGGTAAGTATCAACCATTACCAATATTGTGTTGTGCTTATTTTTGGACATAGGTAGACCCTAGATGAAGTCCATACTAAATATTTTCCATTTCCATTATGGAACTGCATTGGGCTGTAATAGTCCTACTGAATGGTGGTGTTCTTCCTTCACCCTTTAACATTCAAAACAACTAGCCAAAAATCTTGTAGCATCCTTACTCATGCCATTTCAAAAATAAAGGGTTTTAATGTTTGCAAGGAGTTTGGTGACTCTGGGGTGACCTGAGTATGGTGTTCAATGCACCTCTTTGAAAACCAATCTTCTCAGTTCAGAAGATTCTAGTATATACATTTGGCCATGGGATCTCAAAAGACCATCAGGTTTGAATCCTTCGTATATCAAGTCTTGCAGATTAGCCTAAAGAGCTTCCTTCACCTATTGATAATAATTATCGTCTCCTAGCTACTAAAGAACCAAAGTTCTAAAATATGTGTGTACAAATACTAGAGAAGATATATGTCTCCTTTGGCTTAATGCATCTACAACCCAGTTTTATTTCCCCTTAATGTAACTAATCTCAAAGACATAATTTGAAATCAATTCTAGCCACCTTATTTACAGATTGTTAAGGTTAGGTTGAGGGAAAAAATATTTCAATCCTTTGTGATCTAATTGTAACTCAAAGAGTTTATGTAGAAGGCCATGAGGCCACATTTGTGGTGCATGCGCAATAGATGCAAGGACAAGATTCTGAGGGGCGTAGTTTTGTTAGTAATTTTGAGCTTTTTAGACTTCTAGGAAATTACCTGCCCATCTTACATTAACACTCCCCATATTCCTTCCCCTGAGGCATATATAACCACCATAAAATGTCCTTCTACATTAGGTATTTTGATATAGGAGTTGTGGTTAGTTTTTCCTTGAGTGTATCAAAGGCTTTCTAGCACTTCTCCATCTACTTGAATTTCTTCCCTTTTCTTTGAAGTGGGGTGATAGGGTAAGTTATCTGGGAAATTCTATAACAATTTTTGGTAATATCCTGCTACACCATATAAATTCTTACTTCCTAAACATTCCTAGGGGTCGGCCATTCTATTATGGCATTTATCTTTGCAGGGTCTACTACTATTCCTTGGAAAATATGATATTCCCTAACTATTATACTTCCTTCTAGAAGAACGTGCATTTGGATAGTTTCCTGTACATTTTATGCTCATGCAACCGCTGCAATACTATTTGAAGGTGTTGGTAGTGTTCCTCTTTTTTCATGGAGTAAAACAAAATGTCATCTAGGAATACACAGACAAACTTGTCCAAGTAGTCTCGAAACACACTATTCATAAGGTTCATAAATGTTTCAAGCTTATTAGTGAGTCCAAAGGGTATAAATGTGAACTCATAATGCTCATAACAAGTTCTAAAAGTTTTTTTATGAATATCTTCGTCCTTCCGACACAACTAGTGGTATCCTAATCGCATATCTATCTTGGAAAATAATACAGTCCCGTGTATCTAATCAAATAGATCATCAATTCATGGTAAGGGGTATTTATTCCTTATGGTTACCTTATTCAACATACAGTAGTCAATGCATAAGGGTTTCATCCTTCTTCTTAACAAAAATTACGAGGGTACCCCAAGGTGATATGTTGGGTCATATCAACCCCTTAGCAATTTCTATAATCGTGCCTTCAACTCCATGAGTTTAGTGGTTTTCATTCTGTAGGGAGCCTTAGATATTGGTTCTTCTCTAGGGACCAATTCAATTGAGAAATTAAATACCTTTTTGGGTGCCAATCTGGGTAATTCTTTGGAAAACACATCCTGGTAGTCCCAAAGATAGGGATACTTTTCCATAAATGATTATTTTGATGCCCAAGTCTCTCCTAATCTTATCTCTTCCTGAGTGGTTATTTCAATAAGCATTAGCTTATTATGCATCATGATTTCCCCATATTTAGCTAATTATTCTATCCTAATAGAAAACAACTGACACATGTTCCTATAAATTTGTTTCAACAGCATGGTTGAAAGTTGTCATACTCTAACTTCTCATTGTACACCTTGTAATTTAACCTTGTTTCCTAAATAATCAAGGCATTCTACTATTTATTCAAAGCAATCAACCCTATCTCTATGTTCCATATCCAATTTATTCCTAGGATGATGTCATAAGAGCCTAGAGGTGCTACATACAAATGAACTTTTGTTGGGAAGCTAGGAATCTCATCATTGGCTTCAAACTGACATTGCTCTACCTAATCTCTTGAATGATTATCATATTCAACTAACCAAAAGTTGGCCATAAAACCATCTCTTTTGGGAAATTTACTCATTAACTTGGGGAAAATAATTTTTTAGTGTCTATTGTGTTAATCAATAGTGTAACAAGGTTTCCATGGAGTATAGGTGTTGTTCTTATAGGAGTGATCTAGAATTTTGCATGTCAGTTATCCACTATAGCATGGATACATAATTGAAAAGCTACCTCCTGGTGTGGTAATGGGGTTCTCTAATGCTACCCACCTTGATTTTTGGTCAAGTATTGATTGGCATAATGTTCGCCTCTACAAGAGTAGCAACCCCTAGCGCTCCTTTCTTTTTTGTACCCTTGATAGGGGTTTCCTTCTCTTACCTATAACTACCATAATCCTTTTTACCTCCCTTGAACTCCTCTCTTTTACCTTTGTATCCCTTATCATTCCTCTTAATTTAATCATGTTTTTCACCCTTATTTTTGAAAGGCTAAGATGTTTGTGTCCATTTAGCTCTCTTTTTATTCATTTCCTTGATGTCATCACCTCTCTTGAGTTTTCTCTCTTATCTTACTACCATCTCATATGCTTTATTTGTGGTGATAGGGCCAAGAACATCCATTGTTCCTCCTATTCTATTATTCAGACCCGTGATGAATTTTTACACCCTAAATTGTTTGTCTTTTTGCATATGGGTACATACTTCAATAATTGGGTAAACGTTTCCTAGTATTCATGGACATTTAATTCCCCTTGTCTAAGGTTATAAAAATCCAAGGCCTTTTGGTCAAAGAATAGTTATGGTAGCTATCTTTTCCTAAAGTGTTCCACAAACTGGTCCCACGTGATTTAACATATTCAAGCCCTAATTCCACCCTCTTATTTCCCCACCACGTGGCTTCCTCACCAAATAACTGATAAGCACACCACACTATCTTGGAGCTCTTCGTGTTGTCATTAAGTTCAAAATTATTTTCCATTTCAGTCAACCAGGATTTGGCAATCCCCCTTGACACTGAACCCTAAAAATTTGGGGATTTGACTTTCTTCATGTCATTAATTATATCACATGCTACTTTCTTCCTCCTATCAAATCGGGTATGTGTGAAGGTATGGGTATTTGAATGTTCCCCTTAGTGTGTATTGTGAGTAGTAGTATTTTGTCTACTATAACCTTCCCTATACATGGATTCTTGCACTTCCTCCCTTGTTCATTTTTGTTTTTGAACCTATTGTTCTAATGTTCTAAGTCTATCTTGTGTCTCTTGCATCACGACAAGAATTTTGTCTAGTTTTGTTGTTGGATTTTTTGTAGGCCCAGACTCTTTGATATCATTATGTGTATATTCCATTCTTAGATTTTAGTTTCTTGTAATAGATATCAAAATTTGTTTTAAAATTCTATTTTAATATCTCATTTCTATAGTATTACAATAACACGTCTATAAGAATTTAAATAACAAAGATTTCAGGACAACAAAATTGTCCTTTGCATTGATCACAACAAAAAGTTATTGTATGTACATTTTTTAGCACCTACTAACACACCAAAAGCTTCTTCATGAGCTTATTACATCATTTAATAATGAGTTTCTCTTGCTCATCAATTTCAAAAGGAGATACAAGTTTATTTTCCCAGGTTGATGTAGTTCCTCCCATGGTTGCATTTTGTTCCATGTTATTTTGATCCAAGTTAGACTCTTGTTATTTTTGTGGCTATGATGTGATTAGACATTGCATGGTGTGATGCATTTGGTTAGAATACATTATTTTGGCTTTACCAGTATCATTGAGTTAGATGTTAGAATATATTGTTGCTTACCATTTTGATCATATTTGCATGATGATACTTTCAGGATGTGACATGATGCTTTATGATGATATCTAGTGTAGTTTGTATTCGAGAACATTGGATTATGGTATTATGATGATTATCTCTGATTTCCTATTATATTGTGCCTTTTTATCGATGGATATCTGATTTGAGGTTTTTCAATGCTTAACGCTAAAATGATGTGAAATGATTATTTTAATGCTTTAATGTTTAATTTAAATGACATGTACATTGAGGATTAAATATGGAACGACCAATGTCATGACATTCTAATACATACAAATGATCGCATCACTAGAGCGCCATTGTTCCATTAGGCGTACTTTGATTATTCATGTATGTATTTTGGATATTTATATATTGTGATCAATTGTCCTTGATGTGTGCATGTTTTAGTGAACAGGAACCAGACACTATTTTGCTTGAGCTCCAGGTTTGAGTGTCTTATCCCCGACAGTGACACAGGAGATAGTTTCACTAGTTGTTCATGATACAGCCAATATTGTCCATGTATAGACGATGTATCCTTATTTGATATATTATACATCTGACGCATTTGAGTAAATCCAAACTTCATTTGCATATTGTGATATACCAGTATATGTGTGTGCATTTAGAGTTTATGCAGTTGTTACGGTTGAGTTACAATTAAATGTTGATTTAATTGTTTTGGGGTTGTTTTTATTTACCGACAAATTTGTCATAGTTGAAATCTATTTAATTGGAATTAGATTAATTTATCCAGTGGGATTTTCGAGAATTCTATAGTTTGTTTTAATTTATTTTATTGATTTAATTTTAAGTTCTTTTTGGTATTTTGGCAAAAAAGTAATTTTATATTGGGGAAAAAGATTCATTTTCCTCACTTTTGCTTTGGGAGAAATTAGATTTTGCTCTAAATTATTTTGGAGAAAATCACTAATTTTCTCATTGTGTTTGATCCGCTCGTCAGATTCATATGGGTAGCGGCTTGCTGCATTTGTGCTGCAATTGCTCCCATTTGTCTGGAGTTGTTTCAATTTTCACAAAAGATCCATTTTCTTCCACTCATTTCTGCATTTTCCTCTTTATGTGAGGTAGGGCATCTTGTATCTTTTGATTCACTTCTTCTTGTGATTCCAAGTAAAATGTTTTAGTTTTGTGGGTTGAGAATTAGCATTCCCCCTCAATCTCTTTGTGTTTTGTTGCTCGATTGGATTTTTATGAACATTTCATTGTTGTAAAATTAGAATTGGTGGATTTTTGTGGTGTTATGCTGCTCGTTTTATTTTGTGTACCTGAAACAGAAAATTTATTAGACAAACAAGTTTTTGGATACCTTAGAGCAAATGGGTTTTAATTTCGAATCTTGATTTTGAGTTTCATTTTTGGACATTTTTTGGATCACCTCGATTTGTTTGCTTCCTAGAATTGTCAATTGCCATGATTGGCATTATTTGTATGTTGGCCTTAATGATATCCCATGATTATCGTAGGATCGTTCTATCAGAATGGATTATGGACATTCTGAGTAATAGTTATCGCAATCCAAACTCACCCATTTGATAATTAAATGATGATTTTTATACCTCGACAGTTTTTGCCCAAATTTGGGGTTTTAGTGTATTTTGTGGCTTGTTAAGCCTTCCTCGTGTTCTAACGAGATGTTTGATGGATTTCATTTGAATCCATGCTCTTGGCAAAGTGGCCAATCGAGCGACTCGGTGTTTGCACCTTATATTGCATTTGTTCAGTTTTCTTGTCTTGAGTGTTTGGGATTGAATTGTCCTTCGGTTATTGTTGGACGGTTTGTTGGTGCTTAAGTTATCTATGTCCTTGTTGCAGACCAAGTAGACATTGTGGTTATGCTCATGTCCTTGGTGTAGACCGAGTGGACAAGCTATGATTCATCACGTCCTTGGTGTAGACTGAGTGGATGAAGTTTTGTACTCATGTCCTTGGTGTAGACCGAGTGGAAAAGCTCATTGTTTTGGTCTCCTTTTGATGTTGAGTCTTAGGACTAAGTGCATCGAATAGGTATAGGGAGTAGCTCCTTGCATGGATCTCGACTTGTAAGTGTCGGTGTAGAACATGTTAAGGAGTTCTTAAAAAGTGATAACATAATAAAATGAATTGGGTGTAAACATTAAACAAGATTAATTGGAAATGATTGAATCCCTAGATGTCATGAGTGACTCATGTGTGAGGTAGATGGTATTGTGGAAATCATTAAATCCTCAAATGTCATGACTGACCCGTGTGTGAGGTAGATGATACTTGAGTCTCAGATGTTAGTATTGACCCATGCGAGCATGGATACTCCCTATGCTTAGTACTCTTGTGTCTAGGTCCAGTCGTAGTGAGTAGTACCCTGGTGTATTGTAGTTGTGTTACACCTTTATTGTACTTTGGACATTGGTCCACATGTTGAGTGTTCGCCATGTGTTATTGCATTGTGCATCTATGTGGTTACTTTGGGGTCATTGTACCACCCTCTGAGCTTTGCATATGATTGGCGTGTGTTAGCCATTCTGTGTGTGTGTGTGTGTACCTTATGTTTATGGTCGGATGACTATCTTTGCTAGCACGATGGAGTGGGTCTGAAGGTACCATGTGGTTGGGTGGTGTTGCACACCACTGCTAGGGATTGGTGTACAAGTGGCAAGCTTCTTCTAATAACGGAGTTCTGAGCATGATGTGCTCCTCCTATCCCTTGCTTTACATTTTAGAGATTTATGGTTACATGTTGATATGCTTAGAAGATTAGCTTTGATTTATAATGTTACTATTTATATCTAGTGATTATGGCCTCGATCATGTGTATTTGGTACTCCCTGGTGTGGAGCTAGGTGTTTGTTTACTAGTCGTACGTTGGTGTCGACTTAGGCATTGTGCTTTTATTTATCCAATTTTGATATAAATTTACATATTGGTGCCTATGTCTGAACTAGTGTATGCGCTAATTGACATTTGCGCTATAGTATGACGTTTCCGACCCACTGGACAGAAAATTTTTGTCTCATATGTTTACCAGTGAATTTAATCGACGTTTGCAATGAACTGGTGCCTGAGCTTTGCATATGATTGGTGTGTGTTCCTCATTCTTGGTGTGTGTGTGTGTGTGTGTGTGTGTGTGTGTGTGTGTGTGGTCAGATAAATATCTCTACTAGCACGATGGAGTGGGTTTGAAGGTACCATGTGGTTGGGTGGTGTTGCACGCCACTGCTGGGGACCGGTGTACAAGTGGAAGGCTTCTTGTAATGACGGAGTTTTGAGCATGATGTGCTCCTTCTATCCCTTGCTTTACATTTTAGAGAAGTATGGTTACATGTTGATATGCTTAGAAGATTAGCTTTGATTTATAATGTTACTATTTATATCGAGTGATTATGGCCTCGATCATGTGTATCTGGTACTCACTGGTGTGGAGCTAGGTGTTTACTAGTCGTACATTGGTGTCGACTTAGGCGTTGTGCTTTTATTTATCCAATTTTGATAGAAATTTATAGATTAGTGATTGTCTGAACTAGTGTATGCGCTAATTGACATTTGCGTTATAGTTTGGCGTTTCCGACCCACTTGACTGAGACTTTTTGTCTCAAATGTGTACCAATGAATTTAATCGACGTTTGCGATGAACTAGGGCCTATGCAGATTGGCGTCTGTGTCTGCTTTGGCATCTACACTTCTTTTGGTTGTCCATTCTAGTTTGAACATCAGGCATATTGTTTATGCTTTTTTGGTGGTTCCTTATTGGTTTCTTGATGGTTAGATGGTAATGAACATGTATGTTTAATTATCTTAGGAGACCTCTTTTGGGTTTAAAATGAATCTATGTTTAGTTGGATTTCGAGGATGGTTTAGCCTCTTCTATGTATAGTCATGAGTTATTGTTAGCTTAGCTTGTTGTGATTCGTTGGACGTTGTCTAAGTTTTTGTTGGGCGGTCTCGTGAACGTGTGTAACCCATTCTGAGAATGTTTTGGGTTGTCATGGAATCCCTTGGGAGTGAGTAAGACTTTAGCTTGAGCACGATCATTTGATGATTGTTGTTTGTTATAAATTTGCTTATGCATTATGGTTATGGTTGCACTTATGCACATGATGTTATATCTATACTTTCCAAAAAAAAAAAAAAAGTGCATATTTGACCATGTGTTCTGAGGGTTCCTTGGTGGGCATTACATGTTTTCTCATGTTTGTTTGGTCCTATTTTAGTTCCTTCCTCATTAATATTTTCTAGTTTTACTTATGGTTTTGGTTCCATCTTAGCTATAATAGCTGACTTGATTTCTTCTTTACTAGAAGTGTCCATGCACACCTTTCCTTCCAAAGACGTGCTATAGCTTCATCCATAGTTTCCAGTTTAGAGAGTGGTGAGCGGCAGGAGTAATCATGTTTGAGCCTAAGTGGCCAAAGTCATACCTAAACTAGGTCTTGAACCCTCTTTTGCTTGGTAGCATCTATCCACATCCTAAAATCACCCAAAATGCTTTGTTTCAATTTTTCGATTTAAGTTATTTAATGGTGAACCCTAAGTTCAGTGTCGAATTGACTAGCTCTAATAACATATGTAACATACTATTTTTTTATGCAAGAAAATAACTCGGCATTACTTCTTGTAAAACAAAATCTATGCAGATAGCAATAACTTTTTTGTTATATGAAAGAAAACTATAAGAACTGATCAATTTTAAATATGAAGTATTTCATATTTGCAACAAATAACTCTTAAGAATTAAAACTAAATATATATGTATATCTTTATCTCTGTCAATAGCATTTAGCAAAACAAGTACTGAAGGAAAGATAAGAAGCCTAATACAATCTAAAGCATGTCGGGGTGTTTTCAAGTATATCTAACTATCTACTAGAGGGGGAGCATCATCGAGGTGCTTTACACCCAACCATGAACCTGATGGTTCCCCACATATCCTCCATCTAGAGAACGGCCCTGCCTATTTGAGGGTGTAACATATGATGGATCTACTATCATCTAAGCACTAGTGTTTAGGCCCTACATGACTATTCAGTCACACACTAGGGTAACTCCTATCTAGGATGACCTTACTAAGTAAGAGGTGTAATCGGGCCATATGAAGGAACAGTTGCTTGCTAAGCAAAGTGTCACCTTGGCCAAGGATCAATGCACATATGTATACATGTATTAATTCAACATATTATCCATGGCTCATATTATTCGTGGGTACACATATACGTACATAAAAGTGTGTGTGTGTGTGTGTGTGTGTGTGTGTGTGTGTGTGTGTGTGTGTGTGTGTGTGTGTGTGTGTGTGTGTGTGTGCGCGCGCGCGTGTGCGTGTGTGTNATAAAAGTGTGTGTGTGTGTGTGTGTGTGTGTGTGTGTGTGTGTGTGTGTGTGTGTGTGTGTGTGTGTGTGTGTGTGTGTGTGCGCGCGCGCATGTGCATGTGTGTCTATATGTGTCTCTTAATTCATGTACAAATTTAATTATGTATCAAATTGTCAAAATAATTTGAATAGAATATCAACTTCATTTCAAATGATAAGACCTCAATTTATAATCATTCAATCTCTTATTAAAACTTAATTAAATGTGAGTTTATTATAATCTTAAAAGATTTGTGAAAAGAAATAGAAAACCCCTACCAGTTCAACTAACCTTCTGCGGTTGACATAATTGAAATCTAGTCCTTGACCTGAAAAACTAGGCTAAAACCCAATATGTGGCACTTGTGCATTCTAGAAAAAATAGGTTAAAAGCCCTAAACGTGGCACTTGTGCATTCTAGAAAAAATAGGTTAAAAGCCCTAAACATGGCACTTACCTAGAGATTCAAATGACAGTTTGATCCTTAATTCAGATGTTACACCTTCTACCTAATGATACTCTCCCTCCCTTCTCGAAGGCCAAGGGCACATGCATCCACTTGCATACAAGAAATGTTTCAGCCTACATCTTATGAACATTGAGCATATACATAAACATGTAACAAATTATAAAGTGCACATTTGCTTATCAAAATATATGTAATTCTTGAATCGTGTTCATACGGCCAATGTCAAATTCATCATTTCCATATTAATGTAACATATCATACCTAAATTACTATTCACCATTGCATTTTTCCAAAATATTGTAAGCATAGCTTTAGTAAACCATTGTTCATCTGGAAAACTAAAATAACATAGCAAAACATGTATGCAACACAAGTATCAATCATTTTATTACCTTTTTAAAATAGTTGTGTCAAGTTGTTTGTGTTGTCCATACATACCTTTTCCCCAATCACAACATATGAGTTTAAAGGTTTGGTAAAATATATCTAAGAATCGAATATATCATCCTATTGAACTTTTTGACGTTGTCATGTTAATAATCCAGTGTTTAAAATGTTGTGTAAATGCCTTCAAAAATTATTATTGCTGAAGTGTTGAGATTAGTCCTCCATCAATACTACTTCCTTGGCATCCCCAACCTCTAACCCCCAATGATTTTTCTTTGGGCTTAAGTTTTGTTTCTTTGTTGAAAAATCAAACTTGGTTGTTCCATCATACCATCCATTTGATCCTCAAACACTCAATTCTTTGCATTCTAAAAACTTTTTATTATTTTAACAACAAAGTTCTAGCATCTCATTTGCTACCCCAAACTCTAAAGTCTAGATTATTTACCTTATATCCTTTCTAGTGGAGGACTATTAGACTTGTGCTTCCCCTACTACCATTTCCATGGCATTCCCAAGCTTTAATTCCGAAAATTTGATGTGTCAAAATTTCAGTAGTTAGATCATACAACCTAGCTTCCTAAAGTTAAAAAGATCTATGGTTTGAAGGAAAGTATTCCTAAATATAAATAGTACTCAAATCATATTAAGTATATTTGTGTGAGGATTCATTCTAATTTGATTTGTTATATCTTTTAAAGATCTTTGACAACACCCTCCCAAGCTTGGCGAGGGGCAAGATATAGAAAAGGTCTATCATCCTTTTGCTCATTGACCTTTTCCAATCCTTGATGTGAGGATGGCCATCTATTTGTTTGACAAGAGCCTCGGGGTTAGGGGTTATTGTAAAAAAAAAAAAAAAAACAAACAAACAAATCAGTGACTCTATTGGAGAGAGCTCGGTGCCTTAACTCATACTTTATTCTCAAAGTTGTAATGTTTTTACTAGCAGATTGAACTCAAATTATTTTTACCTTCAAATAGTTTCAATTTGTTCGAGGATTTTGTCCTCTCTAAAGAGGTGGTGACTTTATTACGAGGATCCAATATGTGATGTAATGGTCCCTGATATGGTAGATCTAAAAGTGATCTAGAAGAGATTATGAGAATGTATGATTTATTTTATGAAAGGAATCATTGACCATATGTGGATCTCAGATGCAGCAGATCTCGACATTTCTTAAAGCAAAGAGTGAATATGTCAAACTAAGAATATAGTCTAAAATGTGGCTAGATCTGATTATAAGATTTAATAATACATTTAACGGCATAGCTTTGTCATGTTACGAGCAGGAGACAAAATTCTCCATTGCATTCATTTGGTGGAATTGTATAATAGCATCATGAAGGTTTAAACCTACTCAAGATGATTGTCGGTCTTGTACACATTCAGTAAATGTGTAAGTTGAACTTTTAAAGTGTGTTGTGCCGAATATATTAACATTTAGCTGTCAACCTTTTTATCTTCAACTAGATCCCAAGAAAATTACCATATACTATAAACTTCTTTCTCGATCCCATATAGTATATAATCGCATCAAAATTTCCAATGATTTAGATCTTCCCCTCCCAGAAAAGATAATTTTGTCCTCGCCTTCAGGATGTTTGTACAGGAACTAAACAATGAAGGGGTCCTTTTTGCTATTATGCTTGCTATTAAGTTGGTCACATTTCACAAGTATGCAGTAAACGGTCACTAAATTCAAATTGTTATAAGGCAGGAAGCCTGTTTTCAGCTAGAGCAATGTTTCGATGAGGAAAAAAGATTATCCCTAAGGAGAGAGGAATTTTTACTTCATCGAAATAATCTTTGATTCTTGTGTACGGATGTGCCCCTAGTTTAACTCTTTAAGCTGATGATGTGCCCCTTACTACTGTTCCTACCAATTAACTTTTCTGGTCCCAATAGTCCTATTAGAATGGAGAAAAGTTGGGATAATATCTCTGCTCAATTAGCTCTTCTGATGTATCAGAATGTGGTTCTTGGAGGTGATTTTAATGTTACGATGGGATCGTGGTAAAAAAGAGTAGACTGGTCAGGATCTCCAAATCTGAATTAGACTTCTAAAATTTTTACAGCTGAGGATGGTCTGGTGAGCCTCGGGGTTAGGGGTTATTTGCTGCTCTTCAAATTAAATTGCTTCTTTTACCCGATTAATCCTTTGTCTACGTCTGAGTATGATCACTGCAAATCAGATCTGGTCTTACCTGCTTTGTTCTGCGTTCAATTCAGAATTCGGAATCTTTTTCTAGTCTTTGTTGATGTCTTCTCCCAAGGCCTTTCTTCTCCCTCTTATGTCTCTGAATGAGGAGGAGATGCACCCCTTCATTTGGCAAGGGACACCTCCTTTCTAGTTAATTGCTGCCCTTTATCATGGTCAGCTCTTCAATATTTATTGTGCCTTCCTAGTTGGGTCGACCTCTTGTCAAAAACTATTTATTATTATTATTTTCATTCACTAGTATAAGGCTTTGATCTCCTACTTCGGCAGAGGCATGACATGCTTGGGGATACTTTGATTAGGTGTCTCAAGGCTCACCCCCTCTATTTGGGTTTTGAGGTATCATATATCTAATCTCTGTAGTATGGAGAGGGAGTTGTGAAAGTAGGAGTTCCCCCTATAGATTTCTTGAGAGGTAATTGTGAAAGTTTCTTGTCAATATATAAGCACATTATAAGAACCAATAAATGTCTTGTGAGATCTTCTATCCTTCTAACATGGTAGCAAGAAATATTGACAAAATTTCGCAGAGCTCTTGAGCTTTACTAAATAGTTCCCTCAATTTCCACCAATTATTAGTCATCACTTTCAACCAATTCTAATTACTCTTCATCGAAATGTATCAATAATGTGAATCTTTCCAATAGGCATGCACTTATATCCCTTGAATCACTTCCCTCTGTACCTAAATCATTTCTAGTGTAAATAAGCAATGATAATAAGGCTTACCATAATATACGCTTCTAAAACCAATAAATGTTTTGTGAGATTTTACATTGATTTACCCATATATTTATCAATATTTGTTTTGTGAGACAAACTATCGATTTAACATGGTAGCAAGAAATATTACATTAATATTTCATTAATTGCAACAGGGTAGCAAGAAATATTGACAAAATTCCTTAGTATGCTTGATCTTCAATTAGCAGTTCTCTAAACTTCTGTCAATCCCTCATCATCACTTTCAACCAGTTCTAACTAATCTTCATTGAAAATATCGATCATGTGAATCTGCCAATGGGCATCTACTTATATCCCTTGATACACTTCCCTCTGTGCTTAAAACAGATCACTTTCAATGTAACCAAGAAACAATAGTAAGGCTTCCCAATAAAAATTTGGGTTTCTAAGAACAAAACTAAGCTGCTAAGGAATTTTAGAAGAGGATACTTGATTCTTGGTAATCTTTGAATAAGCTTTTGTTTAAATGACCTCCTAAAAACATCCTTCAAACCCTGGGCACAGCTTCAGACAATAATGCCAAATAAAGGCAATTTTCACATGGACCTGTTGGAACCTATGCCCAGTTCCAACATATTTCAATGTATTTTTATGGGAATAAATGCAGTTGGAACATTAATAGCTTCAAGTGACATTTGACAAAAGTATCAACACATGATGTTCGGTCTTTTAAAATTCATTGTCAATGTAACCCACCAAGAATTATCTCTCTTGAGGCATTTGCAAAAAGAAAAGTTGAAACAACAAGGAATAATATTGGATCTTCCACAAGGTCATCTACCAACTCTAGGGTTTTTCATCCTTGGATAAGAATGAACAATTTTTACAACATCACACCAATATTTCTACAAACTCAACAAACTTTGGAGAGCGCATAATTCAGAAAAATTGGTCATATACACAACAGAAAGGTAGTAATCAATTTCTTATATTCTCCATCATGAAATTTAATGCTTCAAGGTCCCCGTTGTTGATGCCATTCATGTTGTATGCCTTGTCTTCAAAGCCTAATCATACAAGAGCCAATAGGTTGATATGCATGAAGACCTAATGCAAGATGTATTGAACTTTCCAAGCATCATAAAAAGTGGAGAAGATTTGTACTATTAGTATTATGTTAGATGTGTAGATGATACAAGAGACCACACGTTGAACAATTTGTCTATGACATCAAGATGTGACAGGGACTTCCTCAAATCTATGGATGCATTTATAAAAGCAAAACCAATACAACTTCTCCCATTTGATAGCAGCAAACAAGAATGGATAATGATATCTGGTGCAATTTAGTACTGATAATGTTGCCAAATATGTGGCTGCCAACCAACTTCTGATGGCTTCGATTCAGACCATGTGTTGCACATGGTCTTGATTATAACCTAGAAGACATTGACAAGATTCCATAGGTTGCATCTGCAATAAAGGAGAGATCCACCACAATATTTGGATATCATCACATTAGGTTGCTCAACAAGATGAGGAACTTCTACTAAGGGGGAAAATTTATTCATCCATGCATGATTAGATTTGCCACTCATTCTTGCATTGTGAAATTGTGCATAAAAGATGAACATCAAACAAACAATTTTCACCAAAGAGAATTAAGTCCAATTTTGTCAATCCACTGCATGTTATATACATTGCATGCCTTGTCTTTTATCACTCCTTTAGAATGGACGCAAATTGAAAAAAGTGAATTTCAAAAGCCACCAATCAGAGTATTGAGAATGGGAAACATCTCCCATGGGCTATTACAAGGCGTTGATATGGCAAATGAGGCACTATGGTCCAAATAACATGTTGACGAGGACGAGTACACGCTAATATGGGAGATTATTGCAACAATGGGGATGAACAAATGCATTCTTATGTATGTGGCACTAAATACTATTTAAATCCAACATTTTTATGGTGAATCAATCAAGGATGGCATCAAGGTGATAAAAAGGTTTGTCTTTTCCTAACGAAGAGAATTAGTGGATAGGTACAACAATGTTGTCAGTGGACTAGCATGCAACAGGATTCTTCTTCGCTATGTGATATCAACTCAATGGAAAATTAAAAAACAAGCACTAAATTTAAATTGATAATTTGCAATCAGCTTTTGTTTTTTTGCTTATTAAAATTTTGAAATACATTACAGATAAAATATTATTAAAATGTTTCCATTTTGCAACAAATCAATTGTCGAGGCAATGATGGAAATGCATATACCGAGTCAACCAAATAATTTTATGGTTTGCAAGCATTCTTGGAATATGTTGAACACAAACACTCCAGGAAACACAAACTACTTGGCCCAAAACCAAATGAATGACAACTTGTATCTTTGACTCGCTAAAATACAAGTCAATAGTTAACAAGTGAACTACTCAATACTATTATACTTTTATTGGGTTGCTTATTTTAACTTTTAATGTTGCAATCAGTTTGACTTTATTTAAACTAAAATATTATAAATTTATGTCATAATAATACCCAGTAGGGACACCCCCATTCATGTGATTTCAAGATTAAACTGCCCACTAATCAATAAGTGGAGATAAGATGGATTCCACCTCGAGAGGGAGAACTCAAACTGAACTTCAATGGTGCCACCAGAAGCAATCTAGTGTCATTACAAGTGAGCTGTGTCTTCAAAGGCTCTCTAGGTAATGTAGTTAAAATTGTTTCGAAGAAGCTACAACCAAAACCAACAACAAAGTTGAGGCCTAAGCACTCATCCTAGGACTTTCAGTTACTAAAGCATGTAATATAATTAAAATAAGGATAGAGAGACATTTGATGGTAATAATACTTAGCCCCCACAGAAGGCAATCTCCAATCAGAAAATAAACATAATTTTGAAAGAGGCTTAGGACCAGTGTAACCCGGGGACGTGTCCCTGCCTAAACCCAAGCGTTACTGGAACGGGGACATCCTCGGGACTTGGGGACATCATTCCCAAGTTTCCTCGGCACCACTTGTTAGCCACCAAATCTCCGCCAGAACACGGGGACATCTCGGCATCGCCGGAACATCAAGGGGGGCACTCAGGTGTCCCTCAACCATTTCGGGGACGCCTGGGGATCCCCTGATGGCAGACGTTTTTTGCCACGAGTTTTTGAAAAAAACATATTTTTTAATTACTTTTTGGGTTCTATTCGAACCCTAAGTATATGTGGGGCCTATCTAAGGCCTTCCAAGCCTACAAAAGGCCCTCCAAAGCTTCATTTTTATTCACATTTTCATTTCTAATTATTTGCTACAGCTAGAAGAAGAGGAGTGAAGAGCTGAGAAAAGAGTGATTGGGGGAGTGAAAGGAGTGATTGCAAGTGAAAGAGGAGTGACAAGGAGCAAGAAGAAGGGGAGGAAGATTTTTCACCTTGTTGAAGAGATTTTTCGAGCATAAGGTAGGGTTTTTAACTGTTTTTATTTTATTTTCTGATTTTCATTTGTAAATTTAAATTGTAATTGTTTTTGTTCAATGTTGTTTCAAATTTCAATGATTTTTTCTTTTTTTTGTTTCATTTTGTAAATCATATTTTATGTTGAATCTTAAGGGTAAAATGAAGAATCATTATGATTCTCCATTTTGCCCTCAAGAGTCAAGATTGAATCAAATTGTAATTGTTTTTGTTCAATGTTGTTTCAAATTTCAATATTTTTTCATTTTTTGTTGTTTCATTTTGTAAATCATACTTTATGTTGAATCTTGAGGGCAAAATGAAGAATCATTATGATTCTCCATTTTGCCCTCAAGAGTCAAGATTGAAAAATTAATTTAAATTTTGTTTTACAATTTGAAATTTGTTAAAAAATTTAAAATTTAGAATTTTGATTTTTTTTATTTTGAAGTAGGCTGAAACTAGGTGCTTATTGAATTTTTTTTCATTTTGTGAAATGCAATGTCACAATACGCTCCCATAGTCATGATATGAGTGAGAGGATGAGATGGAAATTCATTCTTATGGTGCAAGTCAATCAGAATAAGAACCTAAGCATGAGGATGAGGGGGGTGAGCATGGGCCAAATCCGAAAGGCCAAACTAGTTCCATGGCTAGTGCACCAGTTGCTACTGATTGCCCCTCCCAGCTTTTGGCAGAGTTTGCTAGGGGTCCTTATGATCCAAATCTCCTCTCAGACAGTTTGCATTATAGACTCATCCACTCTCTTAAGAGGAACAGACTTGCCTCTAGGAGAGCAAAGAAGCTAGTGGTTGTACATAGTGCCTTGTGTATCATTGACCGCAAGACACGTGTGTACAAAGAGAGCCCAGCAACATGATGGGAGGTAGAGCCAAAGGAGCCATCACAGATTGATGAGGATGAGGATGCAACGATTTCAGATGTAGGGCTGGTTGATGTTCCTTTGGCGGATCTTGACCATGAGGAGTGTAGTAGTTCCAGTGATGAGGAGTTTGCCTAGAGGCCCAACCTCTCGAGGTATAATTACAGGCCTCCCTTCTCTACATTGACATTTTGTACTTGTTTTGATATCATGCTACTCATTGTAATCATCTTTAAGATATCTTTGATATAATAGAAATCTTCCATTTACCAATTTGACAATTTAAATTTTTATTTAGTATTGAGTATTCTAATTTCTAATTAGTAATTCAATATTCAAAACTCCAATGTTCATCGTTCAATGTTCAAGTATTTACTATTTACATTTAGTATTTGGCATTTGCAATTTTGCTATTTTACTTCTTAATAATCTTATACATATTTTCATAACTAGCATTTTAAGTACTATATATATAGTATATAAGGCACCGCCCCCCACTGTCATCCCCAAATTGAGGCCCTTTGGTCCCCCTTCCCAGAAACCCGTCATGTCGTCCCCGACGGGTGGGGAAACTATGCTTAGGACATCTTGGAATCATTCTCTTCGTATACAATTTCCAATTGTTATAGGTAAGGCGACAAGGTGGTAGACTGTATTAGAAGGTGACCTCACCTAAGTAATATTTTGGGGGAAAAAATAATGATGTTTTTTGGCAATGGTTTAATCCTCACTTAATTTGAACTCTTCTTTGTTCATTCATTCTTACTGAATGTGATAGACCCCTTGCAAACCTGGTAGTCTCCAAAGACGTGGAGAAATCATCATACAGCCTATATCCCAGCCACTTTTTGCAAAATGCTAGATTATCTTGTAAAGTTGAGGTGCTTCTAAGAGCAATGGCCATGGAATAGTATATCCAATGTGGTGGGAATTATTACAGATGGTTTTTACAAGAGAAATTGAGGAAAATAGGCCATGCAAGGTATTATTCTTTCAAGAGGGAGACATATTAGAAGCTACAAAGTAGGTGCTGGAGCAAGATTTCATTGAAAAGGCTGCCTACCAATCACCAAATTAATTTGGATATCCCTCCAATGTTTGGTTCAAACATCTTCATTATCACTTGTTACAAGGAATTAACAAAAGATTTAGGTTGACATTACATCTAAAATAAGCATAGACAAAGAATGACAAAGGTGGTGGATAGAGTACACCCAATTAAGATGGTGTCAATCCTATTTATAAGCCTCAAATTCCATGGGCCAGAATCTATGGACACAATGTGAGATAGAAGGGCTCTTACAAACCGATAATGAATATGTTGACTCTTAGTGAACCAATAAAGCATTCCATGCATCAAGAGAGATTCAATATTGCAAGAGACACAAAAGCTATCAAGTTTTTGTAGCATAGAGCAGGGCTATTCAAGTAGGAGGATGGGACCTACAGATCTTTTACCATCAGCACAAATAGTAAATAATGGCCATGGATTTAATATTTGTTCAGTTGCTGGTCGTGAGGCTTTTTGCTTACCAAGTATAGTTTGGAAATGCTGCAAAATTGTATCCCCCTTTCCACTTTGGAAATATAAAAATTCAGAAACGGGGGCTCAATAGCAGTTTTGTTAGAAAAACACATTACACACAAGCTCAAGACTGCGTTGTCAAAGAATAGATTGTAGGATCCACGATAGAACACAAAATATTCAGATTAGATACAAGTACTTTACTTCATTGCTAATTTCAAAACATGATGATAAAAACTTGTACAACGACCTCCTAATACTGTCACTAGTCAATGATGTAAGAGGTGATAGCCAATGTGGGATAAAGTTATAAACCCATACACCCAAATGTCCACATTATGTACTATTACAATATTATGTTATGCATGTGGGACACAAATCCTCATAATGTAACATTAACATGCCAACATTCCCTCTTACTGTGAAATTGAAGGATTTACAACACATCCCTATAAATAGATATGATGACAACTTCCCCTTCATAGCATGCTCTTTGAGCCACAGCTGCTCCTAGAAATTGACAAACTTGCCCTCCGTCAATGGCTTGGTGAAGGTATCTACCACTTGATCCTCAGTCCCAAAATAGCCAATCCAAATCTTCTACAGCCCCAACAGTTCAGTAAACTTGTGTTACTTGATCACGTTATGCTTAGTTCTTGTCAATCTAAAGAGCAATCTAATTGTCACAACAATCACTTGGCACATCTTTTAGCACACGCAAGTGATCCAAATTTCACATAACCACACTACTACATTCGATGCATGAGCTACTCTAATGTACTTTGCTTCTAATGTTGATTTCAAAACAATATTTTGCTTCTTGAAAGACCATGAGATAATGAATCTCCCAACATGAAGACATCCCAAAATAGACACCTTGTCATTAGGATCTTCTACCCAATCTAAATCTATATAGCCATAAGAATGCATTAACCTCCTCTCTTGAACTCCAATCCAAAATCCAAAGTTTACTTGGACAACATTCTAATGACAAAAGAAATATTAGGACAATTGTAGGCAAGATAAAGCAAACTTCCCACAAGACAACGATATTTTTTAGGATCCACCACTTTGTCCCTGAATCTTTTGTCAACTTAATACAAGCATCACTTTGGTAACTTTCACTTCATCGACCCTAAATTTTGTCAACAGTTGATTGGCATACCTACTTTGAGAGCCAACAGATCTCTCATGTTCCTGCCAAACTTGCAAAACCAAAAATAGTGAAGCAACCCAAAATTTGTCATCTTGTACTAGGAAATTATTTGCTTTTGTTTCAACAATTAAACCACCATTGTTCCCTATCAAAATTAGATTACCACATAGTGAACAATTATGAGAATATCTCTATCAATCATCTCAACATAAATTGGGCTCCTTTTGGAAGTTATTGAATTCCAATTCCTAGAGATGTTGACCAATCTTCCCATTCTATGCTTGAGGTGCCTACTTCAAGCATTACAATGACTTATTTAGTTGGCAAACCAAATGTTCGTCACCTTCCTTCACACACCTAAGAGGCTACTACATAAAGATCTTTGCCTTCAAATCACCATGAAGAAACACATTCTCTACATCTAATTAATCCCCCTACCCCTTATACAAGCCTCACTTTGTATTTCTCATATTCCCCTTTCCAAAGTGAACTTGGTCATAAACCCACTTGCAACCAACAACCTTCTTACCTTTTGACATACACAACTCCCAAGTCTGATTCTTCGTATTCATCTTCAATCGCTTTCTCCCAATGCAAATTGCCCTTGGCTTTCTTATACATCTTTGAATCATTCCAATCTTGTAACTTAACCATCAAAGCTAGGTTTGCAAATTGACTTCTTGTCTTTCTAGTGCCTACAACATCTATCTCCATTTAAGTATCACTAAGGGTCTATCAAACCCATTTAAGCACTTTGCTAGCATTGCTAGAGACCTTAGGTCTCTCCTCTATAATCTCTTCCCTGTTCAACTTGCTCCATGTTTGCACCCCTCAAATTCAATAGCAAGGGCCTCTAAGTGAGAGGATGCACATTAGAAGTAGGTAGATTAGGAATCATCAAGTTCAGTATTCCATTCATTAAATACCACATCTCTATGAACAAGCACCTCCATCATCATCAAATCCCATAATCTCTAAAATGTGGCTTCTCGCAATAACTAATAAAGACACCTTTCTAACTCTTCACATCACATTTCTTCCTAATCTCATTAGAAATATGTAGATAAGCAACACACCCAAACACTCTGACGTAGACAAGCAAGACTTATTGCCACTCCATTTCTCCTCAATCATTATGAACCCCATTCCATATATATTAGTTAGTGTTAGTTGGGTGCATATGCTTTGTAAAATGCTTATAGGTAATAGTAAATAAAGGAGTGGATACATATGCTTTGTAAGTCATCAAACTAGTTAGATAGAATAGGGAGTGTATCCCACATGCATGGGATGGTAGTAGTTGTCCTTCTCAAGACTATATATTGTAATGACCTCCCAAGTGGAAAGCACCTTGTAATTGGAGTTTAAGCTATTATTGGGAGGTTGCTCCCTCAAAGAGGCACTATGAAGATTATACGAGCATTATGTTTCTCTCTATACTACATGTTCCTGTGTCTCTTGTTGTATTCTTCTTGCAAGTTCATTACATCAGAAATCACCTCCTTCACAAACTTTGTAAGCACCCAACATACAATACAGCAAATACAACTCCCGTCTTCCACCCAATAAACCTTAGGCAACTTCCTAGCTTCAAAAATATATGCTTAGCATCTCCATGAGAGTGTGACTAGTATACCTTACATTTGAAACAATTATGTAAAATACCCTAGATATCAAGTTAAAAATAATTGTTAAGATATGTCAAGAAATATCAAATTTAAAAAAATTTAACATTCATAAGTAAGAACAAATCATCAAATTTACTATTAAAAAATAAATCTACATAAATTGGTCTTGTGACAATTATGTAACTGTCATGTCTCCAAAACAAATATCTTAGAAAAATTGTAAAACTCGTTCTTTTCACTTAATTAAGATGTCTCCAAAACAAATATCTTAGAAAAATTGCAAAACTCGTTCTTTTCACTTAATTAAGATCTTATTTTCTTCTACTAATTAAATATTAGGAATTCAATCTGTCACCTCCACAGCCTTTTAATTGTAACTGAAACTTTATTTAAAAACACCATAACCTAATTAAATTGGTGAAAAATCCCAAGATACATAAAATGCGTCTGTATAACCAAATCACCCTTGTTTTTCTCTAAATTTCTGACCTTTCTAACAATCATTGTTATTTAAACCAAACAAGGTAGTCAAATAGATATCGTACTAAAACAGAATCACTATTAAACAATTCAAAAATATTACCCTGCACAATTTAATGTAATAAATTATTATCTTTAATGCTTTCTAGAAAGATCTTCAAATTTGAATGTGGAAGGAGAGTCTATGGTGCTTACTCATGGTCTAAACAAAAATAAAACTCATAACTTGATAGTGATGACGACAATGCAAGAAATATTCTTGAACAAAAGATGAATCCTATTGGCCCAAGCTTGGCTAACTTTTTTTTTCTTGAAATCCTTCTAAATTATTTTGAGCTTCCTGTTGCTATAACATTATATCTCTCTAGTGTTTCTCCTAGAAGTCTTTGACTACCAAGTAAACACATGTTACATGGTGTAATCCCCAGATTGTGATTTTGTAAATTTGCTAAAACGAATTTGGAATATATGGGACAATGTAAAATTTTGCCCCTAAAGCAAGCAAAGTGAGACCAACAAATGTAAAGAGCAATTGTGTATGGACAATGGACATTCATCCAAGCATAAAAAACTTGCAAAAATAGAAACGTTTAAAATTCCATCACAATGCCTATTGGATTACATTTTTACAAATCTTGAATCAGCTTATAGGGAAGATAATACAAAACGCAGTCGGAATAACCCAAGTGATGTATCACTCATTTCATCATCACCATAGTAATTGGGAACATAGTTGAAAAAGATAGACCACCCAAGACTTTTCCTTTTGATTAAGGCTAAAGATAAGAGAAATAGGAATCGCCATGTCCAATTCCATGGAGATGAGTTCTAATTCGATGATTTCACAGGAGAAAATAGATGATCGAAGAACCATCCTTTTACCAACTAACAAAAATAATCATAACCCATTTGCTTGTGAATGGCTTACCATTTGATGTACCTATGATCGAGACACCCAAAACAAGGGAGCAAGGAAGTATAGCATGTTATCAATCTTATAGAAGACATCCCCTACAAATCCATCTCACCATATTCTTGATTGTCCACTAGATAGAGATCACGAATTTGGAGGAGTTCAAGAGTTGAAAGGAGCAAAAAAATGGAGTGAAATGTGAGATAAATAAACATGTGAGGAAAAAAATGGCAGTTCTTGCTCCATTTAGAGGGTGGAAGAATGTGTTCGAAATAGAGTCTGGGTAGCTTACCACAATTGTTGTGGATTCCTCCTTGTTGGGTTCTACATGTCCATATCCCTGCAATGCTAGTGATGAACCCTGCTATGTCTACCATTGCCATGTAAGTAGATGCTATCTCTTTCATTCCTTGTTCCAAATCGAATGCAGAAAGGGTAAGGTAATTTCCTCTATTAGAAGCCATTGATGAGCCTTAGATATGTGCTTTGCGATGGAAACACACTATAAAAATTAAAAATGACTGCTTATCCTTGGATGCTTAAAATAGGTAGGTGGAACTACTGTCAAACAAGAATGCTTCTCTTTCCCTCTCGCTGACTCTTCTACTCTTGATGGCTACTCACGTCTCATGATTTCCACCATAATTGTGATTCAACTTCTATTTCCACCATAACCATCAACAAGCTGTCAAATTCATTCAAAATAGTTAATATTTACCAGCATTTGTGCTGCCACTATAGATGCCTCTCGGCGTAATTATTTCCCTCAACTACCTCATTATGATATAGAGTATGAGGAACCGTCAATTCTCTCATAATGTCATGTTGCTCAAGGAAATTCGTCAACATCTTGTTCACATATCTAGTGTTATTATCTAGCTGCAACTTCTTGATCTTCAAACCAAATTGGTTCTCTAGTTCTAACTTGAAGACTTTAAAGGTAAGCAACACCTGATCCTCCTTCAAAAAGTAAACCCAATTCTTCTTGGTAAAATCATCAACCAAGACTAAAACATAGTTCAAACTACTACAGGAATTTATTGGTTGGCAACCCATCAAATCACTATGCATCACCTATAGTTTCTTAGATGTTCATGTAATGTTCTTATCAAAGGGTTCCTTGTGATTCTTCCAATACACAGCCTTCACAAAAACTCTTGTATGCAGTGGCACGTGGAACACTATGCCCATATTGTGCCTTTTCAAGAAAGCAATACTTTAGTAGTTCAAGTGTTCCAACCTCTCATGCCACAAACAACTAGCATCATCCACTAAAGCAATCAATCCAAATTCTCCTAACCAAAAAATGTAAAGATCCACTAGTTTTCCATTAAACTACCAATTGCAACAACGAAAAAAAAATTCCTTGGATTTAAAATCCAACATTCATTGCCAAAAAACTCAATCTTGTACCTTCTACAAGAAGCTAACACATCAGCAAAGCATTCTTTATCATGGTAGGAGGATACAAAATATTGTCAAAGAAGCCATTCTTCAACTAAGTAGTCCTCGCACTAGGCACTAACACTATCACTAAGCAATCACTACCTACCACAATGTTTTGACCACTACTTCCTCATTTACAAGAAATAAAGCAGTTTTTGTCTGTAATGGGCTGGCCAATTTTAAAAACCAGAAATATTGCATGTTTACCAGTTTTGGTGCACAGATATTTCGTCAAACAGTTGCCTCAGGCTGATCTGAGATGTTTTTCAACTTATTTTGAAGGAATTTTGTAAATCATCATCATAATATCAATTTCCCAAACTTACATATGAGCAACAACTTAACACACATCAAATTATATCATAATATAAACAGCATAGAACTTTTTAATTATTCAATGTACTGCTGTTACAGAATTTTACATATTCAGAAAATTACAAGCTACAGTAATCACATAAACCTCAATTTGAAACCCAAATTGCTGACCTGTTAAAGCACCCAGCATCCCTTAATATTTTTTTCACCTCCTATGAGATGTACGGATACTACAATAAATAATACAGCAGCCTTGGAGAATGTATGGCAGCCTCAAAGGATGTACAGCAGCTTCTTCCTTGGTATTGATTCCTTTACAACTGCAGCACCACATTTGTTGACCCTTCCAAAAGTTGTGTCGACCATAAAGCAGGTGACATTGAGAATATATATTTTTTCTATTATTCAATCTCTGCACACACTGCACTTATATCTTCTCTCCATTCACCATTGCACACACTATAATAACAAATTTATTTATTTGCCTACAAGTTTCAAATGATTTGCACATGTGAATTTGAAGCCAGAAATTGTAAACCAAAATCCTTGTTCCTCCATTTACGCACTACTGTGAATACTGTGTGAATCCACCAAGAATTTGTCTATAAAGGAATCTTTCATCTCTGAAGCCAAATACCTCTAGGGCTTTTATCCTAGAGTTTGAAGATTGAACTTACCGTCCAACTTTGCAAATGAGAGAAATAAAATGACCAAGATGTGAAAATGAGCTCTACATTCCTCTTGTATAACTTCCCCAATAGCATTTGAGAAGTTATAATTTTAAATTCACCTTTAAAAAATTAATAAGCTTTTGACCCACATAAAGTGACTTTTAATTTATTTCGGCTTTTGACATAAGTCACTAATTAAATAAAGTCACGTGCAACCTTAGCTTAAGGTAATTTTATTTTATTAATTAAAATACTCCCTTTTTAATTCTCTAAATTAGCGTACGGGAATAAGATAGGCTAATGAAATGCTCTCAAACACATAAAAGGGGACATTACATTGTCATAACCAATATGCTTATGAGCACCTATATCAAGAATCTACTATGATACCTTCCCAAAAGCACTACACAACACCGCCATGCCACTAGCATCACAATCACCAAAAGTAGATGCCTCAGCAACTTCCACAAGGTACCGATCCACTCTCTTTCCTAATCTGTGTCTTGTGAGCTAAATTGTACATTCAGAGTTCCTATGACCTTAAACTGTAGCTCCTCTTACTTCTCAATGTTAATGGTTTATGCCAGGAATAAAGATAAACAGTAAAAGATCAAAATAATGAACAATAATACACAGCATTTATCCTGGGAAAACCCTCCAACTTGAGGGGAAAAAACCCAGCCGCACAAAAATGATGCTTTATTGATAAAATAATAGAAGTCTCAGTACAATGCTCCAAACTGAACCAGCAATACATCTACTACACACAGAAACAGCAATACAATGCGTGACTATATCCCAACCAACGTAAAAAACAAAGAGATATATAACTTCAGATTGTCATGGCACAAGAAGTAACTGCCGAATTCAAGAAGATGACTCTTCATAGTCCAAAAGACCGTTCATCTACACATGAAGGACTCTTCGAATTTCTTTAATTGTTCAATTATAAACCGAAGACTCTTCAGCTTCCCAAACGCATGCCTCTTCAATTCTCCAGCCGAGAGTAGGGAAAGAAACTCCGGACGCTATATCATCAACACTCCCTCTTAGCTAGGAAGTTATCTTTTTAGATATTCATGTCATGGAATTTCTCTACATGACACTCACAATGGCTACACCCATTTGTGAGGAAACAAAAAAAAGTTTATCACGGATTCTCTCAACGTGATAGCATCGTGGAGTCAATCAACATGACGTTCACCATGGCCACTCCCATGTGTGAAATAAACACAAGCTCACATCACGGATTCACTCAACGTGATGTTGTCATGGAGTCTCTCAACATGACATCCATATGGCTACTCCCATGAGTGGAAAGAGCAACAAGGGCTTTCACCTCAAATTTCTCCGTCTCGGAGAAAAATCCATTACAAGAGCTTTCACCTCAAATTTCTCTATCTCAGAGAAAAATGCATTACAAGGGCTTTCACCTCGAATTTCTCTGTCTCGAAGAAAAATACATTACAAGGGCTTTCACCTCAAATTTCTCCGTCTCAGAGAAAAATACATTATGGCAAGTAAAAAAGAGCAATTGATGCTAAGACTCCCTCTCAGCAGAGACTCTCTCTCGGCAAGGGCAGCATTCTCACAGCTTTGATTATTACAATAGTTGGCTTCAATGTATGACCAAACAAGGAGCTTTCGAAGCTATACTGCTTCAAGAGCTTGTTGATCCTCTGCAAAGAACTTGGCATTCTCCCTCTGCCACTCAAGCTCCTCTGAATCTCATTTCCTCCTACCTTCATTGCCTCCACATCTGAGGCCTCCATGGTCAAATATCAATACCTCTGTTCACATTGTCACCGATATCTTGTGGCATTTTCTCCAAGAGCAGGGTTTTGATTCCAATCCTTCCTTGAAAGAAATCAAAACTTCATCGTTCTCTTCCCGAAAGCCAAATTCCCAATCAGTTACTCAAGTGCAATGTATCCATACACCAAACAAAAGACACTTAGTCAACCATGCAAATAATTTGCTACGATGATATTCAATTATTGGAGGAACAGAAGTAACACATGCCATTAGCAAACAAGAGCATAAATTGAATATCAAGCATCCTCCACTCGCAAGAAACATACCTTAATTACAGGCAGCTAAGGGAACATTGTATAAAAAAGATTTGCACATACCAACATGAAGATGAAACACCCCATATTGTCGCCTCTAATCCCTTGATAACAATCAGCATCACATGCCTACCCAAGACAGATATCAGGTCTGTTTCTCCAACTTTCGTAGAGGAATGATCAATTTGGTTATCGCTTTCCAAGATTTGATTTGCAATACACAGCTCCAAAAACAAAGCTTTTCCCACTTTCCAGCAGTGATATATTCATTCAACCATACAGAGAAAGGTAAATGCACTCATAAGGATGCAAGTCTAAAAAGTAGAAAACATGATGTACAGCAATGTCAAAAACCACATAATTTCTGATCCATGCCAACTTCGCAGTTGCATTCAAATCCTTTTCTTCTTGGAACACAATCGCCCAGCCTCAATATACAACAGGAAGTCTTCATCGGATATCATCACCAATGACAGACATAATTCATACTTTCGCAGAACTGAAACCCTTATTTGCTGTTATCCAACCTGGCTCTGATAACATGTTGATGTTTTATACCAGGAATAAAGATAAACAGCAAAAGATCAAAATAATGAACAACAGTACACAGCATTTATCCAGGGAAACCCCTCCAACTTGAGGAGAAAAAACCCAGCCGCACAAAAATGATGCTTTATTGATAAAATAATAGAAGTCTCAGTACAATGCTCCAAACTGAACCAGCAATACATCTACTCCACACAGATACAGCAATACAATGCGTGACTATATCTCAACCAAGGTAAAAGACAAAGAGATATATAACTTTAGATTGTCGTGGCACAAGAAGTAACTGCCGAATTCAAGAAGATGAGTCTTCATAGTCCAAAAGACCGTTCAAACTTCATCTACACATGAAGGACTCTTCGAATTTCTCGAATTGTTAAATTATAAACCAATGACTCTTCAGCTTCCCAAACGCATGCCTCTTCAATTCTCCAACCGCGAGTCTTTTCAATTTTCCAAATTTAGTAGGGAAAGAAACTCCCGATGTTATATCATCAACACTCAAACTCACTTGGAAATTTGATTTTTGTCCTAACACACATTTTCATTTCATTTCTCCTATTGCTTCTAAACTTTCTCATGTTTCTTGTTCATCTCATTTCTCTCATTCTTCGTGTGATATTTTTACAATTTGATGCATAAACAAGGGCTTGTGAGTATGTCAAGCCACGTAGACTTAACAATTTGAACCATTGCTATTTAGCCATATATAATTTTTTTGCAATCCTCCCATGATGTGTTCTTTATTTTAGTGTCATCCCGCATTAGATTCAAGAAATTATTTTATGGTGCCAACAGATTCTCCAAAACAAGAGTGTAGATCCACTTGTCATCATTCCATGAGTCTTCTTTAAGGGCCACGAGCTTGGCTTTTTACCCTTCAAGCTTATTCAAATATGCAAGGATATTGTGCTCATCCTCGGCCCTAAATTAACTAGTGCTTCCATCAAATTGACCAACTAATGAGTGTCATTATCTCAAACATCTTCTAAAATTCCTTCCAAATTTGGTATGTTGGTCACACTTGATTAGTTGTGTTCAAATTGGGGTATCAACACGCTTCAACATTACATTTGCTCTTTGACAATTCAACCCCTACTAATACTATACGAAATTGCCATTCAACAACTAAAGTGTACATGGTTCCTGGATAACAAAATCGCCATACACATTCTCTAGCAAGTGAGATGTCATGTCATGTTACCACTCAAACCAAAATCTCACTACCAATGAAAACAAGTTAACCCATGATGTTGAATGCAAAGTGTGATGAGTTTCAAATTTTCAAAGATTTCAAGGTTTTCCCCTATCACTCACAAAACAAATCCTTATCACTCCCACCTTGAAAATTTTGATTAAAACTTGTACAACAACTCCATTCTAAAAGGGTACAACCAATGTAGGATAAGCCCACACACGTAAATGTTCACACAATGTAATATTATGCATATAGGATAAACCCTCACAATGCAACATTAATATTCCAACAAGTTTCATGAAACTTAGGCTAAACCAAAGCATGTTAGTAAGCCTTTACATGGAAGTACTATGCAGAAATGAGGCCCATAAGCCTGACTCAAGCCATTAACAATAGAATAAAATTCAAAAGCATTAGGAAGGCAAAGCAGACTTTTTGGTTCACTGAATATCCAAGATGTCTCTGTAGGGACATGGAACCCGCTTGTGAAAAAAAAGAACTTCTTTACTTTTAAGTTTATTTAGACATTGTTTTAGTTTTGTATGCTATTAAATCAATCCCTAAGTAATTGTTATAACCCCTTGTGAAAAAAGTAAATTCTTTACTTTAAGCTTCATTAGATATTGTTCTAATTTTGTACGCTATTAAAACAATGTCTAAGCAATTGTTTTAATAAATCAATTGCCTTGTGATAAAGTTCCAGGGTAAATTAGGCCTTGGCAATCTAATTACACAAAATCAGGGATTGACAGACCCCAAAATTGACAGACCCCAAAATAAAAGCATTCCCAGCTTGCATGCACTACAGAAACTACGCATTATGCTACAGAATTAACTTATTAAGGCAACTCTACAGAATTTTTGAAAACATATTGTTAAGTGAACTTTATAAAACTATGCCAGTGGTGTGAAAAAATAAATAAGATATCATAGTAGGACTATTCTTCTTTCAGAAGATAAACTTCGGATGTGCATTGTTAAGAATAACACTTTACGGTTGATAAAGATAAAGGGAGTTTTTAACGTATTCTAACTAATTTTCACTAGTCTAAAACTCGAAGAATATATGAATGGATAAAACCTAGATGCATCGCCCCGGATAACCGATTAAAGATTCTGTTTTGTCATTAAATGTTCGTTGTGATTGAAGAGATGATGAATGCTTAGATATTTCTACAACTGCAATAACAGTGGTTTCGTTCTCTCGTCTAGGGCATATGGACCGCATGTTGCTGTGGTTCATAACTACATTAATCTCTCCAGAATAGCGGGTAATGGTTCTATTTGAAAATGAATGCTATTATCCAGTAATGATGTGATACAGGATAGGATCCATATGGGTAGATTGGACTGTAGTTCACACGATATGGACGATAAATAGCAAATTATGCTAATCAGGAATAGCAGACAAGTGATGTCCATACCCTGAGAATTGGGTAAGGACTCTTATTCGTCATTTACCCTCTACTGCTTGAATAGGACCTCACTGTACAATATTCTTACAAGAATAAGTTTCTCATTTTGATATAGTAAGAAGACAAACTCATAACAGCAGGGTTCGGCAGAAGTAGAATAACATGAATGTTTCGGCACATTCCTCACACTATGGGATTTTAAATTTAAACTTTCATTCTATAGAATTATAGATGTTACACAATTACAAGACGGATTCACAATTTATATGGGTTACTACCCAAATTCACATTAAAACATAGTTACTCAGTTACAGCGTAAATACCCAGAGAGAAGCGAAAACCTTGCTAACTGAATGCGGCCATAACATAGAGATGCGTTTAAATAAATAGCGAGTCATCGTGCAGTGGCTAATATAGCAATAATGATCTAATAGGCAAGTTTGATGGTGGAGTGAGCTCAATAAAATGTGTAATGCTTATCAACGGCTTCAGAAACATCCCAAGTACACTTCATGCCTTTGGGGAAAACAACCAAATCTCCAGGTCCAATCTCGACATAGTCATTGTAGCCATCTGGGTACACTTTCACCCTTCCTTCCAACAGATAACACACCTCCTTGGCTGTATAAGTCCATGGAAACTTACTCGGAGGGCATCCCCACCTGCAAGGCATTTCGCAACGGGGAATGAGAACTGATGAATAAGAAAACAAAAGACAGAAAGAAAAGGAAGCAATTGAGAGACTCACTTGGGCCAGGATGCCACTTTGAGCTGTGATAGGCGAGTCTGAGAAGGATTTCGTTCAATCTGTACTCCCATCTTCTCCATAGCCGTGGTTTGGGAAGCACACATACCCCTGATTTCCCTTTTAACAATCTTTGACACCTTAAGTCTGCTATCCGCCAAAGAGTGGAACCCCCCGACACTTGCTCTCCTTCCACTTAAATGACAGGGAAAGGAAATGCTTGAAGAGACTTTGTTACCACAGGGAAGGAGGTGCGAGGATAAAGGGCCCACTGCACTGAACATGCAAGCCATCTCCCTCTCTATCTAGGTAGAGCAGAAGAGCTTAATATTACCCCCTCACCGAACATGTGGGTGTAACTTAAATGTGTTGGGGACTGCATCTAATACTCTAGGCTCTATGACCTTTTGTTTCATTTGGAACCAAAGAAGGTCCCATAGCCACAATTAACAATTTGTTTAACAAGGGCTATCTTAATTTTAAGATATTCTCCATCTCACATTGTCTACATCATATTTGTTCTTTTTATTATTTGTAATATTGTGGTGGAAAAATGAATTTGAAAGTTAAGTGTAATTTATTATTGTTTATAAGTTTGAAGTTATAAATAATATATTTTTAATTGAAAATTTTAGAAAGTTTTGGAAATATTTACAAATTGGAGGAGGAAAGAGTTGGATAAGAAGAAAGACTTGATTCTATAGGCCCCGTTTGTTTCACGGAATTGGGAGTGACACTTCCCGTTTTTGGGAGTGACACTTCCCGTTTTTGCAAATCCCATGTTTGTTTCTCTAAATTGCAATTCCGGATTCGTCAAGCAAAACCGGGTTTAGACACCAAAATGAGTGGCATCATCTTCCTACTAAATAGGTGGAATTAGAAATCATACCCTGGTTTTGTGATAATAAGGTTTTGAGTCAAATTCCAATTCCCCAAGATGCAAAACCGGGATTTCAAAACCTGATTTTGTGATAATAAGGTTTTGACTCAATTCCAATTCCGCCAAACAAACGGGGCCATAGGGAAGAAGTTGAAGGAATTTAAGAATTAATTTGAAAAAAGTGGTGGAAGTGTAATTCAACTAATCAAAACTATGTTACAAGTACCAAAATACCTTAAGATGATCTAAAATTTTGAGCCTTTGTAGAGCAAGTTGGCCCTTCTTCAAAGACACATAGTTGTAGGGTGGAGAAGAAGATGGCACTTATGATCCATGATGTGAATTTTATGGAGAACCTCTTGAGCTTCTTAAAGACGTGAGTGGGAAGCTACAATAATTTTAATTTATTGTGATCTTTGATCACTCATGTTTGGTTGTTGATTCATTTTTGCTCTATTGTAGTATTGTGTATGCTATGGTGTTCCTATTGTGACCCTCTATTTAAGGCTTTTGTGTTATACATTTATTGTTTGGTTGTAAAAGTGGCCCTTTCAAACCTCCCTCCCATGCCTTTTTTACAATTAAAAATACACTTTATTATATTTTTCTTATTAAAATTGACATATTGATGCAAAATCTACGCTAAGGTTTCTACTCTAGTATATACATTAACTTAAATAAGTAATAAAAGAAAGTATATTAATAAAGGATAGAAAATGAAGATACTTTGACGCTTAAGCAAAAAAATGTTTCATTGTTTAAGGACATACATGTAGAAATAGGGTGGTGTTAATGTGTTAATCACCACTTAAATTATCAAAGGAATGGGATCTAAGGAGACTACTGATATGATGGTGCATTAGAAAAAACAAACAATAGATTTGTTACTAGTAGTAGCTTCCAAAAGGTATATTTGCAAAGTATCAAGGACCTTACATGTGTTGTTAGGGATACTTATTCTCTGACAAACCTATGTTGTAATCTAAAGCAAGTGTTCAATAACTATAGCTGAGATTAATGACAAATAGTGAATGAATGTTTGATTTTGAATTGTAACACCCCAAAATTGGCATCTTGCAACCCTAACCAATTTTGTTGCATTTGTCATTCTTCTAAATCATCAAAGTCCTATTGTACTAGGCAAATTCTGAGTTTTCACTGACTCTACTCGACCT
>MU225421.1:101832-125347 GCA_018584345.1 Thuja plicata
CATTTTGATTTTTCCATGTAATCTAATAGGTGTTTATACTTGAAAATTGCATACATAGAACAATCATTAGGATTTTCAAATAATATACATTATTAAATGAAAAAGGAAGAAGAATATATCAGTGAAGTATACTTCCCTATCTATTTAATACTCACAAAATTAGGTGTCAACAATCCCCACTGCAGTTTTTACTTCCTAACAGGAGTTTTCTATGATATCATATCTTGTGTTATGTGTCAATTACTTTCATGAATGTTTCTATGAATATTCACATGTATGTTACTATTATGAATTGATATAACTCACATCAAGATAGTATAGATTAGATTGAATGGATATACAATTGATTACAAAGGTTAATTGATTAAAGGATACAAAAGTTTTAGAGGTACTGATTCACCCCTCCCCTCTCAGTACACACTTCTCGTTAATTCTAAAGTGTCAAGGTAAATGTCATCAATAGATGAAGCTATAGCTTCATTTACAAAGGTGAAGGAGTTGAATCCTTAGATGTTTGGATTCTTGTTCTAGAAGAAACTGTTGTCCTTGGCTTCTTAGCTGGTGGAGGAGGTGGTGAATCTGACTCTGTTTCCTCAGAGTCATCCTTTTCCTCAGCTTCACCGATAGGTAGCTGTCCTTCGGTTTCTTCCTCCTTTTTAGTTTCCTCTTCCTGCTCGGTTTCTTCCTCAATTGGCGACAATATCTTCTTGAGGTTCTTTACCATTTTTTCCTTCTTTCTGACAATTTTCTTAACAACCAAACTAGATTTTATTCTTCTCTTGGCCTCCTCATATGTTCCAAACTTGGGTTGTTTGTTATCTAGTGGTTCAATTATCAAGGCATCAATTTCCTTAGATGCAAGATCAATTTTTATTTCATACTCCAATGGTTCTAACCATGTTGTCCTTGGTACATCAGGCTTGATATATGTATTGTCTGTATCAACCATGAAGCATATTTCATCTTTATACTTCTCAATGAGTTTCTCGGGGATCCTTACCCTCTTTTACTTTTGGTCTTTGAATACATTAAAGTATTCATCCATGACTGTCTCAAAATAGATGTTTGACAGTTTCTTCCTCTATAGCTTCATCTATTGATGACATTTGTAAATCTATTGCAAATTCAGGATCTATTAAAACTCTAAGATTAGAAGATGGTTGAAACTCAATCCAAAAGATTATAACAAAGTTGAAGATGCCATTATAGCAAAAATGTACAAGTTTAAATATGTACCGAGATAACTATTAGACAGACTATACTCTAGATGGACATTTGCTTTGAAGAATGAAAAGGAAATAAGAGAAAGAGTACTTATTACTCTCATACCACCTGAATCCAAGAAGGTATAAATAGATGAAATGATGGAGAAGTATGAAAAGGAGTTCTCACCGAAGTTGAGAGCATATGAATTTCTTGAAGGAAAGCTTATAGAGCTTGAACAGGATAGCCATAAGAAATGGTGTAAGATTCTGAACAAACCTACCGAGGAAGAAAGCCCCAAGAAAGATGTTGAAAAGGCAACTCAAGAATAGGCCTTAGTAAAAGACACCGAAGATGACACATTTTTTGAGTTAGATAAGGAAGAAGATGACACAGCTGGTAACAAGAATGTAGATGTTGTAGATAAATCATGGCCAGAAACCACAAATGACAACATTGTGGATACTAATATCATTGACATTACCGATGACCCAATAGAGGAAGTTAAGAAAGATGAAGATGTCACTGTTACAAAGGACACAACCGATGAGCAGGACACAACAGTTGATACTGCACAAGTGAACATTACATGCAACATGCCAATATTGATACAAGCCATCAATATTCTGCAAGAATCAAACAAGTCACCTGAAAAGGATACTACCGAGGATGTAGGGGAATAAGAAAAGAAAGACAATACCGATGGTTAGAAAGACATCAGAGCCACTCAAAATGTAACTGATACTGATAAGGTTACTAGGGGAGATTCACAACAACAAGATACAGACACCACATAGAAGAATACAGACACAAAGAATGATGAAGCTAAGGACACTGATGAAGGAGATAAACAAAAAGATGGTACTCCTGAGGAAACTGACAAAGGTGTTACTGAAAATGTGAAGGTGAATGTGGAGTTGTCTATAGACACCTGACAAGCTGAAACTGACACTCAACAACAAAAAGAAGCACAATGGGTCACTTCATCAAGCACAACTGAGAAAGCTGAGAAATTGGCAATGGTGCTACACTCAAGTGATTCACAAAAGAAGAAGAAGAAATCAAAGAAGAATAAGTTGGAAGTCACCTTGGATGAACTTATTGAAATACCAAAATGTGACCCAACTACAGTTGATTTTGAAGCATTACAAGAATACGGTGAAATATGCCAAAGGAAGGCATTACAGGAGAAGTTGAATAAACAACACAAAGACTCCATGGTACTAGAAACAACTAGGGACATCTTGCACCAGATTGTACCCAATGTTGATATTGATCAAACCAAGCCAATTCTTGATCAATTAGCCACTCTCGCCGATGTAATAACAACTCAAAATGTTGATGCAGAAAAGGCAATTAAGGAGAGAGGAGAGCAGAGGTATTAGTAGAAGCTCATTGAAAACATTAGACAAGAAGTGGTGGTCAATAAGGTAAAGCTATAAGAATTCATTACTCAATTAGATCCAATTATAATTGAAGATATAAGCTTGATTCAACAACTGAGCACAATAGAAAAGTTCACTAAAGAGAATAGTGACAATATAGAAAAGCTGGATACAAATCTAGCTAACAGTGCTAGTAGCTTAACCACCGATGGAGACAATGCAATTAAGTTGCATTATGAAAAGATCATTGAGATCAAACGGTTAAGGTAGGAACTGTGGGAAGCAGAGACACATTTCAGGGAATAAGTCACTGAGCTCCAAACTCAACTTCTACCAAATCTAACACTGCTCCAACAACACATCAGTTCAACATGACAAATGATAGCAACTCCCGAGATGTCTGTAGCAGAAAACATCTATGACATGCACTCAAAGATCACACTCGAGCACATGGCTCTGGAAACTTAAAAGGACAATGGGAGAAAATTATGGAAGACATGAAGTCTTCACACTCCCACATTTTTGATAAGCTCTAAGGTATTGACCTTTTCCCTTAATATCAAAAAAGGGGGAAAATGATATGTATTCATTCATTCATTCATATGGGAAAATGGCAAACAAATGGTAAATATGTATATGTATATTCATATGGGGAAAATGATATATATATATATATATATATATATATGTGTGTGTGTGTGTGTGTGTGTGTGTGTGTGTGTGTGTGTGTGTGTGGAAAATTATATGTATAAGGAAAGACATCATATATATAGATATACCGGCATATACATAGGGGGAGTCATTAAATGACTAAGGATCATATATGGTGTATATACTTAACATTTTGTTAGTATTTTACACATATCAGTTTTTGATACTAATGTCAAAGGGGGAGATTCATGACATTAATTTGTCATTAGTATGCAAACATCACTTTCGGTAAGCATACACCGAAAGACAGAATAAAGAGAAAACCAAAAATCAGATATAAAAGAGATCACCGAAACGACTAAGTACAAAGAGAACCGATGACACAACTTTGTGTGTACACCAAAATTACAAGACACAAAGATAAAGAGGAAACTAACAGAGGAACCCGACGTGCAAAATAAAGTGCAAACCGACAAGATAGTTAAAGTGTAACTGACAAAACAAAACCGAAAGACAGTCAAGCATAACTGACCATCAGGAACCGAGAGTCAATTGCAGCCCGCAAAAAGTGGATCTGACCTCCATGTCAGATAAGCAAGCTTATTCTATTTATAAGATTTTGATTTTTTTAAATCTATTTCTTTAGGGACAAGAAACATGAATGTAAGTGCTTTAATCAGTCTAACTGATTTAAAACACATAGACTAGGAGATATAGGTACAAGTTGTAAACCTGATCTTAGAGTTAACATTGTTTTTTTTGAAAATTGATGATGTTAATCCATCTTATAAATAGATGATGCAATCATTCATTATTAAGGATGTGAATATAGAGGAGAATATTAATGAAGCCAACGAGCACATTTATGGATCAGATTGAAATTTTTAGGAACTAGAACAACAAAAGGTGAATTTGGTTAGCAAGAACCAAGAACAGAGGCTACTGAGAATCATAGGTATTACTCAATCACATTAGGTGATAATATTTTTCATGTAAACTAAATTGGATCTGTATCAACAATAGGAGCTTGCATTTACCAGGTCAATTTGTAATTTTTTATCAATGTAACAAGTGGAGCAAAGTGTAAAAATCCTTTCAAGGAAGGTGGATTTAACAATCCAACTACAAATCTCTTAACCGAGTGCACACTTAACAGTGTTGCTAAAGCTCCTAGCAGAGTAGACTTTAACAGGTCTCCACAGATACTCTTAACTGGGTAGATCATCAAAAGTGATCAAATTGTAAGCCTTAACTGGCCCCTTCCAATCTACAGATAGTGAAGATTTTTTGGGTGTCATCCCCACCGCAGTTTTTACTTCCTAACACGAGTTTTCTGTGATATCATATCTTGTGTTATGTGTCAATTACTTTCATGAATGTTTCTATGAATATTCACATGTATGTTACTATTATGAATTGATATAACTCACAACAAGATAATATAGATCAGATTGAATGGATATACAATTGATTACAAAGGTAAATTGATTAAAGGATACAAAAGTTTTAGAGGTATTGATTCACCCCTCCCCTCTCAGTACACACTTCCCATTAATTCCAACATAATAACACATAGGGAGCAAGGGAAATAACATATGAGATACATAAGGGATACCAACAAGAATACAAGAGGTGAACCACAAGTCTAAATGTATGGGATTCTAAGACACATTCAAGAGAGTGTCACATAGCTCCCCACTATCTCGGGTTACCCTAGCAGTCTCTCTCTAGACGCCGACCCCAAGATGAGAACTCATGTGGAACTGATAATCCTTTCATTAGGGCAAGGAATTTGATTTTCTAGCTCAATGCCACATAGGTGGCTAGGTCTTCTCCAACCCATCCTTAGTTTGTGCAAGCACTCAAGGTCATGGGCGCGGAAACATAATTATCTTGATATATGTTTTATCCCAACCTAGTTCATTTATTAAGTTATCACTTGATTACCTACCCATAATGGGTTACCTTGGTAGCCACTTAGGGCCCTAACCCCCATTGTGAACCGCTCCCCTAATCATGGTCTTAGAAACCCCACCTCTATGCTCTAAAATGAAAATCAAAAGAGCTTAACAAATCAAATAACCATAAAAGATACCTCATATAATTCATCAAATCCAATAAAACCACAAAAGTGGAGTTTAGAGCATAAAGAAAAGAATCTCATAATCCACATCTATCTAACCTCTATATGGATAGCAATAAAGTGATCGTATACACATATTGACAATAATCATATAAGAACACATCTTGGTTCCAAGGCAAAGTCCAATTGCTAAATTTACATAGTTTGTTGATTCCAAACCAATAATGACATCAAGATCCATACCATCAATTATAATCATAAGACCCCACAATCCCCCAAAATCATAATGCGACAAAAGTCCACTATCTGACAAATAAATCAAACCAAGTCAGGAGGAAAAATTCCATAAACCACCCCATGCCTCTAGCATTTGATTGGATAAACCCCAAAACACCAAAACTAAAGACTTACCAACACATTTCAAAAATATTTCAAATAACAACAAAATTATCATCGATAAGCAGGGTGATCATTAAACTATAACCTAATGTAATTATTTTAATTCATATTTCTATAAAAATATTATTATCTATAAATGTGATCTTAACTAATTAATGAAAATAAATTATAACTATAGAATAATTAGTTTATTCATTTTATCAAATTCCTAAAAAATTCTTATTTAAAATAATCCTAAAACAACTTGACAAATTTTCAATTGATATTAAAATTAATTAAATAAAAAAAATCTAAACTAAACATTCTCAAAATAACCTTAACTAAATCTATAAATTTTATTTTGAAACTATCCTATTAATCTAATAATAAAAAAACTAAGGATCTAAAATATTTTTTAAGTTTATTAAAAAACTATCTTTTTGAAAAGTTTATAAAATCAAATATGGAACTTCTAATTTGGAATATATTCCCATATTCTCTAAAAATGAAACTTAATATTAAAATATGATTACTAATTAGTTAGGAATCTTAAATAAGGAGGAATCAATCCTAAACAAACTATCTAAGAACAGAAGAAAAACTAGATCCTAATTCTATTGTTTTTATTAAAAAAGCAGCCAGAACTAGAGGAGGAGGATCATAGAGACGAGGAGGATCCCACCTCTGAGGGAGATCCCATGGAGGAGGAGAGAGCAGATAGGATGCCCCCAGCTGATAGTACCAGTGCAGATGAGCATGTTGTTCATGCAACACCACTGAGATCACGACGACCTCCACACGCCCATTTAGAGACACCACCACCAAGACCTAAACGTAGTGAGTGTGGAGAGAGTAGTCACTCCATTCCCCCACCATCTAGACCCTTCAGTGATACCCAGGAGGGAGATCCAGGTATAAAACATGTATTTTATTTAAATATTTAGCTTAATTTTTGAAGAAAAAATACTAAAAGATAAATATATTTTAATTCTACAGCCAGTGTAGAGGAGTGGAGGAGCTTCGTATCTGAGGTCATGAAGGATACATTCCTATCCTACTGACTACCCACCAGTGAGCGAGAGTTCCCCATTGGTCACAGAGATCCCGACAGGCATGCAGACATCTTTTCTTGTGTCCAACAAGAGCTAAGGTTATGTAGAGAGAGAGAGAGAGGTTGATAACTGACCTATGAAGATTAGAGGAGCGTGTATATGATCTTAGCATATCAAGGATCCACTCACGGAATATCGTATAGAGATCTTCATCTTCACTTCATAGATTAGAGAGATCTGGGAGCCATCGACCACCAGAGCATAGGGATAGAGAGAGTGATAGATAGGGCATTGTGCCACATATGTATCAAACTCAAAAAAAGAACAAAATTATATATAGATGAAAAACTCTCTTTGCTAGTTAGTTCTGTGACTAATTACTATATTTTCACCAATAACATAAAACTTAACATAAAGAAAGAATGTGTATAAATATATTTGAATGTAATCCGCTAAAATCACATAACCTATAAACATAACTTATTTTATAAGGAATACATTAATACATAAGGAAAGAATGATGTACTAGGGATAATAATATTTTAGATGCATAATATTGATAGGTTCCTTAAAGGGCACACCATCCATATCAACAATTTTTTAAGCACTTGAACCAAAGTCCTCAATTACAACAAAAGGTCCAAGCCAATTAGGGCTAAACTTTCCTTTTTCACCAAGTAAAGCATTCACATTTCTTTGATTCTCATATAGCACTAAATCACCAACTAAGAATGATCGTTCAATCACCTTATGATTATACTGCTTCTGAAGTGATTTATGATAAGCCTTCATATGTTTCAAAGCATTTATTCTTTGTTCATCCAACATTTCTAATTCTTGTAATCGTTGTTCTCTAAATGTATCTTTGTCAATTATCCCATGAAATAAAACACGTAAAGAAGGTATTTCCAATTCTAAAGGCATAATAGCATCAATACCGTAGACAATATTATAAGGAGAAGTATTTGTGGCAGTACGAACACTAGTCCTATAAGCCCATAAAGCATAGGTAAGTTGGGTATGCCAATCTTTCACATGCTTATTAACTGTTTTCCTCAGAATTTGTTCAATGCATTTATTTGATGCTTCAGCTTGACCATTAGATTGAGGATAATAGGGAGCCAAAAATATATGTTGAATTCGATATTTCTCCAAGAATTTTGTGACTTCTTTATTCTTGAAAGAGGTACCATTATCTGAAACTATCATCGAAGGAATACCAAATCGTGTCATAATATTGTTACTTGAATGAAATCACAAATAACATCCATAGTAGTTGAACAAAGAGGGACAACTTCCACCCACTTCATAAAGTAATATGTAGCCGTCAGGATGTACGTATGTCCTTGAGAAGAAGCCGGTGAGATTTTTCTAATAAGATCAAAACCCCAAATACTAAAAGGCCATGGAACAACTTGATTACAAAGCTCATGAGCAGGAGCATGAATCAAATTACTATGTTGCTGACATTGAGGACACTTCTTAACAAACATGAAAGAATCATGTTCCATTGTTTGCCAATAATATCTCATTCTAAGAAGTTTATTGACTAAATATTTTCCACCAAAATGTCCCCCATAAGAACCAGAATGAGCTTCTACCAAAGCTATTGGAATTTTGGTTCTACCAAGACATCTTAATAGAAAACTATCATAAGAGTGTTTGTAAAGCATATCTCCTAAAATGCTATAACGTGCTGCAAGCTTCTTAATACGATTACGCATGTTCCTTGTTGTTGATTTAGGAAAAGTACCATCTTTCAAAAAATGAAAGATACGAGAATACCATTCATCTAAATGAAAATTGAAACAATCAAAGGTAACCTCATTAGAAATTGTAGGGTTTTCAAGAGTATGTATAGTAAATTGAAATTCTTCAGCATTATTCTCAAGACAAACCAAAGAAGTTGCGCTTGCCATGGCGTCCACATGTCGATTATCTTTCCCAGGTAAAGTTTGAATCGTATAAGAAGAGAATTGTGAAAGAACATCAAGAGCCAAATCTCTATATTGTGTCATTTTATCATTCTTAGTCTGATAACCTCCTTTAATCAATTCCATAATCAATTGTGAATCTCCATAAATTTCCAAGTTTTTAATGTTAAGGGATGAAGTTGCATGTAAGCCAGCTATAAGAGCTTCATATTCTACAATATTGTTAGTACAAGGAAAAGTCAATTTATATGACATAGGGATCATTTTTTTTTAGGAGGGATCAAGATAATGCCAACCCCAGAATCTATCTTACATCTATATCCATCAAAATATAATTCCCAAACATCATCCTATTTAATAGCTAGAATGTTTTCATCAGGGAATTCTATTGAAGTAAAGCATGTATCGGAATGAGGACAAGGAGCTTCAGCCAAATAATTTGTTAAAGCTTGTCCTTTAATTGACTTTTGAGAAATGAAATTAAGATCAAATTCCATAAGTAACATCACCCACTTTGCAAGACGGTGAGAGAGATCGGTCTTTCATAAAAGATGTTTCAAAGGATCAAATTTAACAATCACATTGCCTTCAACATTTAATAGATAATGCATGAGTTTCTGACAAGCATAACCTAAAGCTAAGAATTGCTTTTCCAAATTTTTATATCTTTTTTTTTAATCAGGTAAATTCTGACTAATGTAGTACATAGGTCTTTCCTTACCTTCACTATCATGTTGAGCCAACAACGCACTCACCGCATTCGGAGTGGCTGAAGTATATAGATAAAAGGGTTTATCAAATTGAGCAGGTTGCAAAATAGGAGGATTGGTGAGATACTCCTTAAATTTCTCAAAGGATTGTTTACATTCCTCATTCCAAGAGAAAGTGATATCCTTTCTAAGCAAGGAAGTAAAAGGAATAGTTCTATCAGCTAAGTTGGAAACAAAGCGGCGAATAGCTTGAATTTTTCCTTGTAAACTTCATAACTGAGAAATGTTCTTAGGAGGAGGTATATTAACAATAGCATCAATCTTTTCAGTATCTACCTCCATACCTCTCTTAGAGATTATAAACCCCAATAATTTACCGGAATCAACTCCAAATGCAAATTTCTTAGGATTCAATCTCATATTGTAACTTCTAATCCTTTCAAATATTTGTCGTAAAATACTAACATGACCTCTTCTTTGTATAGATTTTGCCAAGATATCATCCACATAATCCTCAAGAATCTTATGAATGTAATCATGAAAAATCAAGGTCATGGCTCGCTAATAAGTTGCTCCCACATTTCTCAATCCAAAAGGCATCATGACCCAAAAAAATGTTTCCCAAGGTGTTATAAATGCGGTCTTAAGTTGATCTTCAATAGGAATAAAGATTTGATTATAGCCTGAAAAGCCATCCATGAAAGATAATAGAGCACGACCCATTGTTGAATCCACAATCATATCAATATTAGGTAAAGAGAAATCATCTTTTAGGGATAGCTTATTTAAAGCTTGGAAGTCAGTACACATTCTTATCTTATTTTCTCCTTTTTAAATGACCACAATGTTTGAAATCCAATATGAGTAATCAATAGAGCGGATGAATCCAACATCCAATAATTTTTCAATTTCAGCCTTATCTATTCAGGCAATTCCTGGATTCATCTTTCAGATTTTCTGCTTCACAAGTTTAGAATTTTGTTTGAGAACAATATTGTGAGTAACAATCTTAGGATCTATACCTGACATATCTGAATATGTCCAAGCAAAAATATCCTTAAATTCAAGTAAAAGGAAAACAAACTGATCACGTTCATCTTGATTCAAACACTTCCCAATTTTTATCATCTTCTCAGAGTCATTTGCATCCACTTGAACCTCAATAGTCTCAGTTATTAGCAAATTACTTTGTATCATAGAATCCATTGGTAAAGGAGAAATAGCATGTTCATCATGTTCTCCAAAATAAGCTTTTGTATTTAGACAATAGGGCTTCTGTCTTTTATGATGAAACATAGGTAGATCCTCATAAGCTCCTAAAAAATTTGCTAAGGCTTCATCTTTAGGAAAAATATCCAAGATAGGTTTTTCATCTATGTCGAGGAGGAGCGGGTTAACCAACTTCAAATGTCCACCACAGATATGATTAACATTGAGAGGAAAATTTGATGGTTGTTTGTAAGGATTGAATCCTAATCTATATGTATAATCATAAATTTGATTTTCCAAAGGTACTTGTATACCTTGTTTGTATTTACCACATCCTTTCCCATTAAATCCTGATTTTTTGAGCAGATGATAACCATAACCATATCTATCAGCCATATCAGATTGAGTCAAAGGAGCCACATATGTCACAATGTCATAGCACACATGTTTTATTGTTTCAATTATTTCTTCAATCGAGGCAACAACAAAGTTACTTTTTAATTCCACAGAAAGTGGGCAAGGAGTAAAAACTTGTTTTTCAAACCCACTTTGTTGTTTCATGAATTCCAAATCACAAACTTTATATTATCCAATAAAAGAAGGATTAAAGTCCAACGTTCCCCAACCATACCCAATCAAATAAGAAGATGTAGCTTCAGTTTGTTTAATCTCAGGTGGCCTTTCAGGTTCTTTACTTGGCTGGAGAGGTTCGGAAACTTTAGTATATTTTGCATTTAAGAAAGGATTCGATGCATCATCTGCATGTAGCGTATAAATAAAATTGTTATAAATGAACCTAACCTTGCAATGAAGAGTAGAAGGAACTACATGCATAGTATGTAACCAAGGTGTTAGCTCTTTTTCTTGTAGAATCAATATATAACAGTAAATGCTAGACTCTTTAGTTCCCAATTCAGATTCTCATAGGGAAAAGGCTAATTAACAAGAATGAAAATCCTTGTACACTTTGAGCTCCACATACCCAGGCGGGTGCATCTTCAATAGACTACTATCTTTCAGCAAGTCTGACAGTGGATTAAGGATTCATGATCCTTCTTCTTTTTAAGCCACTTGGATTAGGAAGGCTAACCTATTGATTCTCTCTTCAAGGAATCACTAAGATGAATTGTACTCAATACAATTATCTAGACATGTATTTCAGATAACAAAAATATAAAGATTAATTAATATTTGATTGATGATAATAACCACTTATTAGAAATTAACTAGTGCCTAATCCTGGCCCATAGAGTCAGAATAAAACATACATACAACAGGGATAATTAATTAAAATACAAGTAAAACCTCAGATAGAATTCCTTACAAACTATCTTCTCACCCTCACAACCCTGTATCAAATTCCTGCATAAACCCTAACCCTCTGTAATTATTTGTGAGGTTTAAACCATCCTTGAAAGCAACTCACAAATAATGACACAACTACCTTATAACCAGTACATTTAAGATGCCTTAAAAATTAAACATACAAGAGGCAACTATAAATGCAAAAAGATATCATTGGTATCAAAATGGAGATTCCATTGTATTTTTATTAATAAAATCCCGATCTCAATACATTCAGATTGATTCAAAACCAAAGCTTAGGCACAATTTCTGAAGTCTGCTTCGCAGTCTTATTTTTACCATCCTTTACAATATGTTACAACTTACTATTTATAGCCTGCACTAGTCATCTTGGAATCCTTAAAGATGAAGGATGCAACAAGCTTCAGATGACTAGGATAGAAGACAAAACTCAAAGAATAACAGGACAAAATAGCAAGTGGACAAAAAAAACCACTTTTGTTATAAGATATTCCAATAGATTCTTTGTCCTATGGCCACATGGTGATTGCATTTGCCCTGTAATTGCTGGGGGATAGCCATGTGGAAACTATTGCCTATGATGTTGGTGATGTATGATATCCATTTTCAACTGCATCAATTGCTCTGTTGTGCTTCCTTGTCCACCTGCATATCTTCTCCTTCACCCAAATCAGTTATTGTGTACCTATCCTTCCAGGAGGTGTACACCTCATCACTCGGCCAAATGAAGCCAAGAAATTCATCTTTTCTACTATTCATCTCCTTCCAAGTGACATGTGCCTTTTCAATCTCATCTATCCAGAATGCGAAAAGTGACCTGGCCTTTCCCACTATCTCAATGGTCTAAGCAAAAAGCAGAGTACTCTCAAAAGTTACTATACTATTAGTTCTAATTGTTAATTCTTCATTCATTTTCTGATACCACATCCCCTCATCTTTGATGTTTCCATTCTTCCTAAAGAGGTTTGGGAACATTTCATATTTATCCTGTGAATATTCTCTTTTCAAAGTCAACACCATTCTCATAACAATGTCTCTCCTGATATCCATATCCAAAAGTAATTTGACACATTTGTGAGTGCCAGTCAGGACTATGTCAACATCATTACATTTCTTGCAAGAGGTGTGAAAGAATTTTAATTCCTCTATTTTCCCTTTCCACTTGCTCACCAACTGATCCAGATTGTCTTTGTTTTCATGATATTCATTCATAATATTGACAATCTTCTTACCTTGAGCATAAATAGCAGTGGGTACTAATTTATGAGTACAATGCATAAGATCACTGTGTATTTTATCTGCATACCTCTACTTTACCCATGCTTCTACTTCTCTGAAGGCCACAGACTTCTCTACCCATTCTTTCTTCTGCCTTTCTAGTTCTGCTCTTACAACTTTTAGCATTGCCTTTTCCCGTTCTAGCTCTTCTAATGTAGTGGAAATAGATGTTGCAGGGGAAGGAGGGTAAGTGATGATGGGACTTGATGAGGAATTCTTGTGGGGTCCTTGTGTAATCCTCTTATGAGGCATTATTTGTACTATTTTCCTCCCCTCCAGGAATGCAATTCTCTCATCCTTCTACAGGGATTTAACCCTCTCATCATTGTATGCCTTCAGGATAATTAATACTTTTGGTTCAGGCTCTCAAAAGCATCTTTCTCCTTTTTAGCTACCTTCAAACTCAAATTGGTAGTTTGAAAAGCAAGGTTATCTGCCTCAATACCTGAGGTATCAGAAACTCTTTTGACAATGAGGCTACTTGTATCCTCAGTTTGATCATCTTCTTTCATTTTTCTTTTGTGCTTCCTTTTCAGGGACCATATTGCCAAAGCTGCATCATCTTCACTAAACTAGGCACCAATTGATGCTCTAGTAGTTCTCAATGGTTTGGTTTCCTTCCTAACATTATCAAAAACTATGGCATCAGCCAAATCCCACTGGGGTAGGATAAGCACTCCTTTCTTTTTTACCAACTCCCTTCCCTCTTCAAGAGTAATTTTATAAAATTTGGTCACTAACTCTTGCTTTACCTCCTTTTCAATATCATCCTTGGTCTAATTTGGTTGGGCTTCTTGCAACCTCTGGCACTTATCTTTAAACTCATCAATATGAGTTCTCCATAGAAATTGAATAAAGGCCCTAGCCTTAACAAAATTGTCATCTGAAAGGAATTCCTCACTGGCTTGTTTGGTTACAAGGTCCAGCTCTTTTCCTGCAAATTTTTCCACTATGAGATCATTAGTTGTATGCCTAGGTGCCTTTAGCACTCCTTCTTGTATCTCTTGTGTAGTGACAAAGACTTGGCTTGTGTTTCCCATTTGAACCAATTGCTCAGCAATGGCTTGGTCATCCATATGTAAAGGGGACTGGGAAGGAGAGTATAACTCACTCTCTTGCACTTTTCCCTCCACCTTTTGTTTCTTGGGAGAAGGCATCTTTTGGGCACTAGCACTTGCTAACCTCTTTCCTTTTTGATGAAAATATTTATCAATCTTGGGCATGATAGTACTGTACCCTCTCCTTTTGTATACCACATAATTCCTAGGTGGGATTATCCTTCCTTTTGAAAGTTTTCTTAAGATGGCCTTAGCCTTTTCTGGCTCAACTTCCATTATTTTTTTATTTCTTATCACTGAGGGCCTGCATAATACCTACAAATAATGTCATCGGGGACTCAATCTTTCTATCCCAAGGAAAAAATTCCTTCAAAGGATCATAGGATCTATCAAAATTGTGAACAAAGTCCAAAGACTTTTTGTACACAAGCCACTTTTCCATCCAAACATCTTGGTCACTCAGATCAAAAAAGTTTCTAACAATATCCTTAGGGAAATTAAATTGGTGCTCTAATGTCAAGCAGTTGGTTCTCTTTCTGAACATGCTCATTATGAAATCTTCATTGTCTGCACACTTGGATACAGACGTTGCTAGATGGTAGGCTTCAAAATATTTGTCAAACTATGTCCACCCAGGCTTTATGATGATGAAATTATGGGCTCTTGTAAGGGTAGGGAAGATACTTCCCTTCATTTTTCCTATCAGGGCTTCTTCTTGTAATCCACCCAATTGTCTCATAATCTCTGCAATTCCCATCTTTAAAGGCACTCTATAGGGAAAAACATTGGGGGTTCCCCTGAATCCATAAACCCTTGTCACTATAGAAACAGGGTATAAAATCAAATCTCCCCAATTGTGGGCAATTTAAAACTCCAGAGAAAACTCCATAGGTCTCAATAATTTCATCATATTTGTATGGATCCTTGGATTCTATCTGGATAATAATCAATTAAGCCTAGCGGCAAAAACCCTGTCGAAGTATACATAACTTGTTTCTTTTCTATCTCATGATAGATCAACACTCCACATTTGAACATGCAAATCCTCATCATCATGGCACTTAGTTAGGTCCATCTCCTCCTCAAAGAAGTAAGCATTTTTGAATATAAACATGTGTATCATAAGGGAATACCACCCCATTGGCTCGAGTATATTACTATATTGGATACCTATTAGACCCTCATGCATTTGTTGAGCAATGTAAGAAGCATAGTCAAAAAATACTGATAGGTGGGGATGTAGAATCTGAACCACCATGAGCATCATATGAAGAGGCATTATTTTTTCTTCATCTTCTCCTAGAACCAGGCACATGGCACTATACATTTTCTTGGCCTTGCCATTGAAATAATCCAACTTAAATGGCTCTGGTATGTTGGGCCCTACTACAATCAAGTCCCCTATCTTGTTAAACTATCCTTTTAGGGCCTCATTCCTATAATATTCCCTCTGGGTTTGGTATACTTCCTTAAAATAATCAAAGTCAATATCATCCATTTGTACCGAAGTGTCGCTTAACTTGAAAATTCTTCAGATTTCATCAGCTATGACAATCAAAAACATATTTCCCTGTGTATCCCTAACAACCCTGGATACTCTATCATAAGCGTTGGATATCAGGGTGAACAAATATGTATCCATGAACACCCTGGGTACTATCAATTTTCCCATGTCTAAGTCCCATATGTTACAATCTGGGGTAGGAGCGTTTATTTGGCTATAGGAAATTCTAAACAAACTTAGACCATTCAAACTAGTTTTGGCATCTTTGGCCCACCTACCTGTGTCATATAAACCCTCTCCTACTCTAAAGTGGGGATGAGTTGGGACTATTCTCTTAATCTAGGTTGCATCACCCATGGACCCTTTCAATTGTTGTAGAAGATCCTCTCTAACATTTCTCTTCTGGTAATCTACCTCTCCAGAGAGTTCAATCCTTGGGGCCATTTTTGAATCTAGGGCTTTACAGAGACAATATTCAGATTTGAATGAGATTTCTAAAAGCTTTTCAAATTTCAAATCTTTACTGGAAGTGTGAATTTTACTGTATCAGAGAAGACTTACCCGTTCTACAATTCTATCGCAAGGAGCTGAATATCGCTGTAATTATGTTCTTCACTTGAATGATTTTGGAAATTATGATGACTTCAAGATTAAATGATGAATTGTACTGCTTCAATCAAATCAGTCTTTTGTATTGAATTGAACTGAAGTGGCCACACATTCTGCAATCAATTCACCTGCTTCAAATTCATGGCTTAACGACTCACTAAAACTCATTTTAGTAACTTTGAATCTGGGTCGTATATTTCAAGCAGCATCTTCTTCATCTAACAACCCTCTTCTATTCCCAGAAACAACTGTTCATTTGGGACACGTGTCAACATGACTTAATCGCTTACATGATAGATGCCATTCTTCTTCTCCTTAAGTGATTAAGTCTACCGTTGGATTCATCTTAACCTGTCTGGAAGTTATTTCACCTTGAGTTTATTGACTACGGTTGTAACGTCATCACCCGGGACACGCGTCAACACAGCTTAATGGCTTAATCACCAGATCTTGATTACTTTTCCTTTAAGCCATTAAGCAAACCGCGATATTTTCATACTTGCAACCTTATTAACATGATAGCTATGTTGTACAGGACCCACCTTTTATGACACACGTCATCACGGCTTAATCGCTTATCCATTAGATATCGAGCACTTTACCTTCAAGCGATTAAGCCAACCATCGATATTTTCTATAGGTGTTGTTCCTTTAATCCTATCTTTACAACCTCAACTAGACCCATTAGGACACGTGGCATCACGGCTTAATGATAGATGTCAATCAGTTTCTCTTTAAGCCTTTAAATGGGTCGTTAGATCTTCTCAAACTTCTCCAAATTTTATCCCGTGATTAGCTTTACCTTTAGTGGATTACACGTCATCCTCTGGACACACATCAACATCACTTAATGGCTTAGACATTAGATCTCACACATCTTTGCGATAAGCCATTAAGTCATTCATTGCATGAGAAACAAGTTGTCTATCCTTTAATCCTTGCCTGCTCAGAATACCTAGGTCCACCAACTGCCACATGTCAACATTGCTTAATCGCTTACCTGATAGATGTCGTGCATCTTGCCTTTGAGCAATTACGCCAACCATTAGATTCTTCTAAACTTTAATCACCTTTATGCTACCTATGAGAGGACCCACATTATGCTGCCTATGAGAGGACCCACATTACTTCCTTTGACACACATCGACACCGCTTAATCGCTTACATGATAGATGATGCACATCTTGGGACTAAGCGATTAAGTCTACCATTGATTCTTTTAGGATCTTCCCTTTGATTAACTGAGAACCTTTATGACCATTGGACCTACCAAAGACACGCGGCATCACAGCTTAATGGCTTACATGATAGATGTTGATTGGTTTGGGATTAAGCTATTAAGCGGGCTGTCTGATTAAAACAAACTTGCTCGATAGATAATAACTTTAATTAAAACATCAATGGACTTTGGACTTAGGGAATAATGTAAGACCACGGTGTTAAGACTGACAAATTTAATAAACATGACCACTTTAAAATGAACTCATTCGAGACATGATTTAAGTGAAAAAGTAACACGAAATTAGAAGGCATTTCAACGCTTAGGGTTTTTATGACCAAATCTACACTAGGACATATGAAACAAGGGTTTTTTGAGCATTCCCAACTAGGTTAAGGGCTAGAACAAAATTTGTAGAGGCATGAGAATAGTTTTAACCATGATTTTAAACCTTTGGATAACATGAATGACAGGAGACTTCAAAATTTTACAAGGCATATTCCAGACAGGAAATACTACCAACAGTGGCTCTCTCCGAGGATGCTTAAACGGCAGGTTACAAAAAGAATACAAATCTCTGGGGAGGTAGACCACAAACCAGACTAACCTATTACTGGAAACAAACACACAACAAAAAACAAACACACCTGTACATATGATACATACTGCTGTGCATGGAAAAGAAGAGCTAATTGAAGAAATTTTTGAGAAATTGTCCATGCACTGGCAATTCCTATTCTTTATCATCCAGATTTTTGAGAAAATAAGAATCTTTTCCAAAAATTTGGGATATGACAAAAGGCCCCATCCATAGCGACTCAAACTTTTTTGTGTTTGCCTTTATCTTCAGCCCTAGTATTCCATTGCAATACAAAATCACTAGGCTGAAACTTTCTTTCATCTGCCCTTCTGTCAAAAAGATACTTCATTTTTTGTTGCAATTTGAAATTTTCTCTCTAGCTTTCTCTCCTTATTTCATCCAATTCTACCAACTGAACCATTCTTTGTTCCATAGGTTCAAAAACTTCCATTTCTTCATCTTCGATAAACTTATAGATTGGGAGCAGATTATTGATAGAAATTCTTGATTAAACACCATAAACCAACTCAAAGGGAGATTTTCTAGTGGCCCTTTTGACAGTGATCCTATCTGCCCAAAGGGAAAGTTTCAATTTTACATGCCAAGTTATTTTATTGCCTTCTAAGGTCTTTTTCAAAATTTGTAAGATACTCGTGTTGCTGGATTCTGCTTAACCATTGGCTTGAGGATGGTATGGGATGAATAAGACACAACAATTCCCATATCGGAGCAAAAATCAGTAAATTCTTCAGACCTGAAGCACATGGCATTATCCATCACCAACTTGAGGGGAACACCAAATCTTGTAATTACATTATCCATCAGAAATTCAATGACCACATTGCTTGTTGCTCTTTTAGTTAGAATTTCCTCCACCCATTTTGTAAAATAATCAGTTACTAGCAGAATCCAGCTATGGCCTCCACTTGATTTCTCAGAAAATTCTCCTATGAATTCCATTCCCCACATTGCAAAGGGGGCTTCTGCTACCACATGATTCAAAAGTAAAGCTCCTAAAAATTTCATTTTGCCTGAAAATCTCTGACATGGCTCACATTTTTTGACAAAAGTATAAGCATCTTGGAATAAACAAGGCCAATAGTATCTAGCTCTTAGAATTTTACGAGCTATGGACCTAGCAGAATAGTGCCCTCCACACATTCCAGCATGCATTTCCTTTAACATCTTCTCTGATTGACCTTTGTCAAGACATAATAGCAGGATCCCATCTCCATTTTTCCAAAACAAATCTCCATGCAACAAAACATATTTCTGAGCTTGTAATATTAAACTCCTCCTTTGGTTATCACTTAGGTTATTTGGACAATTAGCATTTTTCAGAAAATATACAATATTGGCATACCAGGGTTGCATTTCAATACTTGTTAAGCAATTCTTATTTGTAGCAACACTATTGACCTGGACCAAATCCAAATTTTCTTCTATCATCAACTTTTCCAATCCTAGTCCTCTCACCAACTCAGTGATATGGATGTCTAGATCAAATTCTTGAATTTTGTTTATCCATTTGTATCTTTTTCCTGTTACTTCATTCTGAACAAAAATATCCTTAACAACAGCACGAGGAACATAAGCATTTACCTTTGCACATACCAAATATGGCCTGAAAGCCTTGACTACCTTTACCAGAGCATAGGCTTGTTTCTCCATCAACTGATAGTTTAACTCAGCTAACAACAATGACTTGCTGAAAAATGCAATGGGATGTTCAAATCCCTCACCATCCTTTTGCAATAGGATTGTTGCAATAGTATGGAAGGAAGCAAAAGTGAACAAAGAGAAGGGCTTGGTGTAATCAGGGGATACAAGGATGGGTGCTTCTTGGATAGCTTGTTTTATTTTTTCAAAGGCTAACTATGCCTCTTGGTCCCATTCGAACTTTATATTTTTCTTTAGCAATTTGACAATTGGCTTAACCAGTTTTGCAAAGTTGGCAATAAATCTCCTAAAAAAATTAATTTGCCCTAGAAATGATTGTATACCTTTTAAATTCTTGGGAGCAAGTACCTTTTGAATGGCTTCAACTCTTTCAGGATCTATCCTTACTCCCTCTTTTGATGCTATGTGTCCCAGGAGTTTCCCCTCAGTAACAACAAAGTGACATTTTTTGGGGTTTAAAGACACCCCATATTCTAGTGCTTTTATAATCACTTTCTCCAAGTGATTGCAATGATCCTCTGCCCTTTTTGAAAAATTTGTCAAATCATCTTGGCTTACTACCATCAGAACATCTATAAGGTCTTTGAAAGTTACGTCCATGGCCCTTTGAAAGGTTGAACCAACATTTTTCAACCCAAATGGCATACGAGTATACACATAAGTGCCCCAAGGAGTAGTAAATGTTGTTTTGAATTACTCAAATTCTTTAACTAGCACTTGATTGTACCCTGAGAACCCATCCATCATAGACAACAAGTCACACCCAGTGAATTTATGTAACATAGCCTCCATGTTAGGTAGTCCATAGTTATCCTTTAATGAGGCCACATTCAAGTTTCTAAAATCAATGCACAGTCTTATGTCCCCATTCTTTTTTCTTACATGGACTAAGTTAGAGACCCATGATGAATGTCTTATTGGCTGAATTATACCCGCATCTCTTAATTTCATCAATTCTGCTTCCATTTTGGTAGCCAATAGGGGATTAATGGGCCTTTGTTTTTGTCTAAATGGTTTTATACCTTCTTTCAAAGGGATATCATGCTGGAATAAGTCTTTTCTATAAGCTTTCAAATCCTCATAAGACCATGCAAATACATGCTTGTATTTCTTCAGCAATTTTATCAAATTCTATCTCACATTTCTATCCAATTTTTTACCAATATAGACTAATTGTTGAGATGTTTCTGATCCCAAATTACCTTCCTCTAAATCTCCCACCTTGGCATTGGACTTCTAAGTCATATAATTGTCATTTATGCTGAACATGCCTTCCAATTCAACCAACCCTTTGGGAATCTGATTAGTATCCAACTGGATGACTTCTTGATCAAAGATATACTCCTTATTGTCCACAACTGATACTAGAGATTCACAATCAATCTTCTGACCATCATATTGATCTACACACTAGATAAACTTGAGGATATCATCATCATCCTCAAATACTTTCCAATTATGAATATTGTCGGGAACTGTAGGCCTACTTTTTATTTCAACCACAGATGTACCAGTAAGAGTACCATCATTATTTTTCAGGGCAACATTTGCCAGGAAATCATCCATTATGTTGTTGGATCTCTCTATCCATAGGATATTGAAAGCATCAAATAATTCTATCCTATCCCAGACAACATACTTGTACAATTTTAATATGTCATCTTTAGTAGCATAATGCTCCCTAATCTGAGATATAATTAACTGGGAATCACCATGAACTTTTAAACACTTAATACCATGCTTGATAGCAATATCCATTCCCAAGATTAAGGCTTCATACTCAGTGGTATTATTTGTAAATTGAAAAGTCGGCAGGAAAGAGTACTTGAAGGTGATACCTGATGGGGAAATAAACAAAACTCCTGCTCCAGATCCTTCCTTTGAGAATCCTCCATCAAAGTACATTTTCCATAGTCCATCTTGTTGCAACAACAATTCATCCACAATTGGGTCAGTGTTCTTTAACTGTGGCTTGATTTATTCAACAGTAAAATTTTCCATATCAACATTCACATAGCAATTCAATTGGTCAAGTAGAACCACCTCCACCATGACAGATGACCAAGGTTCTCTGTACAACTTGACCTCATGTCCATTAACAGGGATAGTTACATAAGAAAAATCTAACTGCATTTTTCCACATACTACTGCTACCCACTACCTTGAAAAAAGTATACCATAATATGGTTTAGTGTCCACTACCACTATATCCATTCTGTAAGTTGCTTCAGGGAAAGCAACAATTTTCACCTCAATGTATTTTAGTGTTCCTATCACAAGAACTTCCTTGTTTTCCATAGCATAACAACTTCGAGAAGATGTAGTGACCTTGAGGCCCAATTCCTTCATAACATGATAAGACATCACATTTACTGCAGCTCCAGAATCAATCATGTAGTTTTTTACCAAGAAACTATTAACCATTAAGGTGACATAGAATGGTTCAATAGATAATTGTTCTTGGGTGATTATATTTCCAATACAAATATTAGAAAATTCTTTACTTTTTTCTTTTCCTTTCACTAGTGGACTATCTTTTCTAGTATCATTTGGTGTCAAAGGTATTTCCTCTTGGTTGGGAACAGATACATCATCTATCCCTCTTAAAAGTGCCAGAGCATCTTCTTTGTGCTCCCTTATTTTCAACATTTCCATGAGTGGAACTGAGACTTTCATTTGGGTTAGAGCATGTTTCATGTCAAAAAGGGGCAATTCAGAGGACATATCACTCATCTTTTTCACTTTCTTGGATTTCTCATTGGGTACTAGTTCCTCTTTTGCTTCTTCCCCTCTAGCATGATCGGAAGAAGGTCCTGTTTGTTTCTCATACTTACCATTTTTATTTTCCTTGATATGAAAATCCACAGTAACTTGAGGTGAATCTTTTCTAACATAGATAGGGGCAGACTTGCCTTGAGTTGGTTGCACTATTTATTTCTCAGGTTGTATGCATTTCATGCTTGATTAATTGTTGCAATAGTCAAAGACCTCTTTTCCTCATCAGCGGTAGTTCTGAAATGAGAATGTGAGTTTTCACCTCCCACTGTGTTTATCGTTGCTTGTGAAACACTATCAACCTGATCACTTTGATAGAGTGGATTTTGTGATTGATTTTTAAAACAAGAATTATCTTCTGTACACAAATTATCAGAAGATGATGCAATATCAAAAAACCATGGATATGGTTTCTTTACTGTGAACATATTGATAGCAGGGCCTTCTTGTTCTCTTTCTTATGTTTGATCAAACAGAGCCTGGGCTACTACACATTGATAGGAAGAGTGTGGCATATTGCAAGCATCACACTAGGGAGTGTTCTCAACATAGTTGGCACTATTCCTTTTTAGGGGATCTGGGGTTTCCTTGGCTTTTGGGTTATCTTGTCCATCAGGGACTGGTTTACCATTATTCCAATTTGTCTTATAAGGGTAATCTTTTAGGTTAGGCTATTTTTCAAACCTTTGGTTAGTGTACTTATTATCACGGTACCCTCCTCTATCATTTTTATCCATTTTGCAAGTTGTAACTTCCCAAAATTGGCACCTTGCAACCCTAACCAATTTTGTTGCATTTGTCACTCTTCTAGAACATCAAAGTCCTATTGTACTAGGCAATTCTGAGTTTTAACTGACTCTACTCGACCTAAGTGTCAAATG
>MU225421.1:134030-149801 GCA_018584345.1 Thuja plicata
AAAGTTGAAATGAAACTTGAAAGAAAAGTTTCTTGCTAATTCCTCACCTGGTACTCTTAATAAAATGATTCTTCACTGTTCATATCACTGCAAATCAACTCTATAATTTTCTTTGAAAAACATACACTGTATTGAGCAAGAGATTCTGCAATCACCAGTCACTCTATCTAAACAAGATTTGTATCATTTTTAGGATCAAAACCTTCAAATAGTGTGCGATGATAGATAAACAGAATAGACTTGCCTTTATGACTATAAGGAAGAACAGACTAATTGTCAATATTGCAAGGACAAACTCTTTCATGAACATGACTCTTAGAACATTACAATATCCCCAGTAGAGTCACCAATTTGCTAGCTCTTTTTCTTGTAGAGTCAGTATATAACAATAAATGCTAGACTCTTTAGTTCCCAATTTAGATTCTCACAGGGAAATAGCTAATTAACAAGGATGAAAATCCTTCTACACTTTGGGCTCCACATACCCAGGCGGGTGCACCTTCAAAATACTACTATCTTTCAACAAGTTTGACAGTGGATTAAGGATTCATGATCCTTCTTCTTTTTAAGCCACTTGGCTTAGGAATGCTAACCTATTGATTCTCTCTTCAAGGAATCACTAAGATGAATTGTACTCAATACAATTATCTAGACATGTATTTTAGATGACAAAAATATAAAGATTAATTAATATTTGATTGATGATAACAACCACTTATCAGAAATTGACCAATGCCTAATCCTGGGCCATAGAGTCAGAATAAAACAAACATACACCGGGGATAATTAATTGAAATACAAGTAAAACCTCAGATAGAATGCCTTACAAACTATCTTCTCACCCTCACACCCCTGTATCAAATTCCTGCATAAACCCTAACCCTCTGTAATTATTTGCGAGGTTTAAACTCTCCTTGAAAGCAACTCACAAATAATGACACAACTACCTTATAACCAGTACATTTAAGATGCCTTACAAATTAAACATACAAGAGCTAACTGTAAATGCAAAAAGACATCATTGGTATCAAAATGGAGATTCCATTATATTTTTATTAATAAAATCCCGATCTCAATACATTCAGATTGATTCAAAACCAAAGATTAGGCATAATTCAGAAGTCTGCTTCGCAGTCTTATTTTTACCATCCTTTACAATATGTTACAACTTACTATTTATAGCATGCACTAGTCATCTTGGAGTCCTTAAAGATCAAGGATGCAACAAGCTTCAGATGACTAGGCTAGAAGACAAAACTCAGAGAATAACAAGACAAAATAGCAAGTGGATAGAAAAAAACCACTTTTGTTACAAGATATTCAATAGATTATTTGTCCTATGGCCACATGGTGATTGCATTTGCCCTATAATTATTGGGGGATATCCATGTGGAAACTGTTGCCTCTGATGTTGGTGATTTATGATATCCATTTTCAACTGCATCAACTGCTCTGTTGTGCTTCCTCGTCCACCTGCATATCTTCTCATTCACCTGGATCAGTTATTGTGTACCTATCCTTCCAGGAGGTGTACACCTCATCGCTCGGCCAAATGAAGCCAAGAACTTCATATTTTATACTATTGATCTCCTTCCAAGTTACATGTGCCTTTTCAATCTCATCTGTCTAGAATGTGAAAAATGACTTGACCTTGCCCACTATCTCAATGGTCTGAGCAAAAATCAGTGTACTCTCCAAAGTTAGTATACTATTAGTTCTAACTGCCAATGCTTCATTCATTTTCCGGTACCACAACCCCTTATCTTTGATGTTTCCATTCTTCCTAAAGAGGTTTGGGAACATTTCATATTTATCCTTTGAATATTCTCTTTTCAAAGTCAACACCTTTCTCATAACAATATCTCTCCTGATATCCATATCCAAAAGTAATTTGACACATTTGTGGGTGCCTGTTAGGACTATGTCAACATCATTAATTTTCTTGCAAGAGTTGTAAAAGAATTTTAATTCCTCTATTTTCCCTTTCCACTTGCTCACCAACTGATCCAGATTGTCTTTTTTTTCATGATATTCATTCATAATATTGACAATCTTCTTCTTGAGCATAAATAGCAGTGGGTACTAATTCATGAGTACAATGCATAAGAGCACTGTGTATTTTATCTGCATACCTCTGCTTTACCCATGCTTCTGCTTCTCTGAATGCTGCAGACTGCTCTACCCATTCTTTCTTCTACCTTTCTAGTTCTTCTCTTGCAGCTTTCAACATTGCCTTTTCCTATTCTAGCTCTTCTAATGTAGTTGAAGTAGATGGTGCAGGGGAAGGAGGGTAAGTGACGATGGGACTTGATGAGGAAGGCTGGTGGGGTCCTTGTACAATCCTCTTCTTAGGAATTATTTGTATTGTTTTCCTCCCCCCCAGGAATACAATTCTCTCATCCTTCTACAGGGATTTAACCCTCTCATCATTGTATGCCTTCAGGACAAATTCATACTTTTGGTTCAGGCTATCAAAAGCATCTTTCTCCTTTTCAGCTACCTTCAAACTCAAATTGGCAGTCTGAAAAGCAAGGTTAGCTGCCTCAATACCTGAGGTATCAGAAACTCATTTGACAATGAGGCTACTTGTATCCTCAGTTTGATCATCTTCTTTCATTCTTCTTTTGTCCTTCCTTTTTAGGGACCATATTGCCAAAGCTGCATGATCTTCACTAAACTGGGCACCAAATGATGCTCCATTAGTGCTCAATGGTTTGGTTTCCTTCCTAACAACATAAAAAACTATGGCATTAGCCAAATCCCACTGGGGTAGGATAAGGTCTCCTTTCTTTTTTACCAACTCCCTGCCCTCTTCAGGAGTGATTTTATAAAATTTGGTCATTAACTCTTGCTTGACCTCCTTTTCAATATCATCCTTGGTCTGATTTGGTTGGGCTTCTTGCAACCTCTAGCACTTATCTTTAAACTCATCAATATGAGTTCTCTATAGAAACTGAATAAAGGCCATAGCCTTAACAAAATTGTCATTTGAAAGGAATTCCTCACTGGCCTATTTGGTTACAGGGTCCAGCTCTTTTCTTGCAAATTATGCCACTATGAGATCAACAGTTGTATGCCTAGGTGCCTCTAGCACTCCTTCTTGTAGCTCTTGTGTAGTGACAAATACTTGTCCTCTGTTTCCCATTTAAACCAATTGCTTAGCAATGGCTTGGTCATCCATATGTAAAGAGGACTGGGCAGGAGAGTATAACTCACTCTCTTGCTCTTTTCCATCCACCTTTTGTTTCTTGGGAGATGACATCTTTTGGGCACTAGCACTTGCTGGCCTCTTTCCTTTCTGATCAAAATATTTATCAATCTTGGGCATGATAGTATTGTACCCTCTCCTTTTGTATACCACATAATTCCTAGGTGGAATTTTCCTTCCTTGTGAAAGATTTCTTAAGATGGCCTTAGCCTTTTCTGGCTTAGCTTCCATTATTTTCTATTTCTTCTCATTGAGGTCCTGCATAATACCTTCAAATAATGTCATCAGGGACTCAATCTTTCTAGCCCAGGGAAAAAATTACTGCAAAGGATCATAGGATCTATAAAAATTGTGAACAAAGTCCAAAGACTTTTTGTACATGAGCCACTTTTCCTTCCTGACCTCCTGGTCACTCAGATCAAAAACATTTCTAACAATATCCTTGAGGAAATTAAATTGGTGCTCTAATGTCAAGCACTTGGTTCTCTTTCTGAACATGCCCATTGTGAAATCTTCATTGTCTTCACACCTAGATACAGAGGTTGCTAGATGGTAGGGTTCAAAATATTTGTCGAACTATGTCCACCCAGGCTTTATGATGATGAAATGATGGGCTCTTGTAAGGGTAGGGAAGATACTTCCCTTATTTTTTCCTGTCAGGGCTTCTTCTTGTAATCTACCCAATTGTCTGATAATCTCAGCAATTCCCATCTTTAAAGGCACTCTATAGGAAAAAACATTGGGGGTTCCCCTGAATCCATAAACCCTTGTCATTGTAGAAATAGGGTATGAAATCAAATCTCCCCAATTGTGGGCAATTTTCAACTCTGGGGAAAACTGCATAGGTCTCAATAATTTCATCATATCTGTATGGATCCTTGCATTCTGTCTGGATAACAATGACTTAAGCCTAGCGGAAAAAACCCTGTCAAAGTATACATAACTGGATTTTTTCTATCCCATGATAGATCAACACTCTACATTTAAACAAGAAAATCCTCATAATCTTGGAACTTAGTTAGGTCCATCTCCTCCTCAAAGAAGTTAGTACTGTTGAACTGAAACATGTGCATCATAAGGGAATACCACCCCATTGGCTTGAGTATATTCCTATCTTGGATACCTATTAGACCCTCATGCATTTGTTGAGCAATGTAAGAAGCATAGTCAAAAACTACTGACAGATGTGCATGTAGAATCTGAACCACCATGAGCATCATATGAATAGGCATTGTTGTTTCTTCATCTTCTCCTAGAACTAGGCACAGGGCACTATACATTTTCTTGGCCTTTCCATTGAAATAATCCAACTTAAATGACTTTGGTGTGTTGGGCCCTACTACAATCAAGTCCCCTATCTTGTTAAAGTATCCTTTTAGGGCCTCATTCCTATAATATTCCCTCTGGGTTTGGTATACTTCCTTAAAATAATCGAAGTCAATATCATCCATTTGTACTGAAGTATCACTTAACTTAAAAATTCTTCTGATTTCATCGGTTGTGACAGTCAACAACACATTTCCCTGTGTATCCCTAACAACCCTAGATACTCTGTCATAAGTGTTGGCTATTAGGGTGAACAAATCTGTATCCATGAACACCCTGGGTACTATCAAATTTCCCACGTCTAAGTCCCATATGTTACAATATGGGGTAGGAGCGTTTCTTTGGCTGTAGGCAGTTCTAAACAAACTTAGACCATTCAAACTAGTTTTGACATCTTTGGCCCGCCTACCTGTGTCATATAAACCCTCTTCTACTCTGAAGCGGGGATGAGTTGGGACTATTCTCTTAATTTGGGTTGCATCACCCGTGGACCCTTTTAATTGTTGCAGAAGATCCTCTCTAACATTTATCTTCTAGTAATCTACCTCTCTAGAGAGTTCAATCGTAGGGGCCATTTTTGAATCTAGGGCTTTACAGAGATAATATTCAAATTTGAATGAGAATTATGAAAGCTTTTCAAATTTCAAATCTTTATTGGAAGTGTGAATTTTACTGTATCAGAGAAGACTTACTTGTTATACAATTCTGTCGCAAGGAGCTGAATATCGCTGTATAATTCTATTGCAAGGAGTTGAATATCGTTGCAATTATGTTCTTTGCTTGAATGATTTTGGTAAATTATGGTGACTTCAAGATTAAATGATGAATTATACTGCTTCAATGAAATCAGTCTTTTGTATTGAATTGAACTAAAGTGGCCACACATTCTGGAATGAATTCGTCTACTTCAAATTCATGGCTTAACGGCTCACTGAAACTCATTTTAGTAACTTTGAATTTGGGTCGTAGATTTCAAGCAACATCTTCTTCATCTAACGACCCTCTTCTATTCTCGAAAAAAACTGTTCATTTGGGACAGGTGTCAGCATGACTTAATCACTTACATAATAGATGCCGTGCTTCTTTTCCTTAAGCGATTAAATCTACCATTAGATTCATCTTAACCTATCTGGAAGTTATCTCACCTTAAGTTTACTGAATGTGGCTGCAATGTCATCACCTGGGACACACGTCAACATGGCTTAATGGCTTAATCAGTAGATCTCAATTAATTTTCCTTTAAGCCATTAAGCAAACTGTCTAATCTTTTCATACTTGCAACCTTATTAACATGATAAATGCATTGTACAAGACCCACCTTTAATGCCATGCATCATCACAGCTTAATCGCTTATCCATTAGATCTCCAACACTTTACCTTCAAGCGATTAAGTCAACCGTCGATGTTTTCTGTAGGTGTTGTTCCTTTAATCCTATCTTTACGACCTCAGCCGGACCTACTAAGACACGTGGCATCACGACTTAATGGCTTAGATGATAGATGTCGATCGTTTTCTCTTTAAGCCATTAAGTGGGCCATTAGATCTTCTCAAACTTCTCCAACTTTTATCTCGTGGTCAGCTTTACCTTTAGTGGATTACACATCATCCTCTGGACATGTATTAGCATCGCTTAATGGCTTAGACATTAGATCTTGTGCATCTTTTCAATAAGCCATTAAGTCATCCATTGGATCAGAAACAAGTTGTCTGTACTTTAATCCTCGCCTACTCAGAATACCCAGGTCCACCAACTGCCACATGTAGACACCGCTTAATCACTTACCTGATAGATGTCGTGCATCTGGCCTTTAAGTGATTATGCCAACTATTAGATCCTTCTAAACTTTAATCACCTTTATGCTTCCTGTGACAGGACCCTCATTACTTCCTTTGACACACGTCGACACTGCTTAATCGCTTACATGATAGATGATGCACATCTTGGGACTAAGCGATTAAGTCTACCATTGATTCTTTCAGGATTTGCCCACTTATTAACTGAGAACCTTTACGACCATCGGACCCACCAAAGACACACGACATCACGGCTTAATGGCTTACATGATAGATGTCGATTGGTTTGGGATTAAGCTATTAAGCGGGCCGTCCGATTAAAACAAACTTGCTCGATAGATAATAACTTTAATTAAAACATCAGCGGACTTTGGACTTAGGGAATAATGTAAGACCACGGTGTTAGGACTGACAACTTTACTAAATATGACCACTTTAAAACAAACCCATTCGAGACATGATTTAAGTGAAAAAGTAACACAAAATTAGAAGGCATTTCAATGCTTAGGGTTTTTATGACCAAATCTACACTAGGAGATATGAAACAAGGGTTTTTTGAGCATTTCCAACTACGTTGAGGGCTAGAACAAAATTTGCAGAGGCATGAGAACAGTTTTAACCATGATTTTAAACCTTTGGATAACATGAATGACAAGAGACTTCAAAATTTTACAAGGCATATTCCAAGCAGGAAATACTACCAACACAAGGTCTACCTAAAAGAAGGTTATAATTGAGAGGTCCAGGCATAACATGAATAGGCGTATTGAGAATAACCGAACCAACCTTAATAGGTAGCGTAATAGTGCCCAAAGTTCTCTTTGCAATTATCAAATCTACGAATAGGGACATTATTAGGTTGAATAGTTGTAAGATCAGCCTTAACTTCCTTAAGCATATCCATGCTACAAACATTAATCCCGGATCCATTGTCAATTAATGTTTTATGAATGATACTCTGACTAATAGAAACAACAACCATAAGAGCATCATATTGATTCTACACCTCAACAGAAGGTAAATCATCATCAGTAAACACAATAGGAGGTACATAAGGCATATAAGTATGCATGCACTCCAAAAAGGAATTAATATTCTCTCGGTTAGGAGGCAAAGTAGGAAGGGTAGATAAAGCCTTTTGCAATGGCTCATGATATGTCGGGGAAGTTTGAAGTGATTCCTATGAAGATATCTTAGCGGGAGTAGCACATAATTGTTCAAATAAGTCATACTCCTTAAAGGAAGATGGCAACCTAGGTGCCTGAGGAAGCATAGGTTGAGAAGGAGGTAAAGAAACTGTAACAGTAGGCTGAGGGTTATTCTGTGTGTGATAAGCATGTGAAACAAAATCTGTGTTATCAAAGAAATCCAAAGGATCTCTAGGTTTACCCTTAATTTTTATTCGAGGACATCCTTTTACCGTCAACAAAGGTTTAAGATATAACATTCTAGGTGCATCGATGTTGCAAATAGTGAAATATGAAGGTAACCATGCACACATCCTATGGTAAAGGTCAATTGAAGAGGTTGTAGAGGAGGATGACACAGGAATAAGATCAATGGAGATCTTATTTGAACAAATTTCATCCTCACTTCTATGTACCTCATTAGGGTATCTATCCTCTTTTACAATAAAAGCCTCATCAAAGTATTCAAAACAAAAATCATACATGTTGAACACAAAGTAACACTACAAACATGAAAAATGTAAATGTTTTTGTATTTTTAAAGAGATTTTGTGATTTTTTTTCAAAAATATAAATGCAAGAGCATAAAATAAATATACTTTTATATGCATGTAAGATCTAACATAAAATACAAATCTAACACCAAAAAGAAAGATTTGTCGTAAACGGGTTCACCAAAATGTATGGTGAGAAATATGGATAGGGTTTAGAACAATGGGGGTTTGCTCATAAAATAGAACCTATGCCTCTATTAACCACATACATGAAATTCTAATGATAAGGAATATAAATCTGGAAATGTTTGCAAAGAATAATGAAATCAGATAGAATGAAATACATACCTCATAACAAAGCAGATATGGAAATACCTGTCTTCTAGTGTCTGTATCGAGTTTTTGGAAATTCTGCAATTGGATCTGGAACGAAAATACAGAGACAAAGAAAACCCAGAAATATTTTTCTTTTCTGAGCTAAGTCGACCTTGACCCAAATATGAGGGCACAATTGTGCCCCTTTATGTCGACCTTGACCTGCACTACTCCGACGGAAATTTTGTTCACAAATCCTAAAGGTTTGCCGAAAAGGGTATCCAAATATGCTTTGCAACTCTTGAAACAACGACTGTAGATATCTAAAAATGGTGTTTTGGGGTGGCTATATAGGGTTTTGCCTTAGTCAAACCCCCGTTTTGGTGATTTTCAGCTCCACGAATAGCTGAATGTAATAGAATATGTGTGTGTGTTGCTCGTAGGAAGAGCTTTGAATGTGAAATGCCAAGATCTAATCCTCTAGATTGAAACCCTAACATGAATTGAAATGAGAGAGAAATGCATAGATTTGAATATGATAAAGAAAGCATACCAAGCCCCAAGGCTAAAGTATTCCTACCAAACTCACAATCTGTAGTTGCAACCCCATGATTGTATGTTTTGAATGCTTGAATGTTGAAAATAGTAGATCAAAGAAGAAGGAAGGATTGAAGAACTCTTTCTTTCTCCAATGAATGTCCACAAGAACTTATCCAAAAAATGCTTGCTTGCATCAAGGCATCATCATATATTGTCCTCCTATATCATCCTCTTTCATTCTTGCATCATCATCTCATACCATCATCATGTCATGTTATCATGTTATATCAAATGAAGGTAAAAGAGAGTGCTTATATAGCGATTTCAAGGTAAGCCTCCTAGGGAAATGTGAGGGCCCCTAAGCCTCCTAGGGCAATGTGAGGGCCCCTAATTAAAATTTCACCTTGAATTATGGTCCAATCACAATAACCAATTCAGGAGGGAATTCATTAATTGAATTTGGAATAAAAACCCTTCTGCATTCGAATTTGGAGGCCAATTTTGAATTTAGGGCCCCATTATGATCCAAACCTGAAAGCGGGAACCAAAACCTGACAAAGGTCAAGGTCAAACTCGACCATGACCTTAGGTTTCAGGCTAGTCAATTTAGAGTGCCAGTGAAGTTTCTAGGTCGTCCAGAAACCTAGGATGATGGGAAAACATAACAGAGTGCTGGAAAAGGGCACAAGGGCATAGAAGAGATGTGATGAAAGCTAGGAGGACTAGTACATAGGTTCTACCTATAAAATATAGCCACAAAGAAGGAAATCAAGGAGAATCCTCAAGATCCTAACCCTAATTTCACCTAGAAACAAAGAATTACCAAGTATAGATGCATTCTAAATGTAAATCTATCATGTAAATACACTAAATGAGGGTGCTAAATCTACCAAGATGGAAGTGATTCCATTTTAAGATGATACATTTAGCCCCCACTTTAGCTTAGAATTGACACTACATGAATATGCAAGCTAAAGTAAGAAAACATCATAATAAATAAAAAGGATATAACCAAGTCCTCAATGTAGACATCCTGCAAGAAACTGTTAGTACCCACAACCTGCAGCACACAAGGTTAATGAAAATCCATAAACCACCTAAGAATTACTAAGATGAAATTGAGAAGTGCATAAAGCCCCTTATGTCCCCTCCCCCCCAAAATATATGGTGGGAAATATGGATATGTGTTGGAGTAAATAGTTCACTGTTTACTCTTTACTTAAGTTTACTTAGGTACATTCATTAATTGGGTAGATGGATATCATTGAGTCCAACTTGGACTCAATGATAAAGACACTTGTGTCAACCATGTCCATGTTTCCTATCTACTCTCCTTCCTCTAAGTTGAGACACTTGTCTCAACCATGTCCATGTTTCCTATCTACTCTTGCCTATATAAGTAGAGCCTTTGTACCTTTGTAAGAACCTCAATTCCTTAATACATTATCTCATTAGATATTGTATTGCTTTGCATTAACTTGAGTTGAATAAAGTTTATTTGGCTCATATTTGATTTCTATTTTTCTCTCTCAATCACTTGGATTCTCGGGTAGAAATCTTACATGGTATCAGAGCGGTTGTGAGTTGTGGGTTAGCATTGTTTTGAAATTTGAGAGTGTAGAGTTGTTTTTGAAGTACATGAGTATGCTCTTCTCTTGCATCTTTTGATGATCTGGAGAAACATAAAAGTGTGGAGAAAAATCTAGTTTATGGGGGGTTCATATTTTTACTTGCCAATTGCAGTTTTTTTTTTTAGAGCTTCCTAGAGACTCTCTAAGCTCAAATCTAACAATCGGCTTGCATTTTATGTATTCTGATCAATATTTTAGGTTTTAGCATGCCTTTTAATATCTAAGGTAGTTGATTCAGACTTTTCATGCCATTTTTTGGTTGTTGGGGTCGTGTTTTGATGCTAAAAGACATTTTTTTACATTAGAGTCATATCTTTTGTAGATCAAAACAAAAAACGCCTTCTGGGTTTTGTTTGCCGCATCAAAAAACCATCTAGATATTTGTTAGTTTTTGCATAAATCTTATATTTTTTGTAGAAACGACATCAAAAAGCTACAGTAGACCCCCTCTCTGTTGGCATTTTGGAAATTGCAGTTTGACTTCTAAAGGCCATAACTTGGGCTCCCGACCTCCAATCTGCAAAATTCTTTTTTTGATTTTGGCTAATTTTTCATTCTCTACACACTGGTGCAGATGGTTTCTAATTTTAGTGTATGGATTTTTTGGAAATCTCATATTCTCACACGTGACTCTATGTAGTTCTCATTTTGGGACTTTCAAAAGTGCATAACTTTTGCATACGACCTTAGATCGAGGTGATTCTTTTTTTGAAAGTGCATATTTTTTCATGTACTTCGCAGTGGTACCAATAATTTAATTTGGGTCTGTTGGTCCCCAAAAATGCTGAATTGGATTTCCTTTGGACTTGCCAATCCAATGATGAGAAATCCAATTATTTTTGGCCAACTAACAGGAATGATCGATTATGATCCTCTTCCCCTATGCTTCTGGCTCTGTAGGACCAAGGCAGGTGAACCTTCACCTGAACATGCTTTTTATAGCAGATAACCTGTGTATGGAACTCAAACTTCCGTCTCTCAAAGTAAGGCAAAGTGCTATTAAGATCACAAAACTGAAAACAATATATTATTCCAATATTCAAATGTAACATTGCAAGAAATTTAAAATAATTGATTGATTTAAGATATAAACTGGATAAAGTAAATGAATATAGTTGTTCAAAACTTAAAAAAATGAAACTTTATACCATAATTCAATAAACAAGAAAGATCAGTGCTTTATCCAACTATGGGCAATAAAGTCAATATTATTTCAATCTTGCGTTCAACTTTAGAGACAGTTTTGCAAACAAAACTTATCACCTTAAAGGTGTTATGAAATGCACATATAAACTAAAATAAGTTCAGATATATTTCAATTGGGTATTATTTCTCAAATGACGGACCAATTGACCAAGGCCTTAATCAATAAAATTTAACCATGCTAAAATGAGAAAAAGCCAATTGATAATACAAACTATAAACCAAAATAGAGTATATGCACATCAAACGATCACTTTAAGGAATTTCTTATTGATTTATCTGAAGGACTGATTGTAAAATAATAAAGAAATAATTGAGCATATGAAAGATAACACAAACTTATCTCCGCTTGATTACAAAAAATGGTATATCAAATTCATGATTGAATTATTTGATCCAGCTATTCCCATTCCACCATTCTCCAAAAAAATCTTTCCCTTTTAAGGTTCAATTGACTTAATATTTATATGTATTTCAATAGTTTCTTGTGAAAGGTCATACCTTTTCACAAATACCTAATCCTACAACTAACCCTAAAAAATTATAATAAATTATCCATGTAAAGGGAACAAATCATTTCCCACATTTACAAATATTAAAATATGTTTTGTCCTCTTCTCGGATAATTTGTTTGGTTGTCCAAAATTTCCTACACATCAAATCAAAATTAAATAACTCTAAAATGAACCTTAACCTAATGCTCCTAAAATATAGGGTATGAAAGTTATAAATATTATAATTCACTCTATAAAATAAATAAAATACAACTTTCCCTAAAAAGATATTTCAAACAATAAACATAGGGTAAAGTAAAATATTTTATTTAAATATTTTTGAAAACCAAAATTTGTAATGTCAAAAATATTAAATAATTTTAACTTTTATCAATATTTAAATAATTTAGATCGAATAAATAACATATTTCAAAATAATTTACCCTAYTACAATMTTTCACATTAGTAATTTAGGGTAATTTTAAATAATGCCTAAAAAATTATGTTAAYGAAAATCTAAATCACATCTTTAATGTAAAATCTTTTAAAAGCACATAAGGTAAAATAAATGAGATAATATGATTTTCTCTAACACATAACTCGAAGAAAACATTTATACTAACTGGTTAGAGTGGTAATGGGTAGGTAGGTAGGTAGGAAAAAAGGGATGGCTTGAGAGGTCGAGTGTTCAACTCCTAATCACTACCCTTTTGCCCAACATCCCTATTATTCCTCTACAATTATTTTTATTTCAAAAATTATAAATGCATTTAACACATTGAAATAAAATAATCAATTTTGCTCATATAGTTTAACAAGGAAATAAATATAAAAATGAAACAATAATAAACACTTCTCTGAAAATTTTATGTAAATTTGGGGTTGAATTTTTATGTGTCAACAGTGGCTCCAATAGGGGACGTGTGTCCATACCTGGACATATCAAGAATCCAGCTATCTCTGGAGAGCAGACCACTCAAAAAATAGAATCAATCACACCAAGAATAATCTCAATTAGAAATCAAAACTACAATGAAGGGTAAAATTAAATAAAGGGCAGATAATTTTAAATATTAATTTTATTAATGACTTTTGTAAAGAATATGCATTCTATTTTAAAGATATATAAAAAATAAAACCATAAGAAATACAATAATATTTTACCTTCAAAATGTCAAAACAGTGAAATAAAACCCTTACCTCAATACTTACCTGCTATTTGAAACGTATTTTTTTTGTTCATTTCATTATTAAATTCTTCATATGTTGTGAAAGGCATTGCATCTCTTGCAGATTCCAGACCACCCATGCCACACTTCATACCATCTAGTACATCATTAACAATAAAAATTTCATTTGTTGAACTTGCAAAATCCGCTCATTGTTTTCGGGCTAGTGGTACTCTAAAATGAATAAAAACATTGTAAAAATCCCCCAAACTTGAGGTATATGATTGGAGCATTCATTTTAACCTTAAAGTTATCATTTACAACACTTATACAGCCCCAAAAATGGCTCCAAATATTTGCACGGGATTGTAACTTGTCTGACCATTTTTAGAAATGCCATGGCGTTTTTGGGCATGCTGGCATCCCAAAAACACATTGAAGTGCAACAAAATTTTCCTCTGGTTATGGAAAAATGTTTGGGAGTCATCTTAGATGTAGAAACACTCATTTGCTGCTAAAAAATGGCTTAAAATCTGGAGGTTAAATATAAAAAAATCTTGATTCATTTCTTTGCAGGCCTTTACCACATTTATCACGCTATTTACAGCCGCCTCCAACACTTGTTCCTAATCACTAGTCAAAAAACAATCCATGTGGACAACTCCTTCAATATAGATCTGTTTGTTGGCTCCAGATATCTTGAATGTTTTGAATGATGTAATATGTCTGTACATAATGAATCCTTCTATCTTGCATATTCAAAGACCCATAGTAACTATTACCAAGATTAAAGTAAGGATTTATTTATTATTATATATTTTTTATCCAAAACAATTAGTCAGGAAATTTAGTGGATACATATAGTGAAATGATAAATAAATCCAATCAATATAAATGGAGGGACTACAATCTATTAATATGACATCAAATATTAAAAAAAACAAAAAAACACATAGAACATAACATAAATATAGAGGAAAAAACATGGTAAAAAATTTACTTACCTGCCCCAATACTTGAAACTTTTACCTATGTCATAAATCTGATTCTGGTCATGTAACAACATGTATCTTCTGGAGGAACCATATTTTTCTTTTCCATTATTCATATTTCAGTTGTATTCAAATTTCACCCAAATGTAATTTTCATATAAATTTTGGATGTCATAAATCAGGACATTTTTTTCACTGTCTAACCTCCTTTCTGAATATGCAATATTCTTATGCAAATCCCAAAACTTCTCCTTCAAAATAATTATGTCTTGAAGAACCACATGCTCCACTAATTTTTTGTCGTTTGCACTATGTTCCCAAAACATATTAAAATGAATTTTATTTCCAGTGAGATTTTTTTGAAATACTAATCTTTTCTTCTCAACCATATCGTCATATATTATTTTTTACTCTCCTTATGTATTTGATCTAAAAAATTCAAGTCAGCCTTAAATGCATTACCTTCTCCTGTTCTTTCATATAGTGCTTTTGGACCTGTATCACCTTCTGAAATATTTTGCAATAATAATCCATTTGCTTCTTCACATGTTTTTTCATTTTCTGTAATATCTTCACTATATAGTACTTTTGAAAAATTATTTATAACTACATCTCCTTCCTTTTCAAACAAAGGATTTATAAACACAGATAATTCATGCATACCTTGGTTGAATACATTTTCCTAAAAATCATGGTACATTGGACAAATATCAAAGTGATCTTGTAGAATATCCTCCTGCTCATATAACATACCGGATTTTGCTTGACCCCCTGTTAGTGGATTAAACAATGTTCCACATTTTGAAAACATTTCTTCATCATTTTTCAAGAAATCTGGTATACTTTCAAAACTATTAACCAAAACATTTCCTTTTTTACAATTAAATGTTTCACTCTCATGAGATTTATTTATTTTATCAAAACATATTGAGTGAATTAGGAAAAACTCTAGATAATTTTTCTTTACAAATTTCTGATATTCAAGATCTAATAAATCTGAAATCTCTTCTACACTAAGAAGACTTTCTTCTTGATCATGACATTTTATATCCATTTCCACACAAATATCATCTTCCATCTGATTCACACTTTCCTCTTTATTAGAATCTAGAGCCTCATCTCTTGCATGTTTCACGTTGCATTCATTATATTCTTTTACTTTCTGAAAAAAGAGCCTCAAATCAGGGTCATCTATGGAAACTCCCAAATCATAAATTTTTCTTCGAAATCCCCTACTTGAAGGCATGATATCTGATGGTATCTCCAAATAGAAACCCATCATCCTGATGAACAAATGGGCTACAGACTCACCCTCTTGTTTTTCTACATTGAAAAATGCATCTAAGGGAGACATGTAAGATTTTGTTTCCATAGTGTAATTTTGATTTTTTTCTTCACTTGTATTATTAAACTCAT